>QJPP01000980.1:0-330104 GCA_003996215.1 Jaltomata sinuosa
TAATTCACTAAAGACTTAACTTTCACCATATTCTCTGTGGGATCGACCCCAACCTTTGTTGGGTTCTATATTTGACAACGATCGCTTACGCTTCCTAATTGGAGTGGTACTTTGAGCGTTATCAACAGTGATTTTTACGTGAAAAACCACCCAGCTCACAAAGGTGTAAAAACCACGACCTGTACCTCTACAGGATTTAAACCCAACTTCACTAACACAATGAGCCTCAACAAAATAATTACAACTCGATGTAACCTAGGAATTATAAACTCTAATCCCTAACAACACCAACCACCCAAGGTTTGTGTTTCCCAAGTCTTCGAGTTAACCCAACTTGAAGACAACAATCCTACTTCAGTTTATAACACACTGAACTATGATTACAACTCAAAGAACAACTCCTAATACATCACTACTAAGTCACTTTAGCTAGACTCTGTACTTAGGACCAGGTTCTTCAATGTGTTCCTTCAGTATCCTCCATCGCACTTGCTAAAGTCAATTTCACAATTGCCTTTTCTTTCTCTGTGAGTGCGTCGATGCTTTTGATAGCAGCTCTGCTATTTAAGCATACTCCTCAAGGAGTTCTTGTTTCACTTCAAACTCCTTCTTGCAATCAAACTCTTCTTGCTTAGAGTTCTACTTCAAGTGAGACTCCTATGTGCTTTCAACTTCACTTCGTGCCTTCCTTGAGGGTTGTAGTCGAACTCCAACTCTTGATTCCAGCACATGGTTTTATTCTGAATTGTTCTTCTTTCATTTGAACTTCTTCTTGCATCCGAACTCGACTCCTCCTTGCATTCAAACTCTTGCCTTCTTAAGTGTTGTAGTCAAACTTCAACTCTTCAATTTAGTACTTGAATTTGTTCTGAATATTAACTTAGAGTTATCCAATAACTCACTCTAGTATGCTGACTTGGATTTGTCCCATTTTACGAGCTTACATCACAATTTTAGATTCACCAAACCTGTGTATTGATGGACCAACTTAGCTTACATGTTTCATGTTACTTTGTTAATCATCAAAACTTCATGGGACCCAACAAATTCCCCCTTTTTGATGATGACAAAATCTATGCCTTTGTGTCATCTGTTGCAAGTACCTGTTTGCACAAGAGTTTGAAACATTTGAATGGAACAGGTTAAGCCCATGGGTTATAAATACTACATAACCCTTTCTTCCCCCTTTTGACCTCATCGAAAAGTTGGTTCAGTGTGATAAGAATGTAGTCAAGTCAGACAATTCATGGCCACTGGGGCTATCATCAATTCAACAGACGAGAGATAAGCTAACACAAAATTTGCATTAAGAGAGGGCAAGAGAGCAAGTCAAGTAAAGACCAACAAGCCATATTATTAATCTTGTCACTGCAGTCACTACATGAGATATAAGCTAGTAAAATATCAAAGCAAAACAGTTGAGCAGACAAGAGACAAGGTTAAAGATGGGGCTTGAGGACACTAGGAGTTAGGAGCAGAGGAGGATGGAACAGATGATATCACATGAGTCAACCGACGAAGGGCTTTAGCACTCTCAGCCTTTTCACGAGCAAGGTTGATTTTCCATTGCATGAGTGGCCTGGGCAACATCCAGTTCTGCAGTTTGTTTTTCTTTCAGCTAAGGCATTCCTCAGTTTTTGCAATGGGGTGTCAATTCTCCTCATAGAAGCAAATAGAGCAACATGGTTCATTCTTCCAAGAATGTTCTTTGTGGTTTGGAAGGTCTAGACCTGAATAGGGACGGAGTAATCATTAAAGATTTGAGCCAACCAGAACACACACGGGATAGCATGACCTTTCTCCATCCTTCAGGAGCACACGATGCATGTGCTTGATGATCAAGCTTGGCAAATTAATTTTCACTTCCGTATCTAGGAGCTCCATGATGGTCAGGTCAAGGAAGTTTTCCTCAGTTCTTCTCTCCTTCCTTGGAGTAAGAATCTTATGAACCACATCAAAATACAGTCGGTGCAAAGGTGACATTTCCTTCTTCAGTGCACATTTGAAAAGGAGGAGAGGACTCTTGATTTTGACGGTTATGGTGTGTGGTGCATATTAATGTCGCAACCACAATTAATGTATGGAAAAAGAGAGCTCAACTATTTCATTTGATAATTACTAACATATCACAAGATAGATCATACCTGACACGAATAATTCACATGAACATAATTTGCTTGCTTGGACCATGTCTCTTCACAATTTTAACATAAAATTAGGTTAACATAGTTAACATCTGGAATTGGGACACATAACTAAATATGCAAGACTGAGTTGAATGACATGTTGCTAAATAATCTCAAGCAAGGAACCACCTATACTAGCCAATTCATTGAGGGAGGTTTTATGCAATCTTAATCATCCCCAAGTATAACCTATTTTCTCAAATGCTCCTTACTCAATGCCTTGGTAAAAATAGATGGGCCTGTTTCATCCAAGTCTAGCTTAGTGGCAGTGGCAATAGGTGTGTCAATCTCCTTTGCTTCCTCCATCTTGAACCTTTTTTGGTTTAATCATTTACAGGAATGCTTCAAAAGCACACAAGTCCTTAAGACCAACTCTGGTGGTGATTCCAGATGTCAGATCTGTGAGAACATTCTTAATGGGATGAGAATCTTGGTACTTATAGCTCTTCGGCATAATTTCTTGTGATGTTCCAGCAAATATTTCATGGCTTGGTGTTCCCCCTGTTACTGTGGCATCGGTTGTTCCCCTTATCATTGTGCCAGCAGTTTTCTCATCAGATGGATCAGGCGGTACAACCTGTTTCTGCAGACTGTCATCAACATCACTTTCAACCTTTGTTACATAGCTGAGAGATGCTGAGTAGATTGTACTTCAGCCCATCAATATGGTACACTTCTTCTACTGTCTTTGCTGTAGATTTTTCAATCTTTCCAACTCCAGTAACTCAACCATTTTTGCCTCTTCCAAAAGAAACATTTCCCCTTTTGATTGAGGTGAGTGAAAGGAACATTTCCTTGTCTCCTGTCATATGTCTTGAGCAAGCACTATCCATGTATCAATGTTCCTTGATCCCTTTCACTTTCACCTGCAAAACAGTTTAAGGGTTAACTTTAGGAACCCAGACAAGCTTGGGTCCTTTCTTATGATCAAAAGGATGTATTAAATTTTTTCTAGCCCATTTAGGCAACAGATTAGTGGACATGTTCCTTCGCACAGATTCAGAACTGTTTCTTTTTGCTAGTCTAATGTTTTTATTTGTGAACCAGGCTGCAGTTGGACATTCAGTAGTGGGATGCCCAATATGTCCACAGATAAAACACAGATCTTTAGCAGAAGCAGTTTCTTTGTGAAATCCTAGACCTACCTTTTCACTATGAGTTGTTTCTCCTAACTTCTTCACTATTCTAGATGAGTTGGCCCACCTATTTGCCTTTTCAAGATCAATTTTTATCCTAGAGTTTTCTAGACTCAATTTTCTCACCTTTTTCTTTTCATAGAGAAGATTATCTTTGCATTTTTTCAGTTCTAACTCAGCAATCTCTTGACTGTCACTCATTTTATCTTTGCAATTTTCAGAGAGTGCATTTTTTAGGATTTCTGATTTTAGACTTAAGTTGATTGAATCAAGTTGACTGACCTGTTCCTTTAGGATACCATTTTCTTTGTCAGTTTCAATCTTACAAGTCTCAAGATCAATGTATTCAAACTTTAGACTTGCAAGAGCACTGAATAACTGGTTCCTATCAGAAGTTTGTTCAACAAAGTCTTCAATCAATTCATTCATCAGAGTAACAAGTTTTCTTTTAGAAAGAAGATGCAACTTATCTTTAAGTTCAAGAATGCTTACCTCAAAGTTGGCCTCTTCTTCTTCTAGGTCTGAGTCTCCAATTGCCATGAATGCAGTTTCAGCTACCTCTTCATCATCAGACTCCTCAGCTCCTGATCACCAGGCAGCTACCATGGCATAGTCTTATTTTTCTTTCTTCTTAGAGTTTGTCTCTTCATTTATCTTTTCTTCCTTCTTAGCCCTTTTCTTTCTCCACTCAATTTCCCATTGTGGACAATTTTTAACCATGTGGTCAGTCTTTCCACACTTGTAACATCCTTCTTGATTTTTTCAGTGGACCGCTTCCTGCTACCTGTTCCTTTCTTGTCATACCCATTTCCTTTCTTGAAGAATTTTTTGAAGTTTTTTGCCAGAAATGCAACTTGATCTTCATCAAGATCAGAATCACTGTCAGATGCTTTGAGTGCTAGAGACCTTTCTTTGGAACCTCCCCCCTTCTTGAAATTTTCCATGTTCATTTCATATGTTCTCAAGTTCCCAACCAGTTCATCTAGGGACATATCAGTGAGGTCCTTTGCTTCTCTGATGGCTGTGACTTTCACATCCCATTTTGATTTTGGTAGAATTCTGAGAACTTTGTCAACTTGTTCCTCAGTGGTCAAGATCTTTCCCAAGGATGATAGTTCATTAACCAAAGTAGTGAGTCTAGTGATCATGTCTTGCAGTGACTCACTTTTCTTCATCTTGAAGGTTTCATACTCAGTAAACAACATGGCTACTCTGAACTTCCTCACTTGGCTTGTTCCCTCATGTGCATTCACTAAGGCATACCAAATCTGTTTGGCAGTAGTACAACTTGATACTCGGTTGTACTCATCAGGATCCATTTCATAGACTAGAATGTTTTTTGCCTTAGCATTTTCCTTGAGAGCAATGAGGTCACCAGGAGTGAATTCACTTCTTACTTTCTTCACAGGAACTCCTTCAATCGTCTTCACAGGAATTGTTGAACCATTAGTGATCCTGTCCCATAGTTCAAAGTCTTCAGCTTGAATGAAATCCACCATTCTAGCTTTCCACCAAATGAAGTGCGATCCATTGAAGAGGGGAGGCCTGGTAGTGGATTGTCCTTCAAAGTGTCTAATTGGAGGTGCATAATTCATTTTCAGGATCTTGTTCTTAAGGTGTTAACCTTTAATTAAGAAACCTGCTCTGATACCAACTGATAATCTGCACGATCTTCCGATTTAGTTGTTTAACTATATTAGTTACCTATCCATGAAACAGGTTGCCTAACATGTTTCAACAGTAAGAAAATAGTAACTAAATAACACAGTGATTTTTACGTGGAAAACCATCCGGCTCACAAAGGTGTAAAAACCACGACCTGTACCTCTACAGGATTTAACCCCAACTTCACTAACACAATGAGCCTAAACAAAATGATTACAACTCGATGTAACCTAGGAATTATAAACTCTAATCCCTAACAACACCAACCACCCAAGGTTTGTGTTTCCCAAGTCTTCGAGTTAACCCAACTTGAAGACAACAATCCTACTTCAGTTTATAACACACTGAACTATGATTACAACTCAAAGAACAACTCCTAATACATCACTACTAAGTCACTTTACCTAGACTTTGTACTTAGGACCAGGTTCTTCAATGTGTTCCTTCAGTATCCTCCATTGCACTTGCTAAAGTCAATTTCACAATTGCCTTTTCTTTCTCTGTGAGTGCGTCGATGCTTTTGATAGCAGCTCTGCTATTTAAGCATACTCCTCAAGGAGTTCTTGTTTCACTTCAAACTTCTTCTTGTAATCAAACTCTTCTTGCTTAGAGTTCTACTTCAAGTGAGACTCATATATGCTTTCAACTTCACTTCATGCCTTCCTTGAGTGTTGTAGTCGAACTCCAACTCTTGATTCCAGCATATGGTTTTATTCTGAATTGTTCTTCTTTCATTTGAACTTCTTCTTGCATCTGAACTCTACTTGCTTAGAGTTCTACTTCAAGTGAGACTCCTCCTTGCATTCAAACTCTTGCCTTCTTAAGTGTTGTAGTCAAACTTCAACTCTTCAATTTAGCACTTGAATTTGTTCTGAATATTAACTTAGAGTTATCCAATAACTCACTCTAGTATGCTGACTTGGATTTGCCCATTTTACGAGCTTACATCACAATTTTAAATTCACCAAACCTGTGTATTGATGGACCAGCTTAGCTTACCTATTTCATGTTACTTTGTTAATCATCAAAACTTCATCGGACCCAACAAACACAATTTTAAGGAGATGACAATCTTAACTTTCTTGAGGTTGGGAAGCCCAAAGCTGGAAATCAAACTCCACAAATCGATATTATCTCCTTTGTACAAATATCTTAACTCAAAGGGGCAGAGGCAGTTATCTGACTGGAGATAGAGAAAATAATCAGTATCAAATGCAGGTCAGCATAATGATCTTGGATAAATGTGAAAAGAAATTATTTCATAACAGAAGTACCTAGTCAAAAAAATTTCAGAACCTGCAAATCCTAACGGTACTCAGAGAAAGATTATGACCCTTTGTTCCTACCGTAAAGATTCATGGCACATGTAATAACACAACAATCATTTTTATTTCAGAACTCATTGCCACAAAGAAAGCACCAGCACCAACCATATCAACATGAAACTTTACCGTGGCATAAGCAAAGCTTCTTAGTGACAATTAAGGATATACTTGCATTCTTCTTCAGCAACTTCCCCTCGGGGGGGGAGGGGGGGAGGGAGGGGAGGGAGGGAGGTTAAAACTTTATCCCATGAATAAATATAAAAAGAAGAGAAAAGTTCCAGGAAGTTACTCGTGTAGTTGTCATGCCTATGTCGAGTGTCTCCACATAAGGCGAGGCTCGCAAAAGGTCAGCTACTCCATACAAATTAAACTTTCTTATATGCAACTCTAATGTTAGATTTTTGCATTTTACTTTTGGAATCGGCATCCTTTCAAACTGCAATATGCACAGGACCTGCGTGGTAAATCCCAAAAACTAGTAAAGAATGGAAAACAAGCAATAACAACAAAAAGAAAACACTGCGGCAAAGTATAATGCTATGACAAATTGAACCATCTAAACACTCTAACCAACAACAATGTACAAGAATTACGGTTTCTAGATATCATTTTTACAGGTATGATAAAAGAAATACCCGACATTGAAAGGTTGACAAAAGGATTGTGAAAAGGCACAAAAGGACACAAGTTTCTGCAATTAATCCAATAGTGTTTGTTAAATTTGTGCAAAGGCTCTCAATTCTATATTTACATTCTCCAACTATCTGCTAAAATTTAATCCGATAAGGTAATGCCTTTTTGAGCTAATACAAACCTGAGTGAACCAAGTACCAATAGTTAGCTCGGTTGCACTACTCAACTTTTGAAGATAATCTTGGACGAGGGTCCAAAAAACTTGATGATAGTCACGATAATTGTATTCCTCGTCATCAATTTCTTCACCCGGGAGGTCTTTGATACATGTAATGTTGAAAGTAAGATTAGCATTAACCACGGAGGACACATCCACAAGTCTACACTTGAGATCATAAAGGTTTCCCGACATGTCCAAGTGTTGAAGATATGGGGCTATAATTTCCAAGGAATGATCATTTCCATCACTAGGCCTCCAATAATCATTAAAATCCAGTCTCTTTAATTTTAAGGACTTAATTTCTAGGCGACGGATACCCTCAACCATATCTAATTCCATGGTTTCCAATGCAGGACAGCCTGACAGTAATTTCACAATTTGGTCATCTTCTAACACCATATTCTCCAACTGTATGCTCTTTAGAGACTTCCATGCAATGACCTCATCATAATTCAAGCGACTGTCTGAATATAAAGAAATAAAAGACGAACAGGAGTAGAAACATTCAGGCAACGAGAAATAGTTGTCATCAACTGACAAGAGTACAATATTTTCCACATTTCTGTCAACAGCAAGACTAAGGCATCGACTAATTTGGGAA
Source organism: Jaltomata sinuosa (assembly GCA_003996215.1). Classification (NCBI taxonomy): domain Eukaryota; kingdom Viridiplantae; phylum Streptophyta; class Magnoliopsida; order Solanales; family Solanaceae; genus Jaltomata; species Jaltomata sinuosa. Next base: position 7,767 of record QJPP01000980.1, read on the forward strand.
TTGTATTCATGCCAATGACCATATGGCCAGTAACTGGAGTTGATCACCAAATTTTTAAGTTTGGGAGAAACAGAATGAGCAAAAACATGGTCAGCAAAGGAGGATAGGGAGTTTTTCGCTTTCATGCAATCTCTACCAATGAAAGTGAAGGTATCAAGCAAAGTCCAGAGATAGCGCCACCTTTTGGAGAGAATGCATGTTCTGATGGCATACCTTGTCTGCAAAAAAGAGAGAATTCGAATGAGGATTTCATCCGGCAACTCACTGATACGATCGTCTAGGGTTTCTTCAACTTTTGGATTCCTCAAATTACTGAAGCCCTCATCGCCGAAAGCCATAATTTGGAATCGTCTACTCACTATTCAGTGCAACAATTTGTTTATCTGCTTCGCCATTAGAATTATCTTTGGTACAAGACTTGGTCCTTGAGTCACACATCTAGTACAACACCTGAAACTAACCGAACACCTAGGTATTAAATTTATATCATGTTTGGTTGATGGTATAAATTTATACCATCAACCAAACATGGTATAAGTCTAATACTAAACTTAGTCTTGGAATATCCCATTCTTATTTCACTCAACATAAGATAATGTTGGGAAAAGAACACTTGTAACCCAAAAAAGAAAACTATTTATCCTCAAATGCGCTATTACTTTCATACCCTTTTTATCCTAAAATTACATTTATCTATAAAAAAAACGCAGGCTGACGTCATGCTAACATCAACGCTTTTTTTCCTCTTTGATACCATCACAGTATATACATACTCTGATGGTATCAAAGATTAACTGAGTAGTGTCTTCATTGAAGAACTACTTCTTCCTCCTTGATACCATTAAAGTATAATATACTCTAAACAACAACAACATACCCAGTAAATTCCCACAAAGTGGGGTCTGGGGAGGGTAAAATGTACGCAGACCATACCTTTACCCCAAAGGTGAAGTAAAGAGGTTGTTTCCGGTAGACCCTCGGCAAAGAGTAACTGAACAATGTTTCATTGAGGTTTGTTTCAGTCCTTCGATGAAATTACTCAATCATCCATGATATCATTACAGTATATCTATATATACTGTCATGGTATCGTTGAGGTATGTTTCAGTTCTTCAATATTTTAATTTAAAAATAATTAAAAAAAGAGTCATAATTTAGACACAATTTTTTTTTAAATTGCAAAAAGAGAAAGAAATTATAAAAATATATTTTTTACTAATTTAGAGTTCAATAAATAAGCTTGTGACTTTAATAATTCTCTTAATTATTTCTTATTTATTTCTTCAAAAAAGAGCTTAGTCATATATGATACCGACATGGTATCAATATACCAATAGAGTATCACAGAAGATTAAGCTCAGCCCTACATAATACCGATAGGGTATCAATATACCTATGGAGTATCACAGAGGATTAATTCATGGTAGTGACGCTGACATCATGCGCAAAATAAAAAAAATGAAGAAAGTAGGCAAGTGGGTAAATAGTTTGGGCCGTTGGTCCATTAAGCCTCTTTAAGTGAAGTCATTCGAATTTCTAGAGTTAAATGAATCATTCTTCTATCCAATTGCTTATGTCTTTAAAATATTTTGAATTAATAATTGTTGTAACTTTTAATATTTTTTACGTGGTTTCCAAATATGTAAATTTGGGTACTCAGAAGGAGAAATTGAAGAAGATGACAAACAACTCGTAAATGATGATTGCTTCGTGGTCAGCTATCGACTAATTATCGTTCAATCAACCGGTGGTTGATTAAGTAATCACTAGACGCACAAATAAACTACCTTTCTGGTACTGCTACTCTACGACGTGTATTTTCTTGCTCGTTTTGCAATATTAACTCTCCATATAGAAAATTGAATCTATGAAACTTCTCTTCACATGATTTGATTATATGCAATATATCTAGAATTTCTAAGTTTTTTCTTTCATATATCAATCGAAGCTAGTCAAATAAATTTTATTGTAATATCCTAACCATACAGTGTAATGGGAGGATGGTTCAAGATTTGAAAGCGTGTAGATGGTTTAGCACAAATGAACGAGACTTGCTTCTGCATAAAAGAGAACATTTGCACTTTATATCCATTAACATTAGGTGAAGCTGTTCTAAAAATATAAAAAGAAGAAAAGAAAGGGCTGCTGGTCTGAACACATAGATGCTTCAGAAGATTTCAAGTGTAACAACAGGATTCTAATTGGAATGAGCTGAGCCATAAGAACATTTGTTGATAAGGAAAAAGAGTTTAAAATCCATTTCACATAATCATCAACAACTTGGAATGTATCTCAGAGTTGAAATCTATGAGCCGAGTTCCCACTCATGAATCCTCATAAGGAATAACTGCAATCTATGTACTCAAATAGCCATAACAACATTCACGGATAAGGAACACCATCCCTTCTCATTTTCTTATTTAGTATACATGCATCCTCACCAGCATCATAAGAATAACTGAAAATTTCAGGGGATGAAGCAAATAGATCTAATAAAAAATTCTCATTATGCCTTAACTTGAAATAAAAAGGTTCTATACCATAGTTAAAACTTAACTGAAGTAAACAAATAATGCAGGCCTCCTTTTTCCAAGAAATAAGCCAAAAAAATGGGAACGAGTTCTCAATCATAGAGCTTGATGCTATTGATAAAGCAACGTAACCAAACACAACATTTCAGTAGACTAATTATCATAAAATATGTGGCTTGTAGATCTACTCATGATGATAGGTCCAGGAGAAAAAAGAGCTGAAAGGAAAAATTCTATGAACATGTACACCATCCAAAATGAAGTTGCAACAAACAAAAGCTTCACGAGAAACGAGGCTGCCACAACATTTGGTTTATAATGAGGGTAAGTTCAAAAGATCAATGCTCTTAGCAATTAGTCACAAAGAGAAGTTAACGATTCATGATTACATGAGCAGTTTATCAAAAACACAATATAAGTCAACATTTCTCATATCGTGAGACAGGAAACACCTTGTTATCTAGTCATGGAAGGCTCACTCCCCGAAGATTCATGATTACATGAGCAGTTTATCAAAAACACAATATAAGCCAACATTTCTCATATCGTGAGACTGGGAATACCTTGTTATCTAGTCATGGAAGGCTCACTCCCCGAAGTTAATAGAAGCAATGGCGTAGGATCTTGGGCAACCTAAAAGTTTCTCAGCTAATCTAAATAAATATAGGGAAACACAATTCATTGAACAGGCCTTGCACTTTATTCTCTTTGATATGATCATGAACTTCTCCAAAATTGTTGCATCCCTTAATATAAATTCTGAAAGTTTGAAAAACTTATCAAAGCGCCACTTGGAATGATCCTTCATGCACATTCCCCAGTCGAAACGAACCATCAGAAACACATCGAAGGAGATGCCAATCTTAACTTTCTTCAGGTTGGGAAACACAAAGCTAGGAATCCAACTCTGAAGATCAACATTATCTCCTTTGGCCAAATGACTTAACTCAAAGTTGCAGAGGGAATTATCTGACTGGAGATAGAGAACATAATCAGGCACCAAATGCAGGTCAGCCTAATGATATTGCATACATGTGACAAGAAATTATTTCATAGTAGGTGTCTAGTACGGAAAATTTTCAGAACCACTGAATTTAATGTTAGTTGGGAAAAATTATCAGTGTTGTTCATATCATAAAGATTCAAGGCAGGTAACTTGATCAAAGAGTAAATGCAGCAATCTTTTTTCGTTTCAGAGCTCATTTTTCACAAAGAAAGCAACAACACCAACCATATTATTGAGAAGCTTTACAGTGACATAAGCAAAACTTCTAACAGATAATTACGGATATGGATGTGCTTGCATTATCCTTCAGCAATTTCCTGGGAGGGGGAGGGGGGGATTAAAACTTCATAAAATGAACAAACATAAAAAAGAAGAGAAAGAGTTCCGGGAAGTTACAGGAGTAGTTGCCATGTTTATATTGAGTATCTCCACATGAGGCATGGCACGCAAAAGGCCAGCTACTCCACATAGATTAAACTTTTTTAGATACAACTCTAGTGTTAGATATTTGCATTTCAATTCTGGAATCGGCACCCCTTTGAGCTGCAACATGCACAAGACCTGGTGCAGTAATCCCAATGAAACTAGTAAAGAATGGAGAAAGCAATAACAACAAAAACAAAGTACTACACAACAGAGAGCTACGTGCACAATAATCATGGTTTCTAGATATATCTTTTGCCAGTATATTGAAATGTTGACAAAAGGATTGCAAAAATGCACAAAAGACCACATGTTTCTGTAACGAATTCAGTTGGCTTAGTTAAGATTGTGCAAAGGTTATCAATTGTATAATGTTTACATTCTGCAACTGTCCAGTAAGGAAAAATAATGACTTTTACGTTAAAAACAAACCTTAGTGAACCAAGTTCCGAGTGTTAGCTCATTCGCATAAATCAACTTTTGAAGATAATCTTGGACGAGGGTCCTAATAACTTGATGATAGTCACGACAATCGTCTTCCTCCTCATCAACTTCTACACTGGGATGGATGTCTTTGATACACATAATGTTGAAAGTAAGCTTAGCATTAACCACAGAGGACACACACATCTAGATTGAGGCAATGTGAATTCGCTCCCATCACTTGACCAGAATACAACATTTTCCACATTTTTCTGAGCAGCAAAACTAAGACATCGTGTATTGTGACATGTCATGGAATTTGAACAAGGAGACACTCCGGCAACTCACTGATTCGGTCATCTAGGGTTTCTTCATTGATGGAGGATTTATCATATTACTACTTCCGCTGTCATTTTTACCGGAACAAGCCACGAATTTTTTGGAACGCTTAGGTTTATTTAGAAATACCCACAATTCAGCATTTATAATCAAAAACATATTAGAAAAGGCTCAAAAATATTACATCAAATTTACCCCTTCTTTCACTTATTTGAACCAAAAATACCCTTAATATTAACTTCAAATCTAAAATTCCCTAAAAGCTGATGTAGAATATAAAGTTTTTTTTAATTAAATATATGACATTATTTTTATTGATCCACAAGTAATTAAACCCAAATCCGTTCACAATTTAACCTATTAAGCTAAATCCATTTTGAAAAGACTCCACACTTATTTCTCTTCATCGGACCTTGAACTTTCTATTGTTGAATCGAATGTAAGGAAATTGCTCTAGAAACACGTAGTTAGTGGAGCGCAATAAAGAATTAGTTTATCTGATAAAAAAAAGAATATAATAAACAAATCAAAAAAAAGAAAATTCTGTCATGGCTGCCACTAAAACATGAGTAACTTGGCTAAAAGGTCACTTTAAAAACTTAATTTACTTGTTAATTAGACACAAGTTTGAATTAATTGACAAAAAAGACACTATTTATGATGTCATCATTTGAAGTTTAAAGATGATAACTTTTGCATCTAAGTTTTAAATAATACAAAATAGTCCCTACGATAAAAGTTTTTAAAAAATACAAAATAGTTCTACCACCAAAGTTTAACGGCCTTCAATCCCATCACCAAAGTCTTAAGAAATACAAAAGAGTCCCCACATTACCAAAGTTTTAATTATTCCATTTAGAATAAAAAACAAATTTTTTCCCTCCAAAAGTTTTCGATTTCTCCTCTTTCATATCCCTGTTTAAATGGATTTCGGGAGCTTGGTCACTTTGATGTCTCGAACGGCTAACACTAGTTCCCCTGGGCTGATGGTAAAACAATATTTCGAAAGAAGGGGAACATTGTTAATTTTCTTCCTATATTCTTTTGATGGGTTTTATACTACATAATCTTTGTTAGCTAGTTTTTGTGCTCCTAATTTATATTAGAAGAGCTTATTGAATTATAGGAGATACACTTATATCGGGTGAAATATCCTTAAGGACATTGTCTTTGACATGCCTCAAGCTTTGAAAAATTTCGTACGTCGTTCGTGATTAAAGTATTTCTCATAAGATCTTCAACCATTGGTTCATATACTAATTGTTGTCATAGTTATTTACATTGGGTCTCAGATCCTTTCTTTCCATTCATTCATTTAATCAATGTTTCGTTTTTGTTGTTTATTAATTATTATTGCTTGATTTGAGCTGATGGTCTATCGAAAATAATTTATCTATCTCTAAGAGGTAGAGAGTAAGCTCTGCGTACACTTTATCCTCTCAGAGCTCACCTATAAAATTACACTGGGTATGCAATTATTGTTTATTAGCTATGATGCTGTCGAATATTATATTGGTTGTTTTTTCATATATGCGACCAGGATTTTGTCATTATAGAAGGCTACTAGTTTAAATACAAAACTCTTTGACTTTTTTGCAATCTTTTTATCAACTTTCTAAGATCGGTTAGGTCTTTCATCACTTGACAAAAGTGGTAGATGGTCAGATTTTTCATACGTTTACATAAAAGTTCTTTCTTTTTGATTGTTCTTGGTTTCTCAATCCTTTACTAGTTTCATTGAGATCACCACATCAAGTACTGTTGCAATTTGAAAAGCTGTCACTTCCAAAATTGAAATACAAATGTCTAACTCTAGATTTGCATATCACAAGGTTAAGAAATGTTTCTCACTAGAAAACGTCACGTTAATATGATTAGTGTTGTTCTTTTCTTCTTCTTTTTTTTTTGTGTAAAAGGCTCTGAGAGAAAAAAAATCAAATCATATGTTTACATTAATGATAATGAATTTTTTTTAAAAATAATAAAAGAAATCAAAACAAAAATAGTTAATGTAATATTTGAAATAATTTCAAATGTAATTAATTTATTTTGTAGCGCGATGATGTCATATTTTCAATTCTAAAAATTAAAGTTGAACTTTTTTTACCCATATATTTAGGAATTAGGAGTCTCCCATATATTTAGGAGTCTTTTTTTTTAATGCTTATTATAGTCAATATTTAATATGATAAATACAATGATATAATAATTGGAGGGGAAAAATGAAAAAACAATTTTGTTTAGTGTGGAGTTTTTTAATGAATGTCAAAAAGTTCAAATCACATTATAAGGTCCTTCACACTTTTAATATAACTAGTTTAGTGTACGCGCCAAAACATGCACCTTATTTAACAACAAATACTAAGAATAAAATAGGACTTAGTTACGAACTTCATCACTAAATTGCTCGTAGCTAAATCTTTGATCTTTTGATTACTTCTTTCGACGACAACATACATCAGAAATTTTCAATTGAAAAAGAAACACGACAAATTATACTACTAATTTTCTCTTTCATGTAGTATCATAAACGTGACACAATGTTAAATTGAGAGATAAAGAAAACTTGTACAAAGGAACAATGATGAAAAGAGAAGATAAAATAATTTTGAAGGTACTTGACAATTGATATATTGGTTCTCATAACCTGCAAAAAATAAAAACCATAAGAATTAATTGGTAAGCAAAAATAACTTTTACAATGACAACGAAAAGTAAGAGTAAAAAAGAACTCTTCATATGGTTAGAAATATTTTCCTCTTTTTTCTTTAGGGTAGATATATGGAAAACCTACTAACACTAATTTTCTTTTTCATATATTTTAGGAGTCTTATTTTAATTCTTCTTTTCATGTATTTTAAGAGTCTACATTAATTCTCCTAATACCTCTTACCATATATTTTAGGAGTCAACAATAATTTTCTTAACAATATTATAAAGATAATTAAATAGAGGAAAATAGTGAAAAGACGATATTATCTAAATGAGAGACTTTTAAGTAAGGACAAAAAGTTCAAATTACATTATAAGGTGTTTCACACTTTTAATATAATATAGATATAGATATAGATATATATAGATAGATTATCTCCAATATTGGAAGAAGAACGGTAACAATTTAACAGATAAAAATAAGAATAATTGATTATAGAAAAGAGGTATGTTTTTAACTACTTCTTCAAGTAGAAAAATATGCTTGCGAAACATCATCTACGAAAGAAAAATAGTTAAACTGATAAGAAAATAAATAAATTACCTCTAAAAGAATTTCATAACAATCAGAGCCTGCATAAAAAAAAATCACTAGAGACTATTATTAAATAATAACGATATGCTAAATTTTATGATTTATTCATAATTGAAACAATTACAAATTTTAAAAAGCTAAAACATTCATGCTTTTAATATTGCATAAATATAGATTAATAATATAATAAAAACTACTCATATAAAGAAGAGATCAATAAGAAACGGAAGGGAAGATTATTATTATGGCATGAGGATAATATATTATATATAATATTTGACATTACAAATATGGTAATTTTGAATTTGATTTTCAGTTAAAAAAGACCTAAATATTAAAGAATTATTATATACTCAAAGTTCTATGTAAGGTAAACTTCTAAATATGTCAAAAAATTTAATATAAATATTAAAGGGAAGAATTTCATAGGAGGTCTACCATCCTAGTTCCTATGCACGTACCATAATCAATTTTTTATTTTAAAATTGGTCAAAAATATTTTGTTGGCCGACTTGGAATTTTTTGGCGAAAAGAAAAATAGCTCAATAATTGGAGGAAAAAATAAAACCCTACCCACAAACTTAGGCATTTTATTTGTAGTAGAAACCCATTTATTTATTCAAGGGTTCTTTTTCCTTAAATTTATTCAGCCGATTTTTTTCTTAATAATAATAATAATTTTTCATATATTCATTAATTGGATGGAAAAGTCGTATTTATTAATTTTAGGGAAAAGTGAAAAGATGATTTTGTCTAAAGTGAAGACTTTTAATGAAGGGCAAAAAGTTCAAATCACATTATAATATAGACTAATTTAGTGTACGTGCGTTGCATGTGTGCATCACATCAAGTCGTCAATTAATATAAAATATATAAAAGAAGAATAAATTATTAAAGATCAGCAATTAACTTTAAATAAAATATAATATTTTTTTCAAATTCAATAATTAGTGAACTACAAATTTTTTCAATCGTTAACCCGAATAAGTTGACAACCACGATTATGAGCAAACAACAAATATGCTTTCAAATTTACTCTTAATTGACACGAAGTCTCAATCGCATGCTCCGCATGAATCTTCTTTCTCTCTATCTCCTTCTCTTCAGTCCAATACTTGTTTGAATTCTGAACCAATTTTCCTTTATCTTTTTTTTTTCCTTATTCTTGTGTAATATCTAATTTAATTTCTGTGTATGAGCTTTGCACAAAATTTTTAGACAATTAATAATAAGTAGAAGACTTGATTAGTTTTACAATTCAATAGAAATTCAAATTAAAAATAAGTTTTTAAATGTTAAAATATGGTCCAAAGGCGATAAAATAAGTTTTGAACAAATAATTGTCAAATCTAGCCTTTTCTTTTTCAGAATTTTTTTTATTTGTCTCTTAAAAATAAATTTTGTTCTCAAATTTGAACCTCTATTCTTGTCGTCTTTCTTATTTTTTCATTCAGCATCTTTTAAGTAGTAAAAATATATAATTTTTTTTGTTAAAGTCTTTATGAAAATATGCATGGTATCTTGTTCTAACTTTTACTTGTAATTTTTGTATGATGCTTTGAAATAATATCAAATATTAGTTAAATAGTATCAATATCGAAGAAAAATTTAAAATTATGACAAAAATTTAATTTTGATCATATAAAATAAAATAATTAAAAATTAATGTGATATAAATGTTATAAAGTAACCGGCCAAATCGTCTCAGTGAGACCCCTAGCTATGCTCTCCTTAGCTGCCTGCATGAAAGAAAAATTCTGTATTAAAATAAACAAATAAAAGAAAGAGCAAAATAGATGAATTAAATAAATATTAAGAAGACGACTACATTGCTAAAAAAAATCAGCTTCTAACTATTGATGAAGCCTCAGATCAAGAACCAAAGATTTTAATTTTTACGAATATTTCATTTAACCATATCATTTTTTGTTGAAAAATCAATATATTTTTTCAGTAAAATAACTAAAGCAAGATACCAATATGGCATAATGTATTCTTCATTGAAATAGATACATTATACATATAATATTTTAGAAAGAGAATTTATGTGAATAAAATCACATTATCTCTATAAAGCTAATATTATGTGCCTGCAACGAAGTTTTATTAAAAAATTAAATGAGTCGATAAAATCATACATATAGTGAAAGACGTCCCGCAAAATGTGTGATAGATCAACTCTAAAATCTAAACGTAGCTTATCTCCAACTGAGCATATAGTGAAAATTTAAATATTAAGATTTCTAAATATTAGACAATTGATATGGGTAGAAAAGAGTAGCCTATGAATACTAATAAAAATAGAATAGAGAATGAATGTTAATACCTAATTAAGTTACTCAGATTTTTTATGTTTGGTGCCGCACCTGTGCGACACGATATGAGTGTGCATGTAGGATTCGTATCCAGTTTGACCAACTGATATAAAGCCGACGAAAAATATATATTCCATACCAATTATCAAATGAATTCACCACAGAGATCAACTTCCTTTGTTCCTGATCAATGCCTATTGAAAGGATAACTTTATTCAAGGTCAGTAATTTCCTCAACCTCAACCAAATATTTACAGATAATGAATCACAAATCACACCCTGCTCCAATCAAAGTTAACATCCCTCTAATTGAAGATAAACTATTCAAAAATCTAAATCAAATTAAAGGCACAACGTTAATATATTATTTATGGTATAAATGATCAATTCTAAAACCTAAATATTCAAAATTCTAAATCAAATTAAAAATACAATATTAGTGTATTATTTATGGTATAAAAGAATTGTAAATCTACGCAAACAAAAGATGCGCTAGTTTTTAGTGGGAAGACTATTATTTTATAATTTATAAAAATAATTAAATAATAATTTAAGAAAAATAATATTGTGTTAATTAATAATGAATATATAAAAAAAAATTAATAATTATATGTACGTTATATTATTAATATAAAACTTTAAAGATCCGATTTAGGTCAACAGGGAATTGCTACTTAGAACTGGTAGTAATAGCAGTAGTATTTATAGGATTTACAAAGTAGCGAAATGCTATTTTGATGTCAAAACAAAGGGAATTAATATTAGAAGTGATCTTTAATAAAACCTTACCCTATTTATATTTTATATTTGTGTAATATGGACAAATAAAATTTAATGATTATAATGAAAGTCTTAAATATTAGGACAATAATTTGAAGAGTCTTCCCATTTATTTTAGGATTCCTTAACGTAGAAAATCTTCGTGTACACAATCTTTTCACATATTTATTATAAGCAATATTCAATTTAAAATCATATAATAATCGAAGAAAAAAAGTGAAAAGACATACCTAATGAAACCCTGAAATAGATTTTTATAGAGAATTATTTAAAATCAATACATAAATCAAATAAGAAAAAATTTAATAACTAATAAGGAAAAAGATGAACCTTTTTTTCAACTACTTCTTCAACGGCGCTTGTTTCATCCATTTTTTTATCAGAATTTTTTAACTGAAAAGAAAATACGAAAAATTATCAAAAACGAGGAAAAAAGCGAAAAGACATACCTTATGAAATCCTGAAATAGATTTTTGTAGAGAATTTATAGAGAATTATCTAAATCTTTATATAAATCAAATAAGAAAAAATTTAATAACTAATAAGGAAAAAGATGAACCTTTTTTTCAACTACTTCTTCAACGACACTTGTTTCATCCATTTTTTTATCAGAATTTTTCAACTGAAAAAAAAAACACAATAAATTATCAAAAGCGAGGAAAAAAGCAAAAAGACATACTTTACGAAACACTGAAATAGATTTTTATAGAGAATTATTTAACATCTTTACATAAATCAACAACAATAACAATAACATACCCAGTAAATTTCCACAAAGTGGGGTCTGAGGAGGGTAAAATGTACGCAGACCATACCTTTATCCCAAAGGTGAAGTAAAGAGGCTGTTTTCGGTAGACCCTCGGCTCACAAAAATCAAGATATATATCCAAATAAACAAAGCAGTATATAATCACACAACAAAAATATCAAAGTACTACTATAGTCTAACTACACGAAGCACTAGCAAAATATCTGAAGCAGGTGAAATAAAACTACAAAGGACACTCTACCAAAATGGGCCATAAGACATTGTACACCTCCCTACTATGAATCCAACCTACCTACTAACCTTCTACCCTAATCCGCGTCCACACCTTCCTATCTAAGGTCATGTCATCGATAAATTGCAACTGCGCCAAATCCTACCTAATCACCTCTCCCCAATATTTCTTAGGTCTACCTCGACCTCTTTTAAAACCATCCATAGCCAGCCTCAAATAAGAAAAAGTTTAATAACTAATGAGGAAAAAGATGAACCTTTTTTTTCAACTACTTCTTCAACGACGCTTGTTTCATCCATTTTTTCGATCAGAATTTTTCAACTGAAAAAAAAATACGAGAAATTATCAAAAGCGAGGAAAAAAGCGAAAAGACATACCTTATGAAACCCTGAAATAGATTTTTATAGAGAATTATTTAACATTTTTACATAAATCAAATAAGAAAAAATTTAATAACTAATAAGGAAAAAGATGAACCTTTTTTTTCAACTACTTCTTCAACGATGCTTGTTTCATCCATATTTTCGATCAGAATTTTTCAACTGAAAGAAAAAATACGAGAAATTATCAAAAACGAAGACTCCATAACAATTATTGATTATCTATAATTTATATATAATTTTTAAAGTTATTAACTAAAAAAAATAAAGAAAGACAGAAAGATTGATGCTAATGAATACAAGCAAATTACTAAATCAAAAATCAAAATAAAAAGAAAATATAGAAGTAGAAGAAGCATGTTTTTCTTGTAAAGTTTGATTCAAAATATTAAAAACTTTTTTTCATGAGGAGAACATTTTTCTCATAATGATAATTTTTTCATAAAAAACTTATTTTATGAAATTTTTCCATCACCCTTTATATATCTCTATAAACTTTTTTTTTTAATTTAATTAAAATAATAATTTCTTTAGGATAAGATTTTAATTTATGATTTTTTTCACGTTGAAGTATTTTAGTCCAATTCAAATTGGATTTCTTAAACTTTACATCTATTTATTAAATATTTATTTGTATAAAAATGATTACTTCGTATTTTTGGTAAATTTATAGTCCTAAACAAACTCAGTAAAATAAAATAGAGTTTTAGTTGCCTTGAAAAAAAGATTGCTACCATATATTTTAGAACTTTTTATATTAATTTTTCTAATACCTCTTACCATATATTTTTTATTCTTACCAAATACTTTAGGACTCTTTAATTTTAAATATTATAAAAATAATTAAATATTAATTAAAGAAAATAAGTGAAAAGACAATTTTGTCTATTGCGAATTTTTTTAATGAAGGGCAAAAAGTTCAAATCACATTATAAGGTCCTTCACACTTTTAATATAACTAGTTTCTATGAACGTGCTTTGCACGTTATCCCTATCAACCTCAATCATCACAAGAAATTATTAGATAATTATATAAATTTATTTTATGAGGTACAAAAATGTACTTCCGACCCTGACATTAGACCCCGACCTTGACTCGGATCTCGACACCCGATCCCGACTCGACACATGACCTAAGATCCCGATTCTTGACTCGACATAAGACCAGAATACGTACCCTAACTCGTGAATCGACTCTTGACTCAACTCCAAACCCTAAAATCGGACTCCTGATCCCGACTCGACACATGACGTGAGATCCTGATTCTTGACCCGACATGGGACCCGAATTGGTACCTCGAGTCGTGACTCGACTCTTGACCCAACTCCAAACCCCAATCAACTTTTAGTGAATATTTTGGTCAATCAACATTTATATTATATTCATGCTTTTATAATAATACTATTTATATATGAACGTGTTTTGCACGTTATTCCTTGTCAATCATCATATAATACATTAGGTAATTTAATTATTTTATTTTTGTTATATCTTTATTTCTTAAAAGAAATTAAATTAATCGCAAACCTTAAGATATATTTTTTGAAAACTTGAGTCCTCCAATTTCAGTTAGTTTTCCTTCACGGTTGTTTGGTTTCACAATCAAATTTTACTTGTTAAAAACAATTTCAATTATCTTATTTTTCTCCATATAAATTATATATTTATGGACTTGCAAGAGATAACAAATCAAGTCTATGATGGCCAATTCAGTTTTTCTTTTTCATCATCATTTTAACTCCTTTTAGTTCTTCAAATATCAATAAATTCTTATTTTGAACTTTTTAATATTTGATTGAATATATTTAACCTTTAATTAACTGAAACGTGCACTTTTTATGCCTTCACTTTTTAATATTCTTGGTACTTTAGATGAATAATGATGTGACGCTAATTTACGTCACTTTCGACTCCTTTTTACTAAGAACAATCGTACGTTTTCAAGCAACCATTGTTGTTTTTGATGTTTTTATGTTGTATTTGTAGGAAATGGAAACAAACACGGAAACAGAAGAAAATACGCGAAAAACAACATTCTGCCTAAGAGTGACGGCCTGAGTGACGGTCCGTCACAAGTGTGATGGTCCGTCACAAGTGACCGTCACTCCAAGGCAGTAAAGGAGGCAGTGCCACTGCCTAAGCTGACGGCCCAGGCGACGGTCCGTCAAGGCAGTGACGGTCCGTCAGCCTGACCGTCACGCTAAGGCAGTAGCTTTAGTCGGGACCCGCGTTTTGGGGATTCCTAGCCCGTTTTGGATTTGGTTTCTACTACTCCTATAAATACCCTATGTTAGGTTTATGTTAATTATTATTCACCCATTAGTTTAAACACGTTTTTGGTTGGTTTTTGAGCGCAATAACACGGTTCATTGTCTTGAATTCGTGTTCTTGATTCGTTCGTGAGTTCTTGGTTTTCTTGCTCTTGGATATTGGAAGATTGATTGTTTTCATTATATTGTAAGACTTTTCTTCCCTTTATTATGAATACAACTATTTTCTCTTATTTATCGAGCATGAGTAACTAAAACTCCCGCAACTAGGGTTGTGGGAGCCATGGCAAACGTAGCAATATAGATTCCGGGTAGCGTTGGGTTCGATATATGTATTGTCACGTTGTTAATCATACTTTATGTCACGTTTTCTAGTGGTTGCAAACATTAGAACATGCCTAGGTTTAATTTGCTTGAGTAAAGAGATTAAAACCAGGAAAACTTGATTAACAACAAGGATTCGAGACTACCAACTCTCGTCTTAAAGATTAATGCCGTAACTGGATTACTCTACTTGATGTTAGGATTGAAGCTAAAAAGCACATCTTTTTGAGATCGAAAGAAGAAAAAGGAAATTTGTTTATTTGGTCGAGAGACGTTTAGACGATACAATTGACGCAATCACATCGTGACAAGCATATAGAAAGAACCCGGTTAAGCCTAGAATCGACATTGTTACAACGCCATGGTGAACACGTCCCTAGTTCATTCTCTCCTACTGATTATTTCTCTTACATAATTGTTGCTTTTGTTCACGTTGATTACAAAACCCCCCTATTTACTGGAAACTATTGACGACTAGTCATCTACTTCACTAAAGTCTTAATCATCACCATATTCTCTGTGGGATTCGACCCCAACCTTGTTGGGTTATATATTTGACAACGATCGCTTACGCTTCTTAAATTGAGGTGTAGTTTGAGCGTTATCAAAAATGGCGCCGTTGCCGGGGAGTACGGTTTTTGATTAAGTCTGGTGTGTCTATTTGACTTCTTGTAATAATTTCCTGCTTTACGTTTGTTTGTTGTTTTTGTTTTGACAGGGTACAAAGTTGTGCATGCATAATACCCGAAGTTCGGGGGAACAAATTATACCTTACGACCCCGAACTTGCTATAACATTGAGGCGGAATATGGCCGCACAACTAGATGCAGCGAGGATCGCTGCGGAACTGCAGGCCCAACAAAATCTTAATGCTGGTGGTCCGCATGATGATGTTGTACGGAATGATGAGGAGCTCGAGTTAGATGGAGCTGGCGCGACGGGCGCTATTATTGTTCCACCGCTACCGCCCGGAGCCAAGTTCAACATCACTAGCACGATGATTCAGTTGCTGAACTTGAGAGGAGTGTTCTGCGGTGTTGCTGGTAACGATGCAAACCAGCACTTGATGAATTTCGTGGGCATTTGCAAGTCGTTCGAACTGCCAGGAGTGAGTCAGACAGCGATCAGGCTCAGGTTGTTTCCGTTGTCTCTGTCTGATGAGGCAGCGTTGTGGTTAACAGAATTGACCCCCGACTCTATCGCAACGTGGGGAGAGTTGAGAGAAGCTTTCCTAGAAAGGTTTTTTCCTCCCTCTCGGATGATACAGTTGAGGGATGAGATTAGTAACTTCAGGCAGCAACCACACGAAGCACTGCACGAGACTTGGTTGCGATTTAAGAAGAAGCTGACACAGTGCCCGAACCATCAGTTGGCCGACAACGTCTTGATGCAGACATTCTATAGGGCACTAAATTCGGCTACGAAGCCGACGTTAGACAACGCAGCAGGTGGTGCATTCATGGGTTTATCATTTGTTGAGGCTACAGCCACTTTGGACAGACTCACCAAAACCAATAGGGCCTGGCATACACGAGATTCAGAGGTTGCAGCTAGCACCTATACAGTTGGTATGTCAGCTGAGCAGCGTAGGAAAGAGGAGGAGCGCGACCAAGACATGGCGCACCTGAAAACACAGCTGGATCTCCTGACAAGGCACTTGACGTCAGGAAATATAGAGAAGGTACAAGTTGTGGGTTCCCAAGGTATGGAGGCTGAGGAGGCAAATTACATGGGGGGTTTCCAGGCCAATGGCCAGGGAAACCAAGGTCGGAACTATCCAAGAGACAACCACTATGAGAATGGTGGATACAAAAATCGCGACCAAGGAAGCTGGAGGAACAACACCGAGAGAGGTGGATTGTATATACCACCTGGCAATCGGGACAAAACTGGCAGCGGGGCTGAGACGTCCAAACTTGAGAACATGATGGCAAAGATGCTGCTTAAGGTGGAATCGACTGACTCTGGGGTAAAGGCAATGCGGAATGAGTTATCAACATTGAGTCTGGTAGTGGAGTCACACTCAACCGCGATCAAGCAACTAGAGCAGCAAGTGGGTCACATCGCGGCATCTCTAAACCCAAGGAAAATAGGTACTTTGCCGAGCGACACCACTCATCCGAAGAATGATGCAAGCTGTATGGCGATCACCACAAGAAGTGGAAAAATATTACCGGAATCACATCCGGTAATTCATGCTCAAGGTGATATTGCGAATGAGGAAGAGGCGGTAGAGGAGGAAACTCCAAGGCCCGCGGAGAAACGAAAGAAAGCTGAAAAGCGTCCAACTATGATGCCTCGACCACCACCTCCGTTCCCACAGCGTTTGAAAAGGAAAGTTGACGATGGTAAGTTCCTGAACTTCATGAACATGTTGAAAGAGATTTCAATAAACATACCATTGGTGGAAGCGCTGGAACAAATGCCCGGTTATGCCAAGTTCATGAAGGACTTGATTACAAAGAAGAGGACGGTGAGTTTTGAACCGGAAGACAACCTCCATCACTGCAGCGCTATCTCTTCAAGGTCATTAGTTGAAAAGAAGGATGATCCAGGTGCGTTCACTGTTCCATGTACCATCGGGAAGCTCAACTTCAGGAGAGCTATGTGTGACCTTGGTGCTAGTATAAATTTGATGCCGCTAGCAGTGTATAACAAATTGGGTTTGGGAGCTCCTAAACCAACGTCCATGAGAGTGAGGATGGCTGACCGTTCGATAAAGCGACCCGTAGGGATCTTGTCTGATGTGCTAGTAAAGATCGGTAAGCTTATCTTCCCAGCTGACTTTGTAATCTTGGATTGCGAAGTGGACTTCGAAATTCCCATAATCTTGGGACGACCATTGTTAGCTACGGCGAGAGTGTTGGTTGACATGGAGAAAAACGAGCTGACCTTCCGATTGAACAATGAATTGGTCAAGTTCGATGTGTCCAAATTGATGAAGCAACCAAGTGACATGAGGGTGGTCGCGGTCATCAATGCTATTGAGGAAGCTCCTGCAGATGTGCACCTTGAGGAGAAGTGTTTGGTCGAGACGCTAGCTGTTGTGAGAAGGATGCCGCGAAAAGAGAAGCATGTTGCGGAAGGCGGTGAAATTAAATCGAGGAAACGAAAACACCGCAAAAGAATCTGCAAAGAAAGAGCGAAGAAGCGGTCACGACTAGCGGCGGAGCAAATAAAAGAGGAAGTTGGAGCGCAACATGAGGTTGGCGCACACACGTACTCCATCGAGTTCTCTTGTTTTGGAGACCCAGGCGGTCTCCAACATCATTCCGGAATTTGAGTCATATCGACTTCACAGGTATTCCTTTATTCTCACAGTTTTTAGCTTTCGCATATATGCATTGGGGACAATGTATGAGTCTAAGTTGAGGGTGTTGGGAAACCTGTAAGTCACCACCGAGGGTTTTTGTTGCCGTGTTTCTTTTCCCTCCGGTGTGCTATCTAGTAGAACCGGCATGTTTAGGTTGTTGTTTTAAATTTTTTTTTTAGTGTCTATAGCAAAGCATGCGATTTCTTAGCAAACGAGGGCCCTTTAAAAATTTTCTGGTTTTTGAGCTTATGTTGAAACAATTGACTGTCTGGATCCTTGAATGTCATTTTGTGAATATGATTAGAAGGAGTATGCTTAAGCCGAGCGGTTGTTTGATAGTTGGTAGCGATATAGTTTCTTGGTGCTAAGAGTGTGTGAGATTATTGTATAAATTCTTACTCTGTGCATGCATCTAGAACTTTCCCGGTCTATTTTGTTAAAGTTCGAAGTTTGGTTGCTTAGGAAAGGATCACAGGCCCTTTTTGTGTGCAGTCCACTTAACCTGAAAGACCGTCCAAATATAAATAATCCCTTTGATCCCGGTTTGAGCCATAATTGACCTTGTTCTTTCAATAACCTGTCACCATTCCTGTTTAACGTTGAATCCCTATTTTGGCCCTGGTCCTTCCGTGGACATCGTGCACCTCAACTCAGGCAATCAGCCTAAGTTGAGGGTGGCTACTATAGAGGTAAACCCTGTTTTGGCCCTGGTCCTGCATGGACATTGTGCACCTTAACGCAGGCAATCAGCCTAAGTTGGGGTGGCTACTACAGAGGTGAATGATAAGAAAAAGATGATGGAGAAGATTGGTTTTTGAATAGAATGAAAATTCGGGTGTGCGCCTAAGAAAAGAAAAGAAAGAAATAAAGAAAGATGAAAAATATCGAAAAAGAAACAAAAAGAATTGTCAATAAAGAGGCCGCACCTGTATCTAGAATCAAGGAAATAAAAAGGTGAATAAGGATGGATAAAGTGAGGTTATGTGGTGATAAGATGTAAATGGTTCCAAGGAGGGCTTAGTCACTAACCCCTAAATGTATCATACCTGCACCCGAAGCCTCATTACAAGCCTAAACAAGTCCTGTAGTGATCCTGAGTAGCCTTCTGAAGAACCGAAATAGAATAGTAAGGGCAAGCCTATGGTATCGCATGTGCATTGTTTGAAATCGTTTGTGAGTGTGAGCGCTTACCTAGTCCCATATCTTGTGTGTGGGATTTCTTTGTGGTGAGGGCACCAAGATGTCTATATTGTCTATTGATTGTTAGGATAGCTGCGTATGTGTATGCATAATATTCTATCATATCGAAATGACATGTTTGGATCCTTGCAAGTTAGTGTTTCATACATACGTGTGCTACGAGGGAGCTTGATTTAATTGAATAAGTTTTGAATGACCATGAAGTGCTATAGACATAAGTTCGTGTTCTTAGTTGAGTCGTATTATTGTTTTATGTTATGTTGCTTGAGGACAAGCGAACGTTTTAAGTTGGGGGTGTTGATGTGACACTAATTTACGTCACTTTCGACTCCTTTTTACTAAGAACAATCGTACGTTTTCAAGCAACCATTGTTGTTTTTGATGTTTTTATGTTGTATTTGTAGGAAATGGAAACAAACACGGAAACGGAAGAAAATACGCGAAAAACAACATTCTGCCTAAGAGTGACGGCCTGAGTGACGGTCCGTCACAAGTGACCGTCACTCCAAGGCAGTAAAGGAGGCAGTGCCACTGCCTAAGCTGACGGCCCAGGCGACGGTCCGTCAAGGCAGTGACGGTCCGTCAGCCTGACCATCACGCTAAGGCAGTAGCTTTAGTTGGGGACCCGCGTTTTGGGGATTCCTAGCCCGTTTTGGATTTGGTTTCTACTACTCCTATAAATACCCTATGTTAGGTTTATGTTAATTATTATTCACCCATTAGTTTAAACACGTTTTTGGTTGGTTTTTGAGCGCAATAACACGGTTCATTGTCTTGAATTCGTGTTCTTGATTTGTTCGTGAGTTCTTAGTTTTCTTGCTCTTGGATATTGGAAGATTGATTGTTTTCATTATATTGTAAGACTTTTCTTCCCTTTATTATGAATACAACTATTTTCTCTTATTTATCGAGCATGAGTAACTAAAACTCCCGCAACTAGGGTTGTTGGAGCCATGGCAAACGTAGCAATATAGATTCCGGGTAGCGTTGGTTCGATATACTGTATTTGTCACGTTGTTAATCACTAGCTTTAGTGTCAACGTTTTCTAGGGTTGCAAACATAGACATGCCTAGGTTAATTTGCTTGAGTAAAGAGATTAAAACCGGGAAACTTGATTAACAACAAGGATTTTCGAGACTACTAACTCTCGTCTTAATGATTAATGCCGTAACTGGATTAATCTACTTGATGTTAGGATTGAAATCTAAAAAGCACATCTTTTCGAGGTCGAGAGAATAAAAAAGGAAATTTGTTTATTTGGTCGAGAGACGTTTAGACGATACAATAGACGCAATCACATCGTGACACACATATAGAAAGAACCCGGTTAAGCCTAGAATCGACATTGTTACAACGCCATGGTGAACACTCCCTAGTTCATTCTCTCCTACTGATTATTTCTCTTACATAATTGTTGCTTTTGTTCACGTTGATCACAAAACCCCCCTATTTACTGGAAACTATTGACGACTAGTCATCTACTTCACTAAAGTCTTAATCATCACCATATTCTCTGTGGGATTCGACCCCAACCTTGTTGGGTTATATATTTGACAACGATCGCTTACGCTTCTTAAATTGAGGTGTAGTTTGAGCGTTATCAAATAATATAGATAGTTTTACGAACGTGCGTCGCACGTTAACAATGTCACCTAATTATTCAGTAAGTTATTTATAACCGGGCATGATAAATTTAGTAAATTTTTTAAATTATATAGTTAAAAATATATCAACCATCTAAATGCCAGAAATCAATGTTGTTACTCGGTTGATAATATAAGTTTGACACAAACCTTAACATAAATAATAAAGTTAAATATAAAAAATAATAATGGAAAGAAATAATACATTCTGAGAAGTTTGCTGAATTTTCATATCTTCGTTTCGAAGTAGTACCAAAAGTTAACATATTCCTTAAAAAGTTTATAGAAGTGTTTGACTCTCACATCAAATTAAATTGACAATACAATTTAAATAGAAAAAGGAAAGGAGATAAAAGGATATTAATTAGTCAAATTAACATGGAATATTGGCAAAATCCAAGTTAAAAGACGTTCAGAAAGAGGATTGAAGCTATGATTAAGTAATATCTCTAACGTTCTTTTGTTAAGTTCGTTGTAGTAATAGATCATATAGTATTTTTTATTTATTAGGTTTTTAGGTTTAAGAAGTATATTAAAATAGAAATTGGATTAATGTTTATTAAGGGTATAAAAGTCGTTCAACATTTGAAGGATATTTTGGTCAACCAACATTTATATTCATGCTTTTATAATAACTAGTCTCTATATACATGCGTTGCACGAATATTCCTTGTCGATTATTGTAAGATTTATGTTGAAATTAAATAATGTGCATATGGTGTGGTTACCTAATATCTAATAAATTATACTGCAAAACGTAATAATACAATTTATTAAAATTACAACACCAGAAAAATAATTATTAGGTGCAAATAATAATTTACACATGACTTATGTACATTGATTCAACCGTAATTCAGCAATTAAACATCACGCAAAGTCAAAATTAAGTGAGCTGATTAAAAAAAAATATACAAACAAATTCAGGAGAAAAGAAGAAGAGAAATTACTAATATAATTGCTATTTATTTACTAATATAAAGACAATAAAAATGCAAGAAGAGAGAATTTCAATAATTAGGGGTTGGTGTATTTCAACTATTAAAGAGATAAATTTCATGTAATAAATATATATATTATATATAGAGGATTATATCGTCTCTGTTTTCAACATGAATTTTAACTATATATATTCACACGCAATGACGGTGGAGAAATCTGAAATTCATATTTCATTTGATGGTCAGAAGCTAATTGCAAATTAAATAGTGAGAATTTTAAAGATTTTCTGAGTAAAATATTTAAAACTCACTAAATTGTCTTTTCTAGTATTCACTTTTGGAGAGGAAAACAATTTTTGTAATTATTATCCAAGTTTAAAGTTTATTACGATAATTCAAAGTGACAAAATATAATTGAACTCAAAGTCTTAAAAGTTGGACAGAAAATATTACAATTTTGTACATATTTATTAATTAATTATAATTATACTTTTAAAAAATGTAAAAATCAATCAACATTTCGAGGATATTATCGTCCATCAACATTCAACATTTCAACATTTAGCCTAACTATTTGGAAAGGGGGAGGACAATCATATATTTGATTAAAAAGTTAAAACAACAAAACATTGGGCTAAGAAAATTAAATATTTGGATTCGAAATATCATAAAGCCCGAATCTATATTATTTATTAGTTTCTATAGGATTAGAGCCTAGTAACATGAGTTAATTTCTTAATAGGATTGAAACTTATTATCGTGACTCAGCAAGTTAAATTTCTAGTATACCACAATTTTGATTCTTACGTACATTATTTCAGTTTTGTCCTTTTTTTTTATGTCTTATCCAGATTAATAAAATAATTAAGGGTATAAAAGTCGTTCAACATTTTAAGGATATTTTGGTCAATCAACATTTATATTCATATTTTATAATAATATAGATATAGACCAGTTAAGTGTACGTGCTTTGCACGTGTGTATATCGTTAATTAATAATAGAGATATATATATAAAAAAAAGACAAATTATTATGTGTACATTATATTATTAAGTACAAAACTTAAAAAAAAATAACTTAAACGTGTATTATCATATTACTTCAAGAAGAAGTTAAAGGCTAGAAAGTTTACCTCAGATCACAAACACATATAAAAAAACGTTGACATTATATGGTACCTGTGAAAAGTTATATTTAAAAAATTGATCACCAAATTGAATTACAGGAAATTGACCACAACACAAGTGTCTCTCTTTATATATTTGTTGGCTACTTGCATTGCTTTCTCCCAAAGATAAGTGAAATTCAAGAGAACTAACATGGGTGTTCTTGATTATTTATCAATTTTTTGCTCCCTTACCAGCACAAGACGACGTATCAATAGGAAACCATTGCAGGTACTTCAATTTTACCTGTTGAATACATAATACATATGTCTAAAGAGAATTTCTTTGTAATTGTGAACCATTGATACAAGGACAAACCCAACGAATTGCTCCATGTTAATGCAAGTAACATTAATTGGTAAAAAAAATTCTAAACCTAAAGTGATATTAATAGTATGAAAGAAAATCAAATTAAAAAAATCACACGAATTCTACACCTAAATGAATTCTAATCCTTAAAATATGGAAGAAAAATTAAATTACATCAAGTCATCAACCCAAACAAATTAAATAATAATTGGAGGAAAATGGCGAAAAGACGGTTTAGTCTAAAGGAGGGACTTTTAATGAAGGGCAAAAAATTCAATCAACATTTATAAGGACCTTCACACTTTTATGATAGTACTAGTTTAACGTGCATTGTACGTGTGCGTCACGTCAAATCGTTAATCAATATAAAATATATAAAAGAATAATAAATATTAAAAAATAGCAATTGACTTTAAAATAATATAATTTTTAGCTTAATTTTCACGTAAGATATGTACACGTTAATTGATTAAGAAAGATATTGAAAGAAAAATTTGATGAGATCTTTGAGAATGTGACTTCTGATATTTCGTCTTAATATGAACTCTTATGTTTTCGTATTTCTTCCCTCTTTTGTATCCCAAAAAGAAAGCATAATAGCGTTTGTGCGAATGCATAATTCATTGAGTCCAAACTCTTGAGGTACCCTTAGAATATATACCGAACTCAAATTATGAGCATGTTGTTGGGATCGAAGCTAACAAAAAAAAGCTTGAACGACGATAACTAAGATAAATTATAAAAAAGACTCACAATATATAAAATTAATTTGGTCAATTGACCTACATTTGAATGATATAAAGAACAAAACTATTGGGAGAATAATTTTTCCTAAATAATACTTGGCTACATTGTGAATGTTATTGTATTATTATAAAAAAAAATGATTCTCAATTTATAGAAGTCCAAAAAAATTTTCTCCAAGAATGAATTACCTAGGGAAATTTTTATTTTTCTTCTATAAATTATTTACCAATATTGAAATAGCATGAGTCCCAAATAAGCTTCGTACTTATTTTCTTTTTAAAGCTTTTCCCCCCTTGTTTTTAAAGTTTAGCACGAATCCATATTTCCTTTTTTATATAAAAAAAATTCCTTGTTTAATTTTTGGCTATTAACCTTATTTTTCTTCTTTTTCCTTTTTTTATTAAATCCTTTTTGACTATTAACTTACTTGTTTTTCTTTTTCAATTTTATTTTTATTAAATATAATTAAATAATAATTTTAGAAAAATAGTAAAAGATAATTTTATCTATTGTAGAATCTTTTAATGAAGGGCAAAAAGTTTAAATCACATTATAAGGTCTTTCACACTTCTAGTAAGTTCAAATCACATTCTAGTTAAGTGTATATGCTTTGCACGTGTATATCGCATTAGTTAATAATAAATGTATATAAAAAGTTATTGTGTAAACATTATATTACTAAGTACAATAAATAGATAGATGAAAGTAGTTCAAATATAATATGCAAATTGATTATCTAAATAGATAGATAAATAAATATATGATACAAAATAGATAGATAGTTTGTTAAGGGACTTTGTGTTTTTAATATAATATATAAATTTAAAAGTCCTAAATATTAATGATCATATTGAATTCTTACAAATGATTAAGATTCCTACGCCTTTAACCAAAGGTCATCAGTTCAAGCAAAACTCACACATGAGATAATACACATACAAAATATGCATAGATCTATAAAGTTAAATTAAAATGAGATAAAGAACAATCAACTCATGCAGGTTCTTTCAATAAATTTAAAGAGAAGACTTAATAACCGACTTCTATTTATGAGATCTACGATGGTAGCTCTCTTTGATTTTGAAAAAGATATTCATACAATTTTATTCCTTTTCAAAGAGTGCCAACTTCACGTCATTCCATGACGAAATCTCTCCGTTTTAATTTATTTGTCTTACTCTCCTTTTTAGTTTATTTTTAAAATATGGCTCTCTTTTTTTGACAATTCTTTAATTCTAACTTTTCACCTAACATGTTTAAGACCTCGAGATTAAAGGACGTTTTGATACATTTTACATATCTTTAATTTAAGACCATAGGATTCAAAATCTTTTTTTTTTCCGGCTAACTGTAAACTTTATTGATTACCAAAGTGACAATACAAAAACATAGCTAAACCAACTCAATTAGCTATCAACTGTAAACACAAACAAATTGTCTAGTCTAGCTACCAGACTAACATCCAAACACAAGTCGTTGGAGTCTACATCTAATTCTAATGTGGGCTTGAATGTTACAGACATAGGCAACATCTTTAGAAATGAGGTCCCAACTTCTGCTAATGTTCTCAAATACTCTTAAGCCTCTTTCTATCCAAATGCTATGCACACCCTCAACCTAGACCAATTTGAACAAATGTGCAGAGCTCTAGACTTACCTTTTGCATTCTTCAGTGCCCAATGGAGGTGTTGTTCCCAGTTTTGCAGGTTAGATTGTTGCCCCTGCAGCCATTGTAAGTTTCTGCTTCATAAGTTCTTTGTAAACTCACAAGTAGCCTAGCAAATAGATAATCTCTAGTTTCTTCCTACTGTTGGCATAGTACACAAACGTTATCTACAGGCATCCCTATGAAGCAAGTCGATCAACAGTTAGGAGCCTACCTTGTAGCATTAGCCATAAGGTGAACATGACTTTAGGTCTAGCACTGTTGCTAAAGATCAAATGAATCCACGTTACTCTGGGGAAGTTACCAAGTTGTTTTAAGTACACTCTTCTGATGAAGCTTTGATCAAGTTTAGGTTCCAGTGAGATGTGATCTAGGTGAGTCAAGCAATTCCTGGACCATCCAACAAGCTTATTGAGGCACTGGTGCATTCAAAAGTCTTTCTTTACTTTCTTAAACTTCATTCAAGTCAAAATGAGCCAAGCAAATTAAAGTTGAGAGAGTAAATTGTGAGGAAATAAGATCTCTTGGCCATAAAATTAAAAAATAATTCTAAGTGACCTACAAAACTAATTCTCCCATAAATTGTAATTTGAAGCCATAAGGATTCTTACTCTCATAATAAGATTTTCTTATTCGAAACAATTGTTAGCCAGTTTGGGATGTGAAAATACTGCAAATAATTAACAAACAAAAAGGAAGGACAGAGTGCAAAAAATATACCCATATAAAAGAGTTAATCATCGCTAGGCGAGAAATATAATGACCTAAAAAAAATTAGAAATACACATTAGATAAGATTGGAAAAGAAAAAAAAAACGGAGAAGTGCAACAAAATATATATAATCTTTCAAACACCAACAAGCAAAAGAACTCATTAGTTAATTAAGATTAGAAAAGAACAAGAACAAAGAAGTACAAGCAAAATTATATTAACTTTCTTGAAGGAAAAAAAACTATAGTATCAATTTTTTAGGAAGCGTGAATATTTTTTAAAGAGCTATTGTTCTATTTATAGTTTTTAAATTGCATATGAAAACCTAAATAGAATCAAAATTTGTCCAAAATATTAGGGTATTAAAAATTTTGCCGACCCAACAAAAATCTTGTTTTTATAGGTTAGAACAAAATAAGGAGACCTTTTTTATTAAGGTTAGAAGTCACATTGTCTAAAGAAGAGACTTTTAATGAAAGACAAAAAGTTCAAATCATATTATAAAGTCGTTCACACTTTTAATATATACTAGTTTAGTGTACGTGCTTTGCACGTGTGTATCACGTTAATTGAAAAAATGGTATGAAAAAATAAGGTTAAACTACCTAAAGAGACGTACCTTCTTACCATATTTACTAACTCTACCACTACTTTATTTTAATTACTTAATATACCACATGTAAACACTCGGATACATCGCCACAATGCGTGATGCATCGCCTCACCTCGGATACATCCCACCCGATGTATCAAAGGTAATTATCCAGAGGTGAGGCGATGTATCATGCCTTGGGGCTATGTATCCGAGCGAAGTGAGGTGGGAAAAAGAGTAATTAGCTCCCAAAGATGTGTGTTTTATGTAAGTTATCCAAAAAATAAAGTATTACGTGTTCGTTATATTATTAAGTACAAATCTTTTTAAAAAAAAAGTGAGTACTCTTCTCAATTGGGTTATTAAGTCCTAATATAAGATTTTACCATTCAAAATAAGGTATTTTCTAATCAAATTTGAACAAAAAAAACTTAAAACACAAATAAGGTAACTTTTTAATTAATTATAAAGTTAGAAATTAGAATTTCTTACCTAATTCAAATAAAAAATATTTAATGCAGAAAATTTTGTCTATTATAGAAAAATCACAAAGAAAACTTTTCAATTAGCAATTGTCTATTAAGAATTCATGATTATTTATTGTTTTAAACTTCAAGAACATACTAAAATTGTAGAAAACTTACCTCCAATCTCTTGTGACGGAATGCAATGATCCAAATAATCTGTACAAAATTGTAAATAAGTCAATTTTTAATTATTAATTGTATATGAGACACTATAAGCAAAAATCACAAAGAAAATTTCTCAATTAGCAATTGTCTATAAAGAATACACGGTTATTTATTATTGTAAATTTCAAGAACAAACTAAAATTTTAGAAGAATACGACGATCCAAATAATCTGTACAAAATTGTAAATAAGTTAATTTTTAATTATTAATTGTATATGAGACCTTATAAACAAAAATCACAAAGAAAACTTCTCAATTAGCAATTGTCTATCAAGAATACACGATTAGTTATTATCGTAAACTCAACAACATACTAAAATTTTAGAAACTTACTTCCAATTTCTTGTGACGGAATACAACGATTCAAATAATCTACACAAAATTATAAATAAGTCAATTTCTAACTATTAATTGTATATGAGACATTATAAATAAAAATCACAAAGAAAACTTCTCAATTAGCAATTGTCTATCAAGAAACACGATTAGTTATTATTGTAAACTTCAAGAACATACTAAAATTTTAGAAACTTACCTCCGATTTCTTGTGACGGAATACATCGATTCAAATAATCTACACAAAATTATAAATAAGTCATTTTTAACTATTAATTATATATGAGACATTATAAATAAAAATCACAAAGAAAACTTCTCAATTAGCAATTGTCTATCAAGATACACGATTAGTTATTATTGTAAACTTCAAGAACATACTAAAATTTTAGAAACTTACCTCCAATTTCTTGTGACGGAATACAACGATTCAAATAATCTATACAAAATTATAAATAAGTCAATTTTTAACTATTAATTATATTGAGACATTATAAATAAAAATCACAAAGAAAACTTCTCAATTAACAATTGTCTGACAAGAATACACGATTAGTTATTATTGTAAACTTCCAGAACATACTAAAATTTTAGAAACTTACCTCCAATTTATTGTGACGGAATACAACGATTCAAATAATCTACACAAAATTATAAATAAGTCAATTTCTAACAATTAATTGTATATGAAATATTATAAACAAAAATCACAAAGAAAACTTCTCAATTAACAATTGTCTATCAAGAATACACGATTATTTATTATTGTAAATTTTAAGAACATACTAAAATTTTAGAAAACTTACCTCAAATCACAAGCAAATTTATCTCTTCAATCATGGATACTATCAAAGATTTGAATTGGTAAAAGACTTCTAAACCTAAACCTAAACCTATTTTTCTCCCAGCGACAATTTTAAAAGATTGATCCAAATCTAAATAAAGAGAGACTACTAACTAATATTAATTAATGGATAAAAGGTCTCCTAATCCTAAAAGCTACAGAAAACGTACAAAAAAAAAAGAGAGTAGACATCTAGGTTAAAAGTAATTGCACGGTTTTTAAACAATACACAAATTAGTTACCAAAATATTAATAATAATTATATTAACATAAATTTAAATAATAATAATAATAAAAATAACATAAATAATAATTTAAGGAAAATAGTAAATGACGATTTTGTCTATTGTGATGTCTTTTAATGAAGGGTAAAAAGTTCGAATCACATTATAAGGTGTTTCACACTTTTAATATAGCTAGTTTAGTGTACGCGCTTTGCGCGTGTGCATCATGTCTAGCCGTCAATCAACGTGAAATGTATAAAAGAAGATTAAATGATTGAAAAGTAGCAATTTGATTTCAACATTCAGTGCACTACAACTCTTTTCAATTCTTGACCCGACTAAGTTGACAACCACGATTATGAGCTAATAACAAATATATGAAGATGAATTGAATTGATAGTTAAAATTATGGAATAAGTACCTGAAATTATTTTAAATGCACGAAAATCTGCTTAAGTAAGAAAGAAAAATCAAGTACAAAATCAAAACTCGATAAAGTTAATCGATATAATATTAACTCAATTCAAGTAATTTTGAACAACTTTCACACGTCAAACATATAAAGGAAAGATAAAATGTAAGAATTGAATTAAATATGAAAAAGTAAAAACTCACCTAAATAATTAAATGTTGGGTCACTCAAATAGTAATTAATATACTGTAAATTTATTTAGTTTATAATTAAAAGGACAAAAAAAAGAAAAAAAAGCATGACTACTAAACAAAATAGAAATTACAACAAAATAATACGAATATGATGATCGAGATTTTGAACAATACGATTAAACCTAATCTTTATATAAAAATTTCTCAAAGAGCGATCGAACCTTCACCTACCACCTGTATTAAACAGAAAAACAACGAATAGTAACAAAATAGAAATTACAACAAAATAATATCATAATCAAGATATTTGAACAATACGATTAAACTTAATTTTTATACAAAAATTTCTTAAAGAGCGATCGAACTTTCATCTACCTCCTGTATTAAGCTGAACAGAGTATCAGACACGCATTAAAACTTAATACCATCCAACACAAAAAATAATACTAAACATGTTACAAAAATAATAATAATAATAATTACATAATTAAGAACTTACGTTTTCTTCTTCTTAGCAAACATCTTATCCTTGATATACCCAAAGCTTATTTTGAACGCAAAAAAATAAAAAACCAACTAATAATTACGCAAAAACATAAAGCTAAAGTAATAGTAACTAATGAATCCTAATTCCTAAATATTTTTTCTTTGTAGTAGACGGTAGTTAATTAGTCAACTCTAAACCTAAATCAAAGACACAACATTAATATATAATATTTATGGTATAAAATAATTGTAAACCTAATTATTCAAAACCCTAAATCAAATTAAAGACAACACGTTGGTATATATTTGTGGAAGACTATATTTTATTTATAATTTATAAAAATAATTAAATAATAATTTAAAGAACATAGTAAATGACTGTTTTGTCTATTGTGGAGACTTTTAATGAAGGACAAAAAGTTTAAATCACATTATAAGGTCTTTCACACTTTTAATATAGTATAGATATAGATATAGATATATAAATATATATTAAACAACAAAACTCAGTAGAGAGAAGCTTTCATGGACATCCTAATGTCGACTTGGAATATTATTTTTTATGATATAATATACTATCTAATGTAGTATTGTAATTAGTGACAAGAAGTAAATTGGAAAACATATAAACATATGATTTGTTGATTTTAATTTATTCTTTTATTATGCATGAGGATCTTAAAATATACATATATGTATGGTATGTGCTTGTGTTTTGGTTGATCAGTGACCAATATGAGTGATAATCAATCAATAAGAACTACCGAATAAACTCTAGAAACATATTGCATTAAATGGGTTGAGATAAAACAAGTTTATAGATAGATAAAATTATGTAAATTCAAATTAGAAATTAAAGATTAATTTAAAATTTAAAGATAGAAATATTTGAATTAAGTAAGAAAATAGAATTTGAACTGAAATATATCTTAAAATGTGTAGATCAAGATATCATGACAATAGAATAATGTCTTAATTTTAAATTAAAGATATTGGTATACTAATAATAACAATTTAATGTTGTTAATTTAGACAAAAAAAAGATAATATTTTGAATAGCTTCTTTCGCCAACAAAAATGAAGAGATATTTATTGTGACTTATCTGAAAAGTCAGAACGAAGGCCACAAGTGATTCAATATAGAAAGATGTGATCCATTTTGAAAAAGTTCCATTCATAGGTGTTAAAATATTTTAAAAGAGAAGGAATAGGTTTTTCTCAAAGGGGCGTCTATAGTTTCCCAAT
Organism: Jaltomata sinuosa; assembly: GCA_003996215.1. NCBI lineage: Eukaryota > Viridiplantae > Streptophyta > Magnoliopsida > Solanales > Solanaceae > Jaltomata > Jaltomata sinuosa. Next base: position 39,531 of record QJPP01000980.1, read on the forward strand.
CCAAATACTTACAAGACAGAAAAAAAGATGGGTTCACGACGGCGTTGCAGCAAAAATGGCGGGTTGAAGGAAGAAACCCTAGACTATATAAGTCAGTTGCCCGACGCACTCCTGGTACAAATTCTGTCTCTTTTGTCTACCAAAGATGCCGTCGCATCATGTGTTCTCTCTAAAAGGTGGACTTATCTCTGGACTTCAGTTGATAATTTCCTTTTCGTTAAGAGTGATTTCCACTCAGAAAACTTCGTATCCTTTGTGGACCACGTTTTGAATCATTCCATTTCTTCCAAAATCAAAAAATTCCAACTCCATTTAGATTACACCTCTCAGTTGGAAATTAACCGATGGATTAGTTTTGCTGTCGAAAGAAAAGTGGAACATCTTTATTTGTGTTCACGTGATGCTGATTTCACTTATGTACTACCTCTCACTCTCTACGCTAATTCGACATCATTGATTACATTGGATTTGAGCCATTGGGTTATTGACAAAGGAATTGTCATAGCTTGGAACTCTCTAAAGAGCCTAAACCTGGATCGGACAGAGTTAGATAATGATGATATTGTCAACTTACTATCAGGTTGTCCTGCATTGGAAACTTTGAACTTGTCATTGTTCTTCGGGGATTTTACTCGTCTTGAAATAACTTCTCCAAATTTGAAGCGACTAACGTTGGCTGGCCATGTGAAGCCTTGTGACGGAAATGAGGAGATTTTGGAAATTATTGCCCCACATATTCAGCATTTGGAGATTTCAGGAGATCTTGGACATCTCAAGTGTAGGCTAGTAAATGTATCCTCTTTGGTTAATGCCAGCCTCACTTTTGAGGTTACATGTATCACTGAAACTCGGGATGAAGATGACGATGATGATGATGATGATGATGAGCAAGAAATTTGTCCGGATTATCATCAACTTTCAGAAAACTTTGTTCTGGAGTATCTTCAAAAGTTGAGTCATTTGACTCAGCTAACAATTGGAAGTTGGTTAGCAGAGGTTTGTTTTTATGTCAAAAGACCTTTTTCTTTATTTGTTTTTTATTAACTTAGAATTGCAGGATCTAAACCTGAGAAAGAGAGCAGCCTTCATAATCTAATGCAATTATGAACTTATTTATACATGAAATTTTCAGTGAAAAAATATTGTTTTGGTGAATAATTTGAAAGTAAATTTTTTTATGCATATAGAATGATCTTGTCTTCACCTTTTGTTACCTTCTATGATATTCTTATCTACTTTCTTAAGTTGGATGTTTCTTTACCGACAATAGATTATCTTAGAAACTAGCATTTTCAATTGATGTTCCTTAAAGTGGTTAGATTTGTCGTAGCACTGTCTTTTTGTCATGGATTACTTTTTCTTTCTCTACCCTTTACTAATTTCATTGAGATTATTTCACCAGGTCGTGTTCATGTTGGAATTTGAAGAATCGTTGCTTCCAGAATTGAGATGCAAATGTCTAACGCTAGAGATGTGTGTGACAAAGTATAATTTGTATGGAGTAGCTGGCCTTTTGTGGACATCGCCTCTTTTGGAGACACTGAACATACACTTGGCAAATGGGGTTGTTATTTCTCTCAATTTATGCTCATCTGTTTATATCCATTTTTTGCTTTGAAGTTTACAAATGAACTATCAATTATCATTAAGAATCTTTTGTCACTATAAAACTATAAATTAACTGGCTAGAATAGTTTCTTTTTATCTGGTAAACAGGTGGAAGAAAGGAAAAGGATTGGTGACCAACCAAACCTCTTTTAGCTTGGTTTATATACTGCTCGAGTATTTCTTACACGAGTTAGATATTGTAATCATTGCTGAGAACTGTTCAATATTTGTGGGTTTTGAAAATTGTTCTATATCAGACACTACTACTGTGAAGTCGTTTTATATGTTCTTCTGTGGAATATTCCCATAGGTCCTGATTATATTCTTTGTTACAGTTGACTCATTTTCACTGCGAATATGAGCTAGGCTATTTCGATGAAAGATATAGCATCAATTTGCGGAGTTGGATTTCTGACATTGTGTTTCCCAATCTCAAGAATGTTAAGATTGTCGGCTGCACAGAGAAATGTCTGAAGAAGTACTGGTGTGAAGGGGGTGATAAGCTTTTCAAACTTTCTAAGTTTCTTATTAAGAATGCAGTGGCTTTGGAGAAGTTTGTTATCATAGGAACGAGAAGAAAATGCTGGAATTGTTCAGACAGCTGTGTCTCCCGATATTTATCAGAACTTGCAGAGAAATTGTTAGGCATCCCAAGATCATCTAAGAATTTGTTGATTACTTACGAAGAGTCTGCTTTGCATGACTAGACTGGAAGTGGTTTGGTATCGGAGAACTAGAAATCTTACCTTATATTGTAGCTTGTGATTATTGCAGATGGCATTTTGAACTTGTAATGTTTTGGATGCTTGGTTTCTCATGAAGCCTTTGTTTGTTGCCCTCTAGACATCGCATATGTGCTTGGAATTTCTTGAAACTCTTGTACTATCAAAAAAGAAAAATTTCTTGTAACTTTTGTTTTCCTGGAATTGTCAAGATCCGCAAACCTACAAGCCACTCTTTTTCTGATAACTAGGCTCATGAAATTTGCTTCTTTTGTTAATAACATCAAGGTTCTACAACAGAGAGTAAAGTTCTCTTTTTGGCTTTTTTTCTTGGGAAGAAGAGTTCGCTACTGTTAGTTTAAGCGGATAATTTTTACCTGTTGTGTTATACTCATAATAAGACAGTTTGGTTACGTCCATTGTTTTGATTTCCCTGAATCTTCATTCTTCAGAAATATGTGTATCTGGAACAGCTTAATTGGAGTTGTTAAAAGCTTTTTGGAACAACTGCTTTCTTGATAAAGTTTCTTGTGGTAGAAACTTTAGGATGATGACATTCGAATAAAGCTACTGTTAGTCAACAATCTATGAAGCTTGTTATAATCTTGGTTTCTATAAGTGATGTTTCACAAAGATAGCAGCATGCAAAAGAGTCGATACCTGTTGGGGTTAGTTGGTCATATTTTGCATTGATATGTCGAAAAATTGTCATTTACCTAGTTCCCGCTAGGAAAGTTCATGATTAGAGTCCTATAAAAGGGCAACTGAGATTTGGTGTACGTCCCCTTTACCTTAATACCTCTTGTCTTTTGGTGAACTTTTTGATTTTGAACTTTGCTTGGGTTTCACATTCTAGCTCTTTCGGTCTTTGATTGGGTTGTTCATCAGAAACAAAAGCAAGCACCATAAATCAATTTACTTTTGTCACTTGTGTTAGTGTACCACTCGTCCCTCATCAATGTCCTTGAGGGAGCTGAAAGTCCTGGATTTAAAGAGCACTGGGGCCTTATCAGCCCCAAAATAAGGTGTTGGTTTTGATCTGGTAACTCTAAAACCAGTTTCAAGAGGAGCGGTCAATATTAGCCCATTTCTATTCATGTCGCTACTGTTATTGCTTGATTCATACAACTATGATTTTGCGTAACACCCTCCAACAAATTTATCCCACAAGAACCAACATCTTTTGCCTGATTTAAATTACTTTGATTTTGCACAACGTTCTTTACGATCTGCAAGTATGCACAAAGTGTAACTAACTTGAGCTTTAGAGCCTGGCCGTACAAGTGTGCAGCCAGCTACAATACATCTATAATGAGGATTAAGGTGGTCTATTTACAAAATTCATAATCACGTACTTGTATATTTTTCGATTTTTCTGCTTCAACTTAAAGGATCAGCATCAGCATTCCCTTATTTGTCAAGCTCCATTCATCCGACTAGCTATTAGAGAATACACAACACATGATTGCATCAGTTGTGTATTATGTGTAACAAAGCTAATGATATAATTTAACAGTTGTTAGTTTCTCTTATATGAATTTTCTGCAGCAATGCATTTCATGTTCATATGGAAACAAAAAACAGTAAACGAGGGAGCAAGTTGTCAAAAAAGTAGGCATCTCATGATCCTTCAAGCTGCTGCAGAAGAAGTGGATCAACAACGACTTCATCTGGCTAGCCAATCCATCGCACCTTAAGGCTTATTGAAGGCATCTTTAATAGGTAATATTTAACTATATGATATTTTATCTAAAAGCTTAAGATATTAGAGAGGGTACACTTTTATTTACTCAATTATATCTTGAACAGGTAATCCAGTCAAGAGATCACTTCGTTTCTATTTTGGTGAAGAAAGGATTGATTGAAAAATAAAATAGGAAGGTCCCCAAGTTTTGAAAGAAAATTAAGTTTTTTAAGCACTCTGGCATTAGTTACCAAACCAGAAGCCTTAAGCTGCCACCAAGTAATTCTGTTCAGTCAATGATGCAATTTGCAGGAGTTCAAGCAATAGCTGAAAATGTGGAAGGTGCAACCAAGATCCATTTGGTATGTATGGAGAGCATACTTTGCAAGATTTCGAATGGAGCTAATTATTGAGTCATCTTCGTATCAAACAAATCTAATTATCAAGCAATTTTCCAACCCTTACAACGAAATTGACTCTGTTGCATATAAACATAACATATTGGCAAATGAATGGGTGCTAGCAATAAATACACTTTCTCCTGGCCAAATAAATTTCTAACCTACTATGTGTAACCGCTACCTTTAGGTAGGGGTGCAAACAAAGTAAAAATTCATAATGGAAGTGAAAGTGGACTAATTATTGTAATTTACGCAATGAACTTAAGTGAGGGAAATATGACTTGGTCTCAAATGATGTATAGATCATGAATACAAGAAAGTTGTGCATTCAATTTGATTCATTTCTTTTTTTAAAAAAAATGTATTGGGCATGTGGCTTTTAGAATTCTATATCAAATAAATGGGATTTTAAAAATGCAGATAAAATTATTTTTATTTTTGAAACGCATACAGAATTCTTCCATTCAAATAGAAAAAGTAACATTGTAAATGATCAACTTTTTAATTGGGTGAGAATCTTATATGTGAGTTTTTCTACAGTGAAGTTGTCATTGTTGATGCATATTAAAGGTAAAATGAAGAACGATGACAAATAACCTCTCTTAGAATTATACACAAAAGATCATTTTGAATATGGCTAAATTTTTGTATATTGTATCAAAGGAAATAGAGAAAGAGTATCGAAAACTAGAAGATGAACGAAAAAGAAATCATAGCTTTGAAAAAGAGCTAGCTCGTCTCTTGCTATCTTGTCATTGTAGTTTTTCCTATTTTTGATTTTTCCTTCCTAGGTTAACTTTTTTAAGTGACGAAGCTCAAATAACAGAGCACATCTCAAACAATTATTTCACAAATAATATCATCAAGGTCATCACATTATCACAAATCAAAGATAAAATTTACACAAGAAAATGTTTCCATTTATACCGAAGAATTAGATAATACCACTGAACGTCAATCAAGAATTCTAGGTACACAGCAGGAAAGTTCTTCTTGAAACATTTCTTTCATGTTTTAAAGTACATCAACAACACCTAATGTGCAACAAACAAAAAGCTTAATGAGAAACCAAGCTACCATAACATTTGGTATGCCATAAGGGTAACTCCAAAAGAACAATAATTAAAGATCAATGATTGCATGAACAGTTTATCAAAAACTTGCAAATTTGGACTAAAAACTACTTGCAGTCAATTCATGGAAGCTTAGTACTCCCGGAAGATAATCATAAATTTGGTGGAAGATCTTGGGCAACCTGACAGTTTCTCAGCCAATTGAGATGAATATTGGAACAAACAGTTCATTGAACATCTATTGCAGATTCTTCTCTTTGATATGATAACGCACTTCTCCAAAACTGTTGCATTCTTTAGAAGAAATTCCAAAAGCTTAAAAAGCTTTCCAAAGCCCCATTTGATATGATCCTTGAAGCACCGCTCCAAGGAGATGACAATCTTAACCTTCTTGAGATTGGGAAACACCAAGCTTAAAACCCAACTTTGCGAATCCATATTATCTCCTTTGGCCAAATCTAGTAACTCACAGTTGCAGAGGGAATCATCTGACTGGAGACACAAAATATAATCACGACCAAATGCAGGCCAGCTTAATTGAAATTGCACAAATAAGACAAAAAATGATTCCATAGAAGTGTTTGTTACAGAAAAAATCAGATCCAACAAATCTTAATGGTACTGGGAAGTATTCCTATCACATAAAATTGATGGTGTAAGTAATCCAAGCAAAGAGTGTTAGCACTACTATACTTTGCATTTCAGAAATCATCAGAAAAGCTTCTTACTGATAATTTAATATTTGCATTCTTCTTCGGAAGTAAGGTGTTAAAACTTCAAGTCTTTAACCAAATGAATAGATGTAAAAAGAAGAGATAAGTTGCACGAAGTTACCGGCATAGTTTTCATATCTATGTTGAGTGTCACCACATGAGGCGAGACTCTCAAAAAGCCAGCTACCCCATACAAATTAAACTTTTTCATATGCAAATCTAGTGTTAGATATTTGCATTTAAATTCTGAAATGGGCACCCCTTTGAACTGCAACATGCACATGACCTGGTGCAGTAATCCCAATGTAACTGGTAAATAACGGAGAAAGCAATAACAACAAAAAGGAAGTACTTCACAGCGGAAAGATAGATTCTACAACTAACTGCTAAAGATTAACCTGAGAAAGAGTAAGACTTTCGAGTTGAAGACAAACCTCTGCGAACCAAGTTCCAATTGTTAGCTCAGTTGCATAACATAACTTTTGAAGATAATCTTGGACGATGGTCCTAAAAACCTGATGATAGTAATGGCAACTGTCTTCCTCGTCATCTAATTCTTCATCAACATATAAATTGATGTCTTTGATACACTTAATGTTGAAAGTGAGCTTAGCGCTAACCACGGAAGACACATCTACAAGTCTACACTTGAGATCATAAAGATCTCCAGATATTTCCAAATGCTGAAGATATGGGGCAAAAATATCTAAGTCTTCTCCTTCTTCACAAAACCAATAATCTTTCAGCTTTAGGGTCTTTAATTTTAAAGAATTAATTTCTAGGCAACGGAAACCCTCAAACATATATAATTCCATAGTTTCCAATGAAGGACAACCTGACAATAATTTCACAATTTGGTCGTCGTCTATCACCAAATACCCCAACTTTATGCTCTTTAAGGATTTCCACGATATGAGCATGGGATTATCAAAGCCACAATATTTAACATCTAAAGTTATCAAGGACGAACATGTGTAGAGAGATTGAGGCAATGTGCAGTAGTCGTCACGATCACATAACCACAATACAACATTTTCTACATTTCTCTCAACTGCAAAACTAAAACAACGATCGACAAGGGAGTCGTATCTAGACCAGAAACTGTAGTTGAATAGAGCCAGATCAGCGCAGTCAGTGAAATCGAGTTGGAACTTTTTAATTTTGGAAGAGAGGGAATGAGCTAATGCATAATAAACAAAGGAGAAATTTTGTGTTGGGCGGTAATTTGTACAAGTGAAATTGAAGGCATGAACAAAAGTCCATAGATACTGCCACCTTTTAGAGAGAATACAAGTTTTGAATGAATCCTTTGTTGGCAAAAGAGAGAGAATTAGAATGAGGATTGAATCTGGAAACTGACTGATTCTGTCATCTACGCCAGAAGCCATCATTTTGGAGCCATCATTTGTTTCTCTGTTTTTGTCTCAGGGCTTTGACAGTACGTTCAGCATTAACCTAAATCTTTGCCGCACATATATAATATTTCAAAATAAATATCCTACCTTCTATATACGTTATCTAAGACATCAACAAATTTGCCTTCTTTATTTGTTATAGAAACTTAAATTGGGAAGAATTATTTAAAATATAAACAAACACAAATTCGGAAAAAACATTCAACATGTTGTTGGATTTTAAATAGGTGTGAATGGAAAATGAATAGGAGAAATAATGCAATTTGAATAAGCAACATTTCACTTTGAATGGTTGCGACTTTTTCTATAGGTCGTGACTTTTCCGATAAGACACAATAAGCACCTCTTCATACTACCTTTTCATTGGCTATAAATTCATAGGACTAGCCTTAGTTTTCAGCATTCAATTTTCTGCACTTCCTCTCCATATTTTGTTATGAACAAAAAATATAGAGTCTTTGTGTGATTCGTTACTTACTTTGAGTTCGATGAAGTTGTGGGCATTTGAGGTACCGCTACTCCTACAACATATATATCCATTTTATCTTGGGAGGAAGTAATCCATAACCTCGGGCATAGTGAGTGGATTATATTCCTTAAGAACATACAGTGAATTTTGTGGACTCGGGTACTTTAGTTAAAGTATTTGCTTTTCTGTTTTTCAGATTATTTTGATTTTCTGATTTACTATTTTGAACACAGGATACCGACACATGTAAATTATTCTTAAGAATATAAAAAAGTTCAAGACATTTATCATAGTAAGAAAATATTTGGTCGTCATTGGTCGTTAAACGTTGACGATCGGATTTCATCGTTTAGATTCTTTAGCGACGAGATAAATTCCAATTGTATATTCCTTTTAAGGACCAAATTTTTTCCCTGATTATCATTTCGGTTGTTAAAATTCTTTAATGACGATAATAAATTCGGTCATTATAATTGCTTTTAGCTACTTTGACATTCTCTAATAATTACTTATTTTTTAATCATTCTTTAATAATTACTTGTTAAATTTTAACATCTAGAAATAGTAATTACTTTTTCATATGAATTCAAGCATAAATGTATTCGACACATACAAAACAATCATTATTCCATGGGAAAAGGGACAAATACATCCTCCAAATTTGTGATTTAGAGCGGATATATCTCTCATTAAAAAAGTGATGCATATTTACCCTTTTCCTTAACAGAATTATGCTTACTGAATTAAAAAAATAGAACGGGTTTTTTAGTTTCAAAAATTTCACGTGGCTTTAAAAACAAAGGAAAAGGGACAAATATATACCTCAACTTTGTGATTTAAAGCAAATATACTAAAAAATGTCACGTGACTTTAATAATTACCTCAACCATATCTTTACCCCTCCAGACCTGACCCAACTAAAATACCTCAATTCCTCTTCTAGTCAGTCACAAAATGAGTTTGGATCAAGTCTAAATTAAAAAGGGATTGATTTCTTTTTAGTTGGGCCAGGTCTGGAGGAGTAAATGAGTGAGATAACTCATTTTTTGTAACTCATTTTTTAAAGCCGTGACATTTTTAAAATTAAAAAAGGGATAGTTACCAATATATACCATTTGATCATCTAGTTTATTAAACAGGACCGAAGTATACACTGCATATATACAAGTTAGCTACTCTGACAAATTGCAATGAAATATAATAGTTCCTTTGCTGCACATTTTCAATTTGGATATCTGGTGATCTGCTTCTAAAATATTTTAGATTAGGATTGTTTATCCTTCTCCTTGGTATCTGTTGCAACTATGCCTACTAGGAGTTGGATGTAATGGATATAGAACTTCTTAGAAGCATGACACAGGTGGATGTCTGCATTACTCCCTTTGCTATATCTCTTTAGATATGATTTTGTATATGACGTGTTACATAATGAATATAAAATGGTTGTTATTTTCAATGTGTTTGATGATATGAAGGTCAAAATTCACACATTGTTTCTTTTGATTTAGCAAATGAGTCATCGGATAAGGTGGAACGACTTGATTATGGAGAAGGACAAATTCGATTTGATGTTGAGAATTTTTGAAAGTGATCTTGAGGTGCTTTGTGACTAATGAGAGAATTCATTCTGATGTGTGGGTTATGAATGATGATGGAGTTAAAACATCTTCTTAAAAGATGTTCACCATCAGTTGCCCTGATGATCCTAGGAATTGTAACTTTTATACACACTCGTCCCTGTCATTTTCTTCATTTTTGCCAGTCATATAAGGGTGAAGTTTTACTTTTGTATCGCTCCATTTTCAATTACTAGACCTGTTTTGGTATGACGAGATCAACGAACCTAGGGCCCTGATACCATCATTGTCACGATCTAGACCGCCGTGAGTGGCACCCACCAACCCCCGGGTGAGCGAACCATCAACGACCCTGAACTTAACCGTTCTAACAGCTCAAAATCAGTGTGCAAAAAGTAAACTAGCAATAATCATCAATAAATCAATTTTTTTAATAATACTATTCTGCGAAAAATCCCTCCCTAGAACCTGAAAGTCATCGTACCAAACGCTATCAAAAATCTAGAATGTGGGGATGCAACCCCAATATAAAAAATAGTCTAAGTCTGAAACAAGTGGGCTACAACATAAACAGATAGAAATCAAGGCAGCTCGACCGAAGCAGCTCACCCTTGATGTCTGGAAGCGCTGGGACTACAGGTGAGGTCGCGTGTCAGCCGTTGGAAGATTTCTTGTACTCACAAAAGGACTAGCAAATGCAGAATCAGTACACAACCACCGTGTACTGGTAGGATCATCAGTCAGTTCCAAATAAGCAGTATATGAACAATACAAAAGTCAAGTAGAAGTACAGAAAATATGTAACAAGCCAACAGATATCCCTAAGCTACAAGTCTCTTTCTAGCTTGTACCCACATGCAATCCACCTTTACAACTACGATCAACAATCAACTATAACCAACCAGCATCCCCTTTTTATAAAGCCCGGATCCACCCTAAGACCCCCTCTAAACAACACTTAAGTGTTAACATGCAACCCGGTCTACACCAAGACCAAACTCACGAATCAATACAATGATAACCCGGCCTTTCAAGGACCATATGCACAATCAGAATTCATAAACACAACTCGGTCCACTCAGGGAACTATTATTAAAAATGTAGCAATACAATAAAGTAAACCCGTACCAGGCGTGGTACCCGAGCTAACCAGTTAGTATCCTGTACCAGGCGTGGTACCCGAGCCAACCGTTAGTATTCTCGTACCAGGCGTAGTACCCGAGCCAACCGTTAGTATTCTCGTACCAGGCGTGGTACCCGAGCCAACCATTAGTATTCTCGTACCAGGTGTGGTACCCGAGACAACCGAATGTCACATAAATCCACAGTCACAAACAATGAACAATCAACACTTGTAAACCAACAAGCAATAACACCTAGTTCATTTCACAAGACTGATAACAGGACCCTTAGACATTCTTAAACCATTCCCTAGGCCATGCAACTCGTACAAATACTTAAACAAAAGTACACAAACATACAATGCATACAGGAATTAATAATCATCACCTACCTCGAATTAATCCAAGCTCTACTCAACTGGAGCTTTTCCATTTCCGAAGTTCTTGTCGGTTCTTGATCTAAACAATACACAATAACCAAGAATCAATCTTTATGGCCTACGATGTACCCGGATTATGTAAAAACCTAAGCCCCAGGCCACCCATGATCATTTCATCCTCTTTCTCGGGCTTTTTCACCATTAATTCACCTAGTTCTACCATTTTTATGGATACATTTAGGGAATTAAAGTCACATGATCCTAATATAAAAGAAGTAGCAACAACCAAGAACTTCTACCCTTAGAATCTCTCTTTTCCCCCGGATTCCACCATTCCTAGGTCATCCCAAACCTTTCCCCAAGTCTACCCCTAGCAATTCTATAGTGTAGGAAAGATAGTACGGAGTTTGGAGAGCCGAATCCTTACCTTTAGGATGAAAAATAATGAAAAATGGAGGAAAATCGCTCAGAATCGCCTTCTTCTTCTCCCAAAATATTTTGAAGAAAACTGAACTATTTTGGGGAAGTTTTTGCATTAAATTCTGTTGCGCTCCGCTATAGCGGTCCGTTCAGCTATAGCGGTACCGCCGTAGCGGAGTCGTCCCCTATGGTGGAGGCTGACCAACGTTGACTTTCGCTGAGTTGTATTTTCTCCGCTACGGTGTAGGTCGCTATGGCGGAGTGTCAACCGCTACGGCTGTTGACATGGGACAGAAAGTCGTAAAGTCCCTCAAATTGCCCCATTTTACAACACACTCGATTTTTTGACGTTCCGGAATAACTCCTTCACGTCAACCTTGATACCGAGAGTTCTACTTACCCGAATTCGCTTCCAAAAAGTCTCCCGGACTCTTTTATGTCTTAGCTACAAGGAAAAATAGCTCAAAACTAGATACGTTATCCAATCCTTACCCAGATTGCCCTAGCCCATACTTCGCTTCAAAACTGACCGAGACTAGCCTAGCCTAGAATTTTTAACTCCCAAACCCGGAGTTTTCTAACTCTAAAAATTAGCACGAGAGGTTTACCCGTAACGACGGACTCAGTCATTACACTACTAATTCAAGTTCTAATCTTCATAACAACTAACAATGTTCTTAATCTAACATTAACCTAAAATAAATGCAATGTAATTGAAAAAAAAGTAAAACAATCTAACCTTGAAGTTTTAAATTAGCCCTAACCCAAAAATTAATGATGAAAGAGAAAGGAGGAGGCGTGGCAACTGGAGGAGGAGGCAGCGACGGCAGCGACGACAACGGCAGTAGTGGCGGCGTGGTGGTGTGGAGGTGTGGAGGTGCGTGGAGAGAAGAGAGAAGAGGAAAATGGAGGAGCGACCCGATCTAGATCACTATATTTTTCTTAAAGCGACGGACAGCGTCGCTTTTGTCCGTCGCTTTTTTTAAATGAGTTGACCACATATTGATCGAAAAGTGACGGACAAAAGCGACGTTGTCCGTCGCTTTTCTATTTTTTTAATATAAATTAAAATTTAAAGAAAGCGACGAACAACGTCGTTATTTTTAAAAAAAATAATAATTTTTTTAAATAATTATGACGCTGTCCGTCGCTTATATTAAAAAATAAATATTAATTATTTTTAAATAATTTTGGCGCAAAAATCCATGAAAAAAGAGACGGAAAAAGCGACGTTGTCCGTCGTTTTTGTAAAAAATAATTATAAATTAAAAAAAAAAAAAGCGACGGATAGCGTCGCTTTTGCTGTCGCTTTTCTGAAGCGACGTTGTGTACATGTCTACTTTTAATTGAAGAATCCACTTTCCATTTTTTGAACTGCTAATCAAGTTTTAGTCGTGTATCTAAAATTAAGAGATAAATTTCAAAAACCTTCCCTCATATTTGGCCTTATCACACTTATCTCCCTCGAGATTTACAGTATTACTGTTACTTCCCTAATTTTAGTTTTTTTTTGTTCTTCTTACTTAATCATTGTTAATTTAAATAATTATGATAAGACTAATTTGCCCTTTCTAATTCACACATCTTTTAATTAGAGATCATCAAGTGACTTGTTGGTGTTCTGTACTCCAAAATCATGAGAAAACTAAGGTGTGTTTCTCTAAAGATCTTCCTGCAAGCACCTTGTTAAATTGTTTAACAAGCTCAACTTTCTCATCTACAATATTGAGTTCCCAAACCTTGAAGAAGTTTTCGGCGGTGGGCAAGCCAGAAATTTTACTAAGAGTATTCAAGAATCATATAGATATATATCATATTATATTAAAAGTGAGAAGCTCTAAAGGGTAAAATTGAATTACCATTTTATCCCTATATACTAAAATCAAAATATTATAAAATATCTAACGAATTAATTATTAAATAATAATCATATCATATTATTACTATACTAATACCAATTACTAATTTTAATAATAATATAATAGTAATAATAATTTTGCCCTTCAAGCTACCCTTATTTCAAAAGCATTTAGGTAGTATACATTCCATAAAGAATTTAAAAAACCTCATTGAAAATACCAAAAGAAAACGTATAGTTTGAAGAAAGAGAAATATACTCCTATTCATTCACATGACCATTAATATATAACCTGTTGAGATGGTTCCTTTATTTCGTTATATAAATCAATAAGATAAACAAACTTAATTCTTTACCAATGAATTTGAAAAGTTACAATAAATATGATTTGAATAGTAATTGTTCACTACTTTTTAAGATATAGACCAGATTCAAAGTTGAATATGAAGAGTCACTCTCCACTATTATGTAGGAATTAATTTCTGAACTAAAATTTGAATTTAAAAGGTCATTTTCTATTGGTATTTAAGAACCAACTTACAAAGATGGATGCTAACCATAGGAGAATGAATGGAATGCTCAATTCATCATAAGAAGAAAAGTAAACTAGAAGCTGCAGATGAGGGATAACAAAAAGAAATGCTCGGAGCTACCAATCAAGAAGACAAAATTAGCAGCGAAAAAAAGTAACTAGAAGGTGTAGATTGAGTATAGATGCAGAAGAACACCTATATAGTAAACAGCCTTATTCATGTATGTTGACTAACAATAATAGAGTTATTCATTTTTCAGAACATGAAGATTTTCTTTACAATATTGTCAACTCTAGGAGTGTATAAAATCAAACTGCAAACTGAACCAAATCGTAAATCGTATCAAATCGCAAAAAAAACCTGACTAATAGTTTGGTTTGACTTGGTTTGATATTGAAAAAAAACCCGACTATAATTAGTTTGGTTTGATTTTAATTAAAAAAAGTCAAACCGAACCGAACCAACCCGATATTACACTTATACCATTTTTAAAAATATTTTATACATAAAAATATTTATTGTGATGTAATTTATAAATATTTCTTTAATTTTTTCATAGTTTTTATCTTTCAACATATTATTTTAAGTTTAAACTTAGAATTTTAAATGGTCCAATAAGTCTTTTTACAACTCATAGATATTAGTAACTCAAATAAAGCACAAATCAATATGAATGTTAATAAAAGATTATTCAATTCAACACTAAGAATGACAATTATGTTAGATATTTATTCTTTAATTTTACATAAATACATAAACTAATTTATTTTTTTGTTTAATATTTAGTTATGTAGTTAATACTTATTAGACTTATTTTAGCATGACTTAATACTTTTAAATTATGATTATTAATACGCAATATTTATTATATGTGATTTTATTATTTTTTTTGGTTGAATATTTTACTGTCATCACTCACTTCACAAATTCCAAATAAAGTGAATATATTTTGTGTTATTTCTTTAAGAAATATCTTAGATAGTTGTATTTTGCTCGGGCTAAAAAAATATTTGAAGCACAAGTTAATTATATGTTTGTATGAAGACCTTACCGGAAAAAACCCGAAAAAACCTGAAAACCCCGAAGAAACCAAAAAAACCGAGGTTGAAAACTCGACTTTTATTGGTTTGGTTTGGTTTATAAATTTAAAAACTCAACACTAATAGTTTAGTTTGGTATTTAAAAAATCTGAACCAACCCGATCCATGTACACCCCTAATGATGAATATCAATGATTCTCTAATCATGTTTGCTTGTACTGTGTGTAGCCTTATTACCATTCCTCCTTTTTAATTATGTTGTCACTAGTTACATGAAACAAAAGTTATTACTAGGTTGTAGTTTATTCCTTTTCAAAATTCTAGCTAGATGAGGTAAATTGTTGTCTTGAACAGAGCCTTAAAAGGCATAAGTTTAACGAGAACACAAGATTTAGAAAACAAAGTTGCAACCTAGTAATAACTTTTATTACTAGTATATCGCGTCATGCTGTTAATTTTTTCTCTTTCTGACAATCATTTTATATCTTTTATTTCTTTTGGTGAATTAATGGTCAAATTAAATCTTGTTTTACTCTGACAAACATTGTGATGAAAGCACAAACAGTTTGAATGAGAACACGAGATTTAGGAAACAAAGTTGCAATAGTCATTGAGGTGGAGAGAACTACCATGTCTGCAAACTTCTGGACTTCAATTTTCTCAGAATTGTTAGTCACTGACAATGCTGGTCCTCATAATTAATTTGCATGTGCTTCGGTGTGTTTGAAATTTTTGCCTTTTGCAGTCTAAATGTTAGTTGCGATTTGAGACGACACATTTTTTTTTTTGGTTGGAAAGAGAGATCATAAAAGCTAGTGAAGTGCTAGAAGCACTTGCAAGGAAGAGTTATCTACGTATTGTTTGTATTGAATACTGTCCGAAATTATTATTTGTATTGGAGGAACTAAAACATACTCAAAAGGTTAAAAAAAGCTCTGGCCTAGTCCCTGCTTTAGCTAATATATCTGTACCTGATTTTTGTTCATGCATAGCTTACAAGTTGATTGGATGGAATATCCTTTGACATGCCTCAAATAGACTGTACAGTGAAATAAAGCTAGTGCTTTTGCCTCACACGAATCATGAGCGGACATTTCATAAAAGGCTCTACTTTAGACCTATATTATTTAGCAGAGCAACAGTTTAATTATTTACATATCTCGACAACTTTTCGCGCATAGTATCACGATTGTGAACCTGATACCTGTGATACAATATTGGTTAAGGCCATAAATTGCGCCGTTTAATAACAAAATTTGCGTAACTGACGGGAGTAAACCAGGCTGATTCAGTTGCCACATTCCTTGAAACTTGCAAGCGATATTGTTTAGTACTTTTTTTGAGATTATTTGCTATCATATCGCTGAATTTCAAAGAAAAAAAAAATCAAAAGATCTTTGAGAATATCAATTTCACAGATTTGACTATATCTGTGAATTTGAAAGTATCATTTATCATTTTTTCTTGCGTCTAATTTGTCTGGTATTTGAAGTACTCAGATAATGTCTTTCATATCAATCTTGTTGCGCCATTCAGGTCGTTGGGATTCTGAGAACAACTACATAGACGATGAGATTGATGGTATTATTGTGAAGGATTATGCACGTTTTGAAGATTTGGTTGTTGAAATTGCAAAATATTGGGATCGATAGAAATAGAAAAAATATAACAATAAGATACAAATTCGATGGCCAGAGTTCTCCAATAGAGATGAGCAATGACATGGGTATGTTATTGTATGTGGAATTGAAGAAACAGAGCAGAGACTTTAATAAGTATCCGTTGTGTATCACAACCACCCGCAGGGATTTGGGACGCACTGACTTTGGTGAAATTGTAGTCCAGGGTAATAGAAGTGAAGGTAATTGTATCAGTGTTGTCAATTGTGACATGGTTGCACTGGAAAATTGTGATTTTGATCAGCCATTAGCTATCCTGGAGGACGACGTGTGTTTTATAATTTTAGATCCTAAGCATAAGAATGTAGAAGAAGGTCAGAAATACAAGGATAAAGAGACTATAGTTGCGGTTATGGCTCAGTATGCCATTGATCATAAGTTTCAGTTCAGGACGAAAAGATCCGGAAGGAAAAGATTAGAGTATTAAAAATATTGTTCATTCATGTTTCTGCGTTTTTTTTCCAATGAAATTGATTTTAGATATTTGATAGTTTGGGATTAAAAAGATATATAAAACTGTGATATAGTTACAAATGTTTATCAGTGTAAGATATTATATAGGATACTTGATACTTCTGATATATATATATATGTTATATCGCAAAATAATGTGATATTAGATTCAAGTGATTAACTATATCAGACACAAACTAAAAGTAGTGTGATACTTATCTCTAAATTCTAACAATTTTTCAAATTTGTATTGTTCTTTATTTGTAGCTACTATTTGGTGTGTGTTGCTGCGGAATGTGAGTGGTTATTCAGATCGTCCAGCTTGAACAAATTCAATATTTTCAAAGTTAGACGCTTTATCAACACTCATACGTGTCCACTTAAAGACATGTTATACTGCCAGCGCCAAGAAACTTCAATGTTGATTGGCGGAATGGTTGTTCCGAAGTTACGGGATCACAAGAGAAAACACACACCAAAGAACATACAAGAAGACATCAAATAACTTTTTATAGGTGAGACCTTCATCAGAGTTTCTGTATACAGTAAATGATGGAGGTCGACGTTACATTGTTTGTCTAGAAAATAAAACGTGCAACTGTCGGAGGTTTCAAATGGATATGAATTGCCTTGTCCACATGCGTATGCTGTCTTGAAGTTCATGGACTTAAAGGAGGGACCATATTGCTCTGACCTGTACAAGCCAGAAACATTAGTTAAAACCTATGAGCTGTCAGTGGTTCCTTTTCCAGATGAAAAGGACTGGAAGATACCAACAAATATATCGCAAGAAGTTATTTTGCCACTCATATATAAAAGGCCACCAGGTAGACCTCCAAAAACTGGAAGGCATAAGCAATTCACAGAGATACTACCCAAGAGGACCAATTCATGTGGAAAATGTGGGCGCATTGGCCATAACAGACGCTCTTGTAATTTTCATCCCCGTAGAAAGTGACTCTATCTTTGTTTTATAATGACTATTTCTGATATCCTTTAAGTTTTAGTTGATTTTATTTTATGAATTTGTTTGGATGACGCTTGTACCATAACTGTTTTTGATACCCTTTTTCTAATGAAATTATTGCACTTATCAAATAAAGTCTTACTTTAAGTATTTCTTGTAATTAACAATTGAAATGGTATTATTGTCGGAAGATTTTAATTTGTGCTTTGATTAAACTTTTTCAGCCAATTTTGATATGTGACAATTTAGTGTTAATTATTGATAGTAATAATTTTTATATCCATTTTGGATATTTGATATAAGTGTAACATTTGTGATACTAACTAATTATCACATTGTTGATACCTGATAACTTTAGAAAGTTTATATCATCTTTCTAGTTGTGATACTTATATCAATAATTTAGAAGGTACAAAAATGTGATAACTTATACTAATTTAGTGTTAATTAGTGTTAATTATCACATTAGTTGATAACTGATATCAAAATTTAGTGTTAATTATTGATAGTAATGATTTTTATATTTATTTTGGATATTTGATATAAGTGTAACATTTGTGATACTAACTAATTACCACATTGTTGATACCTGATAACTAGAAAGTTTCTATCATCTTTGTAGTTGTGATACTTATATCCATAATGTAGAAGGTACAAAAAATGTGATAACTTATACTAATATCACTAATTTAATGTAACTGGTGCGTTTAACCATTTCTTGTGCGTGCCCGATTTTTTTGAGACTTGTATCACAATGTATACCTGTATAATTTCCAAACTGGCTAAGCTTCCCAACTCCTTCATGAAGGCTTGAGTTTTGATCACATAATTGAATCAATTCATGTAAGTATAGTTGAAGTAGTAACAAAATGATACGCTTGATACAATTGAAACTTTGGTATATATATAAGGAAGATGAATTATAGACCTGAGAATTTTCAAATACGCAAAAATTCGCAAAATGTACATGTACTGCCAATACCAAAAAATTAACTGTACGTTTGCAATACATGTAGCAGACCTTCAAGAGAAGACTAATCAATGACAACACTAGGAACTAAATTTTCATCTATTCTTTATCGGCTGCGTTTTGCTGGTGCTTCATTGTCGCTATAGCACCGAAGTTTGCTTTATTGGTGTCATATTCCCACAACAGTGAGCCGTATTAAACGGTGTTTTATTGCGTCAAAATTCAATACCGGGATATCGAATTCACAACTCAGATATTCCGCAAAAGCTGCTACAAATACACCACAATCCCTACATAAATTTTTTTATTAGTTGTAACTGGAAGCAATGTGTAATATACTATTAAGATTTTTTAAATAAATTATTTAAATACGTACACACTCCCCGATTTTTGTTGTGGCAGATTCTCGACAAATGAGACATCAAAGGTTTCAGTGTGAGCTTTTTTGGCATCCTCAGCCGGGAACAAGCCACTGAGCCACATATAATAGGGTAAGAATTTGGCTATCTTCCCTACTTCTTCCTTGACGGAAGCATCATGTCCCGCTGCTCGATTTGAATCATAAACTCTGATACACCTTTTTTCTGTGGATAAGACAGTCAAAATCCAATGGTATTTTCTCTTACTGTTGACTGGTATGAGGATATTGTCGACACTATTCCATGGGACATTGGCGTGCATCCTGTAGCCCTTAATGTAGTCAACGACCTCCGATTCTTTTTTGGCTGCACAAACCTGACTACTATCTTGTTGATATTTTTCAGATATGATCGCAAATAATGTTTTGAAGCAACAGTCCACTGTTGTGTAGGAGTATGTGATAGAGGTATCATATTTTGCCTTCTTGCGTAGATAGTATAAGATTACGTCGATATGCTGTAAATTACACCATGAAAGTTGTTTATAATTCAGTTGTAGTTTCACTTTCATCACCAAGTAAAACAAAACAAGAAAGAATCATATATAGGTAATATGATTTTTTGAAGAAGTGACATCTGATATCAAAACTGACATGTCAGTATCAAGGTGTCAAGATATCAAGTAGTTGCATCAATCGGCTATGCCTCAATCCAAAATTACTTGGCTGACTTAATCCACAAAAAACCTATTACACTATTGTCTAATATAAATGCAAATTTTTAGTCCATTCCAGCCAAATAGTTCAAGCAATGCATAAAGATGATACTTTTCAATATAATAGTCCCATTCTTATTGTCAACTTAAGTTAGAAGGTCAAGCTCTAATCCTAAACACAATGCTTTTGAATATAATGTGATACTTGAAATTTCTTATTATATCAAAATGTAATGTGATATTTGACAAAACTGATGAAAATTTCAGAATGCATTATACCATAGTGTGATACTTGTATCACAATGCATTATACAAGAATGTGATGCTAAATAGATTCTACTGAAAAAACTATATTAGATGCAAGCCTGAAAGGCACTACTTTAGACCTATATTACGTATATCAGAATGCATTATACCAGAATATGCTGGGATATGTGATACCATTGATAATTTTATATCATTGATAAAATACCAAAATATACTGTGATATGTGTTAACAATGATACTTATATCAGAACGCATTAAACCAGTATATACTGTGATATGTGATACCATTGATAATTTTTAGGACACTAGATTCAACTGAAGAACTGTATCAGACACAAACTAAATAAAAATTTGATACTTATATCAGAATGCATTATATCAAAATTGGCAATGCTTATCAGTCTAGTCAACTGAAATTTTGAACTCAAATTTTTTACAGAATAAACTATACCTTTTTTTATTGATTTGTTTTGGGAGAATTGTCGTGGACAACGCCCTTCCCCTTTGATGGAGTTTGAGAAATTGATTTCTTCACATTTATGATACTATCATCTTCTTTCAAATCTTTGGTTTTTTCTTCTCTGATACTAATCGTTTCAGAAGCATCTCCAAACGCAACGGGTTCATGAAGTAATTTCGTCCTATTTTCTGATTCTAGTTGAGCGGCAACACCTATATCATCAACACATTGAGTAATTAAATTGAAAGATGGGTATCCATCAATAGTATGTGGAATATAGGGTATACCACGAGTAAGCCTCTTTGGTGTAGTAGAATCCGCCATTTGAGAGGATTTGAGAGCTTAACTTGAGAACAAACCCTAATAGAAATTGAACAAATCCAACTTAGAAAAGTAATATTCATTGAAGATTTTTTACATTGAATGGATAATTGCTACCGGAGATTTTGGGGAAGAAACGCATGTGATGGTGAATGCCGATGTTGCGCAATTCGGTTGAGTAATTTTAGGGATAATTGAAGTGTGAGAAAAAAGAGGAAAGTTGATGAGAAAGGGAAGATATTTTGTGATACTAATTAAATGCTATATAATTAAAAGTAGCTCTATGTTATGTAATTTTTTTAAAGTAGTGCTCAACTACATAATATAGGGTCTTATGTTAGTCTAGTCAAGTAATTTTTCCTTTCTTTTACTATGTATGCATATGCACAGCGAAAAAAGAACTTAAAACTCACTTTGAACTCAATAACTCTATTCATGGATTCGCTTTTGCCTCTTGCTTAGTTACTTAAAGTAGGAATGTAGTTTCTTTTCCATTCAATTTGATTTGATGTTTGCTACATGCTGAATGGAGGTCAGGGTTGGGATATCCTAGCATTTGTCACTTTTTCTACTACAAATTTTTACTAGTCATGTGAAAAATCATTGATATGATTTCTTAACTTGTTTGGTATTTTTGAACTTTCAGGAAGTCAGAACTATGTATATATGAGTAATCTGAATTCAGACTGCATGGATCGAAATAATGAAACTTAACATCTCCATTTTTTATGTTTATTGAATAATATTTATATAAAGTGCAGGAGCATGATATACAGTTGCCATTTCTTGTTTGTTGTTTAAGGGAGATGAAAAATGTTGCGCTTTGCTCATTATATATGTTGTGCAGGAGCATGATATGCAATTACCATTTCTTATTTGTTGGTTACTACATTTTCAATGATTTGCGATAAACCTGAATCCTCTTTTTTTGATTGTTAAACTTCATCTAGCCACTCCAACCCCTCTCCTAAGGAGTCAATATGTAGTGGTCCTTCTGCACTTTGCTCGCTTGGTGATTTTGAAACCGATTTAACACTAATAGTGTACTTTAATCTATGATGACATGTTAGTTAACATTTGTACTAGATTACTAATTAATTCTTCATCATAAATATCTATAACTACCTTATAAGTGACCTACTTCTGTAAACATTTTTTACAGTTTTTATATGTAAAACTTGAATGTGTAATGAACAGCGTTGGATGGTCAGGTTAGCAGCCTTCGTCACCTCTGCCCTAAAAACTTCGCTCATGTGAACGGAATCATTAATTCATGGGTAAAGGGGCGAATATACCCCTCAACTTTGTGATTTAGAGCAAATATATCCTCCATTAAAAAAGTGGAGCAAATATACTCTTGCCGTCAATGAAATGGTGCAGATATACTTTTTTTTACTAACAGGGCTATATTTTTTTAATTAAATAATGTTTATCTTATTTTTTAAAATTAAAGAAAGACAAATAGATTTATTTTTAACTAGTTTGTGTATTCTTTAACTGACCCAACTCGCCCGATCCAAAGAAAAATAATAACTCACAGATTTTTAATTTAGAAATCACCCGATGAAAATTAAAATACTCGTATTCTTGACTATGTAGTACCTGCATAACCATCTGTATTTTTTCTATGGAAATGTATTTTAGATCAGTTAGATAAAATTATATTTTTAGCACCATTTTACCTATCAAATATAAATCCATTTGTCTTTTTTTAATTTTTTTTAAAAAGATAAATATTATTTAATTAAAAAATACAACTCTGTTAGTAAAAAGGGTATATTTGCACCATTTCATAGACGATAGGGGTATATTTACTCCACTTTTTAACGGAGGGTATATCTACTCTAAATCATACAGTTGAGGGGTATATTTGCCCCTTTTTCCTTAATTCATTTACATATACAAAGAATTTATTCTTACCTTATTAGTATGACATACTTTTCACCAAAGGAATTCAATTCAAACCTCGTATAGTTATGTAGCTTCGGCCTCAAATAGGTATAAGAAACAAAAAATGAAACGGTCATGTGAATTTTTTTTAGCAAGTTAGGGAAGTGTGCAGTGACTTAAAGGTATGGGAGGGGGTAACATACGGCACTACTATCACTTGGTTTTAGCATATCATATTATATCATATCATGCATATTGTGTTTGGATCCACCCTTGTTTGTTGTTTGCTCAATGTACGCTCCGATAGTATGAGATGTCGAAGAATTTGTCTTCACTTGTATGTATTCCTCGGGTATATGGGTGCCCATATGTGACCGTAGGTAGACTTTTATTTAAGTGTATTCAAAAGCTAGAGGAGGCATGATGCCTTTTTATGGAAGGTTCTCCACATCTATTAATTAGTAAGAATAAATTCCACTTTACGCCATTATTTTTTTAATTAATAGAGATATGAACGACAACAAAATCTTAAATAACAATAATTGAATTTTAACTTTCCAAGAAACAAACTTGAACATATTAAATCAGCCTAAATTGTCCCATAGGTCTATTTTATCCATTAAATATTACCCTGAGCATCTCTAGTTTCTTATTTTGGATCAAATCGATCAAGTCGATCGGTCCAAAAATCGACCAATTTTTACATGTTTTTAGTTTTGTTTTTTGTAATCATTGTTAGTTTTTAGGTTCATTCTATTAGTTTGATCAAAAACTCTCCACTAAGGACTAAAGATGTTAAGAGTTATATTTAAAAGAAAAATAAAGCATATCCCTATTGATAAGGGACAATTTTGACTAAAAACTCTCGAAAAGTTACCATCCCCACATATTTACATGAAGTGTCTCATCTGTCCTCTCTAAGCTCATGTTAATCATCATCTCTACTTCTGCTCAAATTCTTTCTACCCCTCTTTCTGCTCGTGATGAATAAAGTTGAATACCCAATCTTCTCAGACAAGCGACCATCAAAATTGTGAGAGGTAGGCAGAGGAAAAAAAATTGAACTGACATTAGGCTTAAAGTTACATATTTTATTCAAGATATTTATTTTAAAACTTCAGTATTATTATATTTTTATCCAAATATTACTTTCACATTTAGGATTGACTACTTTTTAACTATACATTTTTAGTGACCAAATTTGATTGCTAGCTCAAAAACTGGAGTTTTCATCCAAAATTGTTCCATAGGTCTATTTTTGTCCTTAATAATTATCCTGAGCATCTTTAGTTTCTTATTTTGGATCAAGTCAACCGAGTCTTCCACTCGGTTCTATCGTGTTTTCAATAGTGGTTTTTGTAGTCATTGTTAATTTTTAGGTCCATATTATTAATTTAATCAAAGGTGTTCTTTACTTTGTGGGACTACTTTAGGTATGTTGTTGTTAATCAAAGGTGTTCCACTAGGGACTAAAGATGCTTAGAGTAATATTTAAAAGACAAAAATGAACTTACTCAACACAAGATTCAAATATCCATGTCCAATTTCCATCAACTTCAACACAAGATTCAACCTCAGTAATCCCTTCCCTTCCCCAAGAAATCAGTGTGGCGATACTCTCGAAGTTGCCCATGAAATCACTATTATAATTCAGGTCTATTTCAAAATCATGGCTCGCATTAGTCTCTAGCTTTGAAATCGTAAAACTCCATCTCCATTCATTAGCCAATGACATAGAATACAATAGTTAAGTTTAACAATCTTAAGCGGCTTTAAGGTAAAGATGACATTTAGGCTGATAAGAAGCTCTTGTCGCCAACTACATCGGTGACAACGAAAAGGCTTTTAAGCCTGAGGGGCGGTGAGCGAGGTAGGAATGAATCTTCACCAAATATTTGAGTGCCTAGTTGAACACCATTGAAGGACACTGATATATATATATGTTGAGTGCCTCCGTTGGCATATCTATGTTGAGTGTCTCCTCGTAGAAGGCCAACTACTCCATACAAATTAAACTTCTTCATATGCAACTCTAGTGTCAAGTATTTGCATTTCATTTCTGGAAGCGAAATCCGTTTGAACCGCAACATGCACAGAATCTGGTGCAATGATCCTAATAAAACTAGTAATATAAGCAATGGAGAAAGCAATGACAACAACAATAAACTACTCCACGGAAAGATAAGTTGTGTGACAAATCTAATCATCTAAAGACTTTAAGCAACATCAACGCACAAGAATCCAGGTTTTTGGATATATCTTTTGCTAATATGACAATAAATACCCGACATTGGAAAGTTGACAAAAAAGCACAAAAAGGCCACAAGTTTCCAGCAACTGTCTGCTAATAATAAACAGAGAAAGGACTCAGAGATAGAAATAAACATACGTGAACCAAGTTCTGATTGCTAATTCGTTTGCATAATGGAATGTTAGAAGATAATAGTGGATGAGGGTCGTAAACAATTGATGATAGC
Source organism: Jaltomata sinuosa (assembly GCA_003996215.1). Classification (NCBI taxonomy): domain Eukaryota; kingdom Viridiplantae; phylum Streptophyta; class Magnoliopsida; order Solanales; family Solanaceae; genus Jaltomata; species Jaltomata sinuosa. The sequence goes on from QJPP01000980.1 coordinate 65,103, forward strand.
CACAACATCTTCCTCGGCATCAAATTCCTGACCACGATCATCCAGGATGTCTTTGATACACATAATGTTGAAAGTAAGCCTAGCAATTACCACGGTGGACACGTCAACAAGTATACACTTGAGATCATAAGGATCTCCAGATATTTCCAAGTGTTGAACGAATGAGGAGAATATTTCCAAAAACGACGATAAAATTGAAGACCTAATTTCCAATCATGACCTTGCAGCTTCAGTGTTTTTACCTTTGAAGACCTAATTTTCAGGCGACAAGGACCTCAAGTAGAGCTAAATCATATAATTTCATAGTTTCTAATGCAGGACAGTCTTGACAGTAATTTCACAACTCTGTCATCGTCGAAACAAAATGAGCTATTATATAGTGAACAAAGGGTGTGAAATTATCTTTGTAAATTCTACAAGTGAAATTGAAGTCCAGAGATAGTAGAGAGAATAGAGAGGTTGTGAAAAAAGAGAGAGAATTTGAACAGGCAGTGAGTCTGGCAACTCACTGTTTTCGTCCTCTAGGGTTTCTCCGACTCCATCCATGATTTTGGGGATTTCAAAGAGAAGCGTCCCTCTCACTTCGTTGTGCACCAGCTTTATGAGCTACTGGTATAAATTAGTCAGAGCTAAAGTATAAATTTCCTACATCAGGTAAAATAATAAAAACTATCTAGTTTTTTGTTTCTTGAGAAAGAAATAGAAAGGAGACTTTTTCTTTCATAGACTTTCTTTTGATTAAAGTTTCATTTCTTTAACTTGAAACAAGTAAATCAAATGAGAACAAAATTTAATTAAAGAGTCGTTTATTTGATTAAGTGGTCGAATTAAAACACAAACAAAAATAAAGGGATTTAACTAAATTAATGTGAAAGAGTTAATTACAAACAATGATAAATACTAGTTACAAATAAATAAGTGAGAGAGAGTAGAGATTGGGCCCTTTGACCCACTGGACTGTCCAGATTCGGACTTCATGTTTTCATCCTTTTGAAAGACTACTGCCACTGCCCTGTTCTTATGGACTTTAGGTCCATTTACTCTCTTCTGCTTCTCGCAGCCTGTGTTTTTGCTTCCATATTTGCCGCTTGAAATCATAAAATTAGTCCATTTGGACTCGGGTAAAGCTGACTTGACGAGGTGTTGATGAGTTTCGACTCAACAAAGAAATGCGAGGGTGGAGTCCAAAGGTGAACTCGGATGGAGATGCTCATGCATAAGAAAGATAATAAGGAGACAATTAGCAATCTGTCCTAACTTATCAAAAAATAAGCAACTTATAGCTAAATCAAGTCACATTGATAACTGACTTAAAAGAGTAAGAAACTGATCCACAAACTTCACATCAAAACACACAGAACATTGACTTAATGAAGTTCGAAGCATAATAAACACAAACAGGTTTTAAGAGAGAACTTGTGATAAGAGTTTAAAGATGCTACAGCTGAAAATTATTTGTCATATCATAACAACAACCAAAGTAGAAAAGAAACTTAGAAAGAGGAAACAAGCTTAACACTCAAGGGAGGAATTAGCAAATATTCACTTCAAATCTCAGCCTAAGATATTTGAGACTTCTGCACTTAAACTCAAGTTTAGGTATAAGCAGCACATAGATGGTTCAACACATAACTTGGAGCTTAAATATGAAAGGTATTTGACTCTTCCCGCAAGCTTATTCTTTACAAGACACTAGTTAGGAGTAATTTTAGATTTTCCAATGCGCATACTTTAGATTAAACTACCAAATCCGGGAACATGGCAAACTAAACTCGAGAAAAGATTAAAAGGAAGCAACATCACTTGATGTTCTTGAACCATATGCTGAAAACTACAAGTACAGAACCAGTAAAATACAAGAAGAGAAACAAAACGATAAGAAAACGAGGAGATTACATCTTTATGTGGTAACTGATAATTAAAATGATAGAGAACAGGGACAATAGGTTAAGGTCACCATTGGATGCCTAACATACTATCTCAAACTTATTAAAAGTTATGTTCTTCGTACCGGCTACTCAACCGAATTAAACCAGACTTTAAAAGAATAAAAGACTGCCCCAAATAATTACTTCAAGGAATTACGCCAATCAGGATTTACAAGGCTAGTGAACACTCAATCTTCCTATCAAGAGAAAGCAAACATTTTTCATGCTTTTATGAACACGTGACGTGAGGAATCACCACCATATAGCAATTTAAATTTTTCTTGAGCTCAAACATGGAAATGAAGGAGAGCATCTACAGCAAACACAAGAGGTTTGACACCAAACTAACAGATATTATACGAACTAATAGAGCTCAATTTTGAACTTAAGCAAATAATCACATAAAAATGCTAACTGGGTGATTTCGAGAACTTCACTAGTCACTACTAAGAACCCAATTTTAAGGAAATCAAGCAAGAAATTATATGAAAGTATGCAAGGCAGAAAACGAAGGGAACGCAGAAATTAAAGAGACGCGGTTTATTATCTTTTGTCGAGCAGCGAACGGGACTCACGAGCTTTACCAGAGAACTTCAATACCACCGGAAAAGAGAGTTTTTTAGAGTATTTAAACTCTACAACTTTTGATTCTTGTGAGCCAGAGAATGGTTATCCAAAAAAGACTCCAAGAATTTCCAAAAGCCGCTCTCCTCGATTGTTATCGAATTTTTAGTCAAGAAATTCCAAGCTTCTTTTGAGCCTTTGAGGGTTCTCTCGAGCATGAAAAATGTTCCCTCAACAAAGGAATAGTGAGGGTATTTAGGGTGAAAATCGGATGGATTTTGGGGTGATTTTCGATGTGGGGCTAGTGATTTTCTAGAGATTTTTCTGGAAATTCCTTGGAGGATAAGGCTGTGGTGAGCTGGACGAGTACGAATTCGTACAAAATTGAGGGATTTGTGGATGAAATGCCACCTGGGGATTCTGGAATCTTCTGGGTTTTGCCAGCACAGAGTTAACGGAGACAGAGTGGGATGAGATTTGGAGCTTTGGGCGTCGTTTGGTGGATGGAGCTGCTATCGTTTTGGATGTTGGACGGAGCTATTTGGGTGGTGGTGTTGACGTCGTTTGGTGAAGGAGGAGGAGAAATAAGGGGTCGTTTGTTATCTGAGTATTAAGGGGTTAATTGGGTTCGGCTGGACCGGGTTTTGGGGAATTTGGTGTGGACTGGGATTTTTTTTTTTTTTTTGGGCCAATGTTTGGCTGAAACAATGGGGTTAGGGGTGTTTAGGGAATGACCACTTTACTTTGCAAATCTGGCCAATTTTGGTTTAAAACGTAACCAATTAGAATGATTAGAGAATTCAGGTTAAAATTGAAATAGACGAATTCATTTAAATTAATTATTGAGCTTCTTTAATTTAAACAAGATAAAAAAAATATTTCGTTCAAAGCATATGAGACTAATTATTCAATTAATCTCCAAATTCAAGTCAAATTTGAGGAGAATAAATCATTCTCAATTCGAACACGATTTTCACTTGAAAATAATCTCAAGAGTTATTTTCTTAAGTAAAATTTATATAATTTTATATAATTAAATATAAAATATATATTCTTACTTGAAAATGACAAAATTATCAAGGAAACTGATTTTGAAAATATTTTGTTTTTATAAGAACAATTATTTCAAAATTATTTTTAAAATTAAAAAAACTCAAAATTAATTTATGATGTGGAAGACAAAAATTGAGTGTCAACAGAAAGTAATTCAATACAGGAGCGGGCAAAAGGAAATTTGCTGCACAAGTACCAAGCAACCGGCAGTGGAGGTACAAAGCCCCACCAATCCCAGCTGGCTATTGGTTAAGTCTGTCATGCTAATATAAACACACACAAACGATTTACAGTCGCATTACGATTGCTTTGAAACCCTTTTTTTTAAATATCAAATTTACAAGCTTGAAGACCCAACAATGGAGGTCAACTTCGTACAACAACGATGAAGATAAAGAAGAAAGAAGATCTGTTGGTTCTTTTAAAAAAGATGGGGCAGCAAAAAGGGGGTTAAAATGGCTCTCAATGGATTGAAATGGCTTGCAATGCTTTCAATAAGCTTTCAATAGCTTTCAATGATTGAAAATGTCTTTCAATGTTTTTCTTAAGCATAGTAGGACTTTAAATAGCCAACTTACAACATAAAATCAGCATAATTTAAAATTCTAAAATTCTCAAATATCTCAACAACTAAAACAACCTAATAGAAATTCAAATTTCAAATTCATCCTAAAACTAGGAAACTTATTATACTAAAAATTACTGCAGTAACTAAAAGCAATTTTCAAAAAGATCGTTAAAAATCCCTAATTTTGTAGGTTTGTTGGAGGCTGTATAGATTATGTAGAGATTTTGTTGTTCTGTTTTGAAATTGTAATAGAAATGTGAATTATTGTAAGTGTATCTTCCATGAAATCTGCCTGGAGAAATGGCTAATGCAGGAGGATAGAAAAGCAACTTGATCACTTTGTAGGAGTGACTATATCTGAGGAACTGAAAGAGTATCTAAAAAGAAGAAATAAAAATTAGTGCATTTTTAGAGGATCCGACACAAGTGTGGCAGCATTTTGGAGAATCCGAGCAATTTTCTTTTTCCCTGAGGTGATTTTTCTAGTTGATGATGCTCAAAAAGTAGATAGCATAAATAATATTCTGAAAGAAGCCTGGATTATTGTCATTATGATCATCAGTTGTCACTCATGAAATATTAGATTCACTATCCTGGTTATTGTATATCAACTTTGTCACCAAGGTAGGTCAGAAAAGACAAGATTTGAGGGGCAACATAAGAAAATTAACCATTCATTGGTACCGAAGAGAAAGAGAGAAATAAGGCTGTGATAACATGAATGTAAATCTAAAGACTTTCGAGCTGTATATCAAGTGACTAACACTACAACAACAAAACAGAGTTTTAGTGGCAATATCTAAATTGCCGCTACTTTCTTCTCTAGAATCATATCTAGCGGCAATTAAATTTTAACCGCTATTAGAACAACTTTTAATGTTAATTTAAATAAATGACAAGTAAAAAGGATACCGAAAGCAACCAATAAAGTCCTACCTCACACTTGCAATTGTTTTTACTCTCAAAATTTTGCTCCCTTTCCTCTGCTCAACCAAAACCTTCTCTCAAAAATGGTGAATTCCATCATCGTGGCCCTTTGCTCCAGCATTGTGGGCTTTCCAGTTTTGGTGATGGCGATTGTCTTGAGGTGTGATGTTTTTTCTCTTCTTCATGATCTATCTCTTTTTACCATTCAATGTATTGCACTTCTAAAAGCACCACAACTAAGCAAAAGCATCCTTATATTGGACTATGTTAGCTCAGAGCATCCTGTAATCAGTGGTGAAGAGTTATTCTGTGGGAACCAGCAATAGCGACACCTAAAGTAACATAGTTTTGCCTTTCAACTCATTGCCAAAATATTGGTGAGTTTCAATCACATTATAACATTCTGAATTAGTGAAAAAAACTGAGATTTCAAGGGGACAAGAGCATTCTGATGGTGATTGAAAATGACTTAATCTGATACATTCTGAAACTGTCTGCTAGAATCAATCTTAAAAAAATAAAGACTCTAATTTTTCTAGAAAGGACAAAGCACCAAGTCATGTACAACTAAGCAAAAGCATTGTCTATGCACCAGCAGGGTACTAATAATGACGAACCTGAGTGAACAAAGTTTCGTATGTTAACTTGGTTGCACAACTCACCGCACCATTTGAAGGTAATCTTGGACGAGGGTCTTAAAATCTTAATGATGATCACTACTTGTCTTCCTCATCATCAGATTCGGGGAAACAAAGAATCACTTTCAATTCCATCGTCATCCATCCAATAATCTTCTAATTTCATGCATTTTACATTTAAATAATTAATTTCCAGGGACGAAAACCCCCAAGCCTATCAAGTATAAAATGAAGTGTAGAGATAACACAACCTTTTATTTTATAAGATTGGGGTTCTCCTCACTTAGAAATTAATTCTTCAAAAAGTAGAAAAGCTGAAATTAATAGACTTGAACGCACTAATAGACTCCTCCAATCCCTTGTGCAGTCTTTGAACTTTTTGATGACCCTATCTGAGAGGATCACATTGATAGCCATCTGAGCTTTATCCTTTCTATCACCTCGAAGATGAGGCGTAGCCAGCGGAACTAGAGCAACACACGAATCTGGATAAGTTTCTTATGGATAGCTCTATTGCACGATCTGGAGTATGAAAGAATGGCAAACATCTTTGAAATGCTTTATAGCTTCCTGATTATAAGTGTGGTGCACAACACACTCATAAGTAAGACTTTACTAGACACGGCTTCATAGACACCCTAGGACACTTGAACGTAGTGCTCTGATACCAAGTATGTCATGATCGAGCCTACACCTTGGACGAAACAGGCAACTGAGATCATTACTAGCCCGAGAGAACCACTTAGCTTACATCATGAGCATCCAAATAAACTGAGCAGAAGTAAAACATCTTTTAGAATTCATAATGAGAATACAAAAAAAACTCATTTCAATAAACTTTAAACTTTTACAACATAAATAAGAAAAATCCCAAAACATAGAACTAAGGGACAAGGCTCCGGCATTACCTTATAACATAGAACTAAATAAAAAAGATGATAATTGTGCCTTCCGAAAGATGGAGGGCTCACCAATAGTTGATACGAATGGACCTAGTGCTGCATGGAATCAAGAACGAACGTCCCAGAATCTGCATCATGAAATGATGCAGCATCCAAGACGGTCAATACATGAAATGTATTGGTATGTAAAATCATACCAGGAAAAATAGTAAAACATGAAAATGTCAATGTAAGAGGTTCAATCCAAGTGATAATAATCTAAAAAGGAACGGGAGCATAAGCTGAAATAGTAACTGACCAAGTAAAGTGAATTGTTAATGGGAGCAAATGGTGAACCGACATAAATTACCATGTGAGCGAATGGAGTTTGATCTCGACCCTATCAGCTAACCCATCCTATACCTTGCCGGGCATAGGACATGACATGATATGATTTGCTAGCAAGGATCCATAATTAGCCCTTTTCGGGACACATGAAAATGATTTATCTGACTTGTAGAATAATCTCTATCCTACGTCGATCAACGTAGTTTCGGGCATTTGTCATTTAGACCTATGCCTTCTCGGTCAGCCAACTAACTCCCTTAAGATCATACAGTTATGTGATTATCTTATTGGTTCTTGATCGGAGTATTAGCCTTATTAGACTCATGTTCATGATTTGGTCATATTAGGCTTCTAGTCATGGATTGCCACATTTGGGCTCATGCTGAGAATTAACCATATTAGGTTCATAAATCATGAGTTAGTATTATTCCTTAACACCATAAAAAGAAATCATATGAGATAGGGGTGTTATATCATAGTTCATGATTGTAGCTTTCACAGCACTTAAGAGATTATGGGATGACTTTAAGTGTTCTTGATGTGAGGCTTAGCTAGTAGTGAGGAGACTCAAATTATCATGTCAAACCAGTGGTAGGAACAAGCCACAATATTTATATTGTAAAATAGACTATAAAAGTTCATAATAAAGGTCATGGGAATAGTCCACCTTTAAAACAATTTCACCAGTTGGAATATCACGTAAGTGCACATCATGGAATTTCTAGTAAAAGACTCAAGAAGCTCATAGATCACATTAATTTGTTCATCAAGTTTCATAATTATTAAGTTCATGGACAAAGTTCACTAAAATTGACATGAATTAGTATAAATCATAAAATAGGAAGTTTACCTATAAACATCTCGAAGAACCTTCTTGAAGAGTGCAATTTAATGATAACATTATGGAAATTCCTTCAGTCCTAGTTATCTTGGGAGTAATTCGAATTAGAGGAGAATAAAACTCAAAGTAGTACATGAAAGTAGTAATCTTACATATCTCTATACAATAGACGAACCAGTGACCTGAAGAAGAGGGACTAGGCTTGATTCTTGAAGCAATTTCTTTTGGATTTTTGAGAGTTTGTGTTTGAGAGGAAGAAGAGGGACTAGGCTTGATTCTTGAAGCAATTTCTCTTGGATTTTTGAGAGTTTGTGTTTGAGAGGAAGAAGAAGGGTGTTGAGTGATAAAAAAATGTATAAACGGATGGGGGAGGAGTATTTAGTCGCGTAGAGAATAATAATAAAAGACCTGAACGAAAACGCCCCCGAAGGAGCACCACAGGCCAATGGGCACTGCCCATTTGGCTTATGGCTTGTTGCTCCCTCTTGAACTCTTGTGCTGCCACGATGATGCGTCAGTGAAATATTAGCCCCCCGGGTACGTTTTACCCCCCTATAACCTTCGAAACATATCCACATCACCTCGAATTGATTCCCAACAAATTTGAAGTACCCTCAACTAATTGTTGGAGCCTTGACATCTCAATGAACGATTCTAATAAACATTTGAAACACAATACGAGTGTTACAGCACAAATCGAAAGCTAGTTAGTAGTTACATCGACAAGTTGAAGACTCATCAGCAATAAATTGAAAGCTAACATTTCAATTATGCCACTCCTGGTCTTGTTAGAAATCTTACTTCTGGAAAATAATCATTGAAAATTTATCCTTTGGCCAACGAATAATATATGTCTGCAGCCTACTTGAGGAACTCGTATTTCCCAAACTAAAAAATAAAACAATGATTTATTATAGTAGAAGTGTCTTGTACAGACATGGTTCTATATAAATAAATTGGATATAGTATTTGTTATCAGGCAAAGCTTTTCGATTAGCAGCGATGAATAGAAAAAAAAAGATTTACTTGACTCTTTTTTCACGTTTTGCGTGAACTACTTCAAAATATTGTGAAATGGTACATGCTATTGAAATCTTGGTTTACACACAGCTCTACAAATTCAATGGATCAAAACTTTGAGGCAAGGTGACCCCCTACCTCTTCTTACTGATGATGGAAATCTTAAGCATTATGATTGATAATATTGTTAAGAAAATGGATAAAAGGTTTTTCTACTAAGGTTGCTGATGGTAGATTGCAGATAACACTCTGCTGTTGTGTGTGTTGGATTTTTCAAAAAGAATTATTATTTACTAAAAAATATTTGATACAATGATGAAGTAGTCTTAATGACACTCTTTAAAGGAGAACACATTTATTTTGGTCAACTTTTCCAATGTTGCCAACGTCTCCCCAACGTTCTTGTTTCTTTAAGGCCAAATGCCTTAATGGCATTTCTTTAGTATCTTTCATTTGTCTGTTGGCACATGTACATTTCTTTGCTATATATATGGGCAAATTTACTCATGTTGAGATGGGTGAAAAAATAGAGAGAATTAGGGTGTGTTTGGTACGAAGGAAAATGTTTTCCATGGAAAATGTTTTCATGAAAAACAAGTTGGTTTCTTACTTATTTTCTCATGTTTGGTTGGTGAGTGAAAAACATTTTTCAGAAAATATTTTCTAGTGTTTGGTTGGTGAATGAAAACATTTTCCAGAAAATATATTTTAGTGTTTGGCTAGAGAGTAGAAAATACTTTATAGGAAAACAGTTTCTGAACCGGGAACCAACCCCGACGACTAATCTGGGACCCGACCACGACACCCAACTCGAGACTCGACCCCAACTCTCGACCATAGATCCGGCCTCAATCTGAGACCCGACCCCGACACCCGACCCAAAATTTGACCCCGACACCCCAACCGAGACCCGACCCCAACTCTCGATCCAATACCTGACCTCGATACTCGAACTGAGAGCCGACCCCGACACCCTATCTAGGACCCGAACCCAACACCCAACCCCAAATCCTAACCCAGGACCCGACCCCGACACCTAAATCGGTACTCGACCCCGACACTTGACTCAAAGCCTGACCCCGATACCCGACCTGGAACCCGAACGCGACCCCGACTCCCAATCCGGAACTCAATCCCGATACCCAACCCTGACTCTCGACCCGGACCAAACCACGATACCTGACCCGAGACCCAGCTCTAGCACCCGACCTTGAGACCTGACTCGAGACTCGACCCCGACTCCCGACCAGAGCCCAACCTTGATCTGACAACCGACCCAACCCCGATACTCGAACAGGACCCGACCTCGACTCCCGACTTGGGATCCGACCCCGACTCCCAACCCGAAACTCAACCTCGACTCCCGACTCCCGACCCAAACCTCAACCCCAACACCCAACTCCGACTCCCGACCCAGACCCAACCACAACACCTGACCTGAGACCCGGCTCCGGCACCCGACCCCAGACCCAGCCTCGACACCTGATTCAAGATTCGGCCCTGACTCCCGATCTGAGACCCCACCTCGACTCCCGACCTGGGACCCAATCCTGACTCTCGACCAGGTAACCGACCTCAATTCCCAATCGGGGACGTGACCCCGACACCAGATTTTCGAGTCGAATCCAACCACGACTCACGACTCTCAACCTGGTACCCGACATCAATTTCTGATCTCGAGTCAGGTCTCGAGTCGGGAGTAGGTGTCAGGGTTTGGAGTTGAGTCTTAAATTGAGGTCGAAAGTCGGGTCCTGAGTCGAGAAATGAGAGTTGGATCCGTGGTTAGTGTTGGAAATCGATACCCGAGAACTTAGGTTAGGGTGGAAAGTTGAGGTGTGAGGTTGAAACAGAGTTTTGGAAAATGTGTTCCTTACTTTTTGAAGGGAAGTCATTTTCCTTAAATTTGAGAAAAATAAGTTCATTTAGAAAACATTTTTCAAAACATTTAAGTCAACCAAACATTAGAAAATCGGGAAATATTTTTCAGAAAATATTTTCCATCATACCAAACACACTCTTATTCTTCTCATTTTTGTTTGTTGGGCTTTCTTTTCTTATGAAATCTTTGTTAGTTTCTGTGCTCCTAATTTTATACTAGAAGAGCTTGTTGAATCCTGGGGATACACCTATACCGGATGAAATATCCTTAAGGACAATGTCAATGGTACGCCTCAAGCTATGAGAACTTTCTTACAGTGTTCGTTGTTCAAGTATTTTCTATAAGATTTCCAACAATCTTAAGGATATTTACTTTACAACGTTCTTATGAAATATACAAAAAGTATTATTTGAAGAAAGAGGAAACTTTATAGTACCATTTATTGCTACTATATTTGTTAAAGAAGAGCGTGACAATTATTAGGAGGTTGAGTGATAGGATGTCCTTAGCCCAATGTCCAAGACATATGTTCGTGAAAGGAAAATAGAGATCGCACTACAAAAGAGCAGGCAATTAGCTAGAGACCAAATCCCTAGGTAACTCGCTAAAATCCCTAGCTAACATTGTTTTAGCTTGGAAACTGACCCAAGCTAAGTTCCCTAGCTAATAGGCTCTTAGTTAAATATTAGCTAAGGATATTTGGTTAGCCATAGCTAATTTACCTAGGATATTTTGTTAGGCAATATTCCATTGCCAAGTTAGCTAGGTCTAGTTCCTGGTAAAATCATAGCTAAATAGTATATAGGATGTTGACTTCTCTTTGCAATTAGCTAGGAATATCCATAGCTAAAACATTTCTTGCTAGGGGTTACTCCCTATTCATTCTCAAGCTAATATGGTAAAAGTTTCTCGCTTAATATATAATTACTAATATTTACAATTACATTACAGTTTAAAATTTCAACTATCACAAAAATCATAATAAAAGTTATACAAGCTCTCGACAAATCATTGACAAGTGTTATATATGTCAAAAATACGATATACATGTTTACAAATGAGATGAAACTTGCTTTCAGCTGAAAAGACAATAAAATTAGCCCCCGCTATCTTAAGATTTGTCCAAAGAAAAACTACAACCATTGTCTCCATTTTTTGTTATTTTAGTTCCACATCGACCTCCCTCGACTTCAACACCAACTTCGTTCTTTGGTGTACAAGTCTCATTCACCTCTTTACTTTTGTAAATGTACCTTGCAGACAAAATTAAGGTAATTAGTTTCTTAAATCAAAACAAAATCTACCAAGTCTCAAAAATAAAGTTTACCAGTACTTTACTATATGGCATAATTTTTATGCTTACTAGTTTCTAATGATACTTATATACATGAACAATTACTTGCTCCTATTGATTATCAGTAAAGATATATCATACCCCATCACTCCAAAAGCAAAGGAAAAGAGAGCAACACAAGTAAATAAACAAGAAATATAAGTCAATCCCAAGATATAACAGACCAAAAAGTAATAGTAATATAAATTCAAGTCATTAAGCTAGCAATTGGATGTGTAGGGTAAAGTAACTATTTAAGCCCGTATGACTTAAAATAAGGTTCTGATTCAGTTTGACTTATACCTTTTGAATTCAATAATTATGTTGTACATTTAAGAATGGTTACATCAAAGCGAATGAACATATAACATGAACATTACTTTTGTAAAGAACAAGGCCTCCACGTAATGCTTGTAACAAGCTTAGCCTGCATTGGAAAAACTTTGCAATACTAGCCTTTAAGATTGAACTACATAATTTTCAACTTTTTAACAAAAAGTGAAAGTTGCATACAAATGTGTACCAAAGCTGTGCAATTTAAGCATATATAGTGATAAGTATGCAATAAAAATACAAAGAATGTTGACTTATCAGCTTAATAACATATATTGTGATCCCATTACAGTTTTTTGATATTGCACATGCTACTACAGCTGATACTTTTGTAAATAATTCCTCTTGTATTAGCACTCCAACTATGACTGATAGTATGATACAAATTTCTATCATTTTATTTCAAAAAGTCTTGCCAGTTGTGTACCGAATCAACCCAAGTACATGCTACATGTTCCAACCACAAGCTCATTTAAAGCTTACCAAATATGCAGCTTTCTAAAAATACATATTTTATATTAAAAGTGGGAAGCTCCTAACTTCAAAGTTAGATTACGCTTTTGCCCCTGCTATAAATCAAATGTAATAAAATATTAAACATATAAATAATAATATTTAAATCACATAAATGGTGAGGGAATAAGAAGCTCAACAGTCCTGTTTTAATGCTCCGCGTTCATTTTTTCTTAAATAATATCTGGAATGTTTCTAATTATGATATGATATTTGAGTTTCTTCCGGATACAATATGTATAGTGTCTCTTTTTTTTTAGATAATTATATTTATTTTAGAGTTTAATGCATAATGCATATGGTAGATTAGGATATTTGAACGTTTCAGTATACCCTTTGAAATACCAAACACACATTAAAGGCTATAGAATCATGAATGGTCTTCTTTTTCTCTTGTTTCTTATATAACTAGTGAAATAATTCGCGCTTCGCACGGCTATAAATAAAAATAATTAATTAATATATTTCAATGTTTATATATTAAAAATATCTATAGATTTGTAGTTTTTTATTTTAATATAGCATGTCATATTTATATTTAGGTCAGTGATAGAAAAAATAATGTAGATCTTTGTCATGATCCAGGACATGATATATATATATTTTTTTTTTCACTATGCAAAATAGAAATTCTTTGCTTCTTTTTAAATATAAACTTTTTATATGTACATAATAAAACAGAAAAATTAGAATGTATGAGTAGTGAAGTAAATAAAATAAATAGTTATATTCTGAAAGATAATCTATTGTATTAAGTTGAAAATATTATTTTTTTGTTTTAATTTTTTTCTATCTTTTGTAGTAATAGTTGATCCTCTATACAAAAGGCTTTTAACTTCTATGTTGTGTTTTGATTATTATATTTATTTACTATATTTTTTTACACAGTAAATAAATATTTTTAAAAATTATAAAAATAAAATAAATTAAACAGGAGTTATGAATATTATTTGAGACTTGAGAGTAGAAGTTATAACGAAGATAAAGAGATGTAAGTTACAAACATCTTGAATTTATAATTTTATTAGAAATTAAATATATTAATTATCATGCATTGATTTTATTTGTAAAAATAAATAAATAAACGACAAAAATAAAGGTGAAAGTAAAAAAGAAAAGATAAATAATTTAATTGTGTAAGAAACGTATGTCATTATTATTTTAAAGATCACAAATAAATAATATACAAACATAAATTTTTGTAGTTATATAGCTAAGAAATATAAAAAAAATAACACATACTATTACATTCATAAAGTAATAAAAAATGAAAAGAAAAATTATTAATATATTTCGAGCAAGAAAAAAAACAACGACAAAAATAGATCATTACATACGCAAAAGATTAAGCAATGACATTATAAATAAATTATTTCATCTTTAATTTTTTTGCGAGAAAAATAAAAATGAAACTCCTTATCACAATTTTTTTGGTTGAAATAAGATAATTATATTAATTATACTTCATAACAAAAAGTAGAATCATAAAGGATTAAAATATGTGTAGCTAAGTAACTATTATAAGCCAAAGTAAGAAAAAAAAATCTCTAGCAAAAATAATTTCTAATTATGCTTTAAAAAGTTTCCTTCTAGCGCCTTCTTTTGCAAATAGATTCACCATCATGTTTTACTACCTAAGATTATATCAAATCTCTCATTATATGCTAGCAATATTTAAAAATATTTTAACACAATTATGGATAAATAAAATAAATTATTTAATTATAATAACATAAAAACACAAAAACATGTAGATAATTATTAATATGATACTGCATTATATATGATATTTATAATATTTCTATTTCAATCATACCAATTAAAATGTAATTACATCAAAAAGAGAAAATAAATCTAAATTATATAATACATATACAAAAAAAAAATCGATTGTACAAACAATAAAAACTCATTATTTCTTGAAATCTAGTAAATATTGTAATCGAAATACACTATACGATTATTAAATTAGTGTGAAGCGCAAATTAACTTTTTAATCAACCACACATAAATGATGTATTTAAAAATTAAAATTACCTCAATATCTATTATCATAAAAAAATTCTTGATCGTATACGTTTATTAAATTAGTGTCCATCGCAAATTGACTTTTCAATTAACCACACAGAAATAACACATTTAAAAATTATTATTACCTCAATAAATTATCAGATCATACTTGCTTGGAGGAAGATAACGAATATATTCTAAAATTAAGAAAACACGATCAAGTACATAAATTGAAAAAAAAACTTGAAAATGAAATATTTCTTGCCTTCATATACTCCCTTCATGTTACACGTTATAATTCACAAGCCAAAGAGATGGAGAAGAGATAAAGAATACGTAAAAAAATATATGCTAAAATTAAGAAAGCACGATCAAGTACATAAAATTGAAAAAAAAAACTTGAAAATAAAATATTCCTTGCCTTCATATACTCCTTTCATGTTACATGTTATAATTTCACAAGCCAAAGTGATGGAGAAGAGATGATAACTTTGGATGAAAATCTTCATGATATATGTTTATATAGGTAAAATAGAGGAATACCATAAGGCATTACTAACTTACAAATTAAAGTTTGAGGGGTTATGAACATGAAAATTATGAGAGTTATGGCTATTATTAAGAGTAGAAATTTAAAAAGATATGAGTTATAAGTAGTTACTTCTAAAATACATTAAATAAAAAAGAGAAAAAATATTTAAAATCTTAGAAATTAATGTCATTTTATAATTAGAAGAAGGGCAAAAAAAATTTTAAAAAAAATTCAGGTCAAAAAAAGTGCACAATTAGAGTGACTTTTCAATTCTTCATTAGTACATCCAATAATTAGTAATCAATATAATAACTTATACACAATAAATTAATATAATTGTTAAGAAATTTAATGTAACTTAATAAATAGGATAGAATATGATTAATTCTTTAATTAAAAAATAAGGGAAAAGAGAGAAAAATATCAAAAAAAGGAGAAAAAAGATAAATAGGAATGAAGACAATAGAGAAGTACTACATCACCTTGTCTATAACCCTCCTTTATATATATACTAGGGAATTTATCCGCGCTTCTCGCGATTGTAAAAGACAGGGAGTTCTATATAAAAATAAAATTATATAGAGAAAACGTATAAAAATAAATAAATAATATATCATTCTTGCGACTTTATCATTAAAAAATATGAAAACAATGCACAATCTCCCGAGTTCTTGTCAATATTCACTTTCACAATTTCTATAATTTTACTGCGTCTTTATTTATAGGACTGCAATATAGAATATCAAATAATGTAATCAATACGACTATTAATTATTTTATAGGTTATGATAATAAAAAGTTGTGGAATTAATAAAAATAAAGATCATTAAATTTTACATTAAAGAAAATACTTTTTAGTTTTCTAGCATTGCATATTTAATATAATTAAATGAGTGTTTTTTTTTGTTTTTCTTAACAATGAGCGGGGGGGGGGGGGGGGTTGACCAAAGAGATGTGTCATATCTTTTTTTCTATTTATAATTTATTATTATATAATAAGTATCAAAACATAACAACTTTAAAAATAAATGTGCTCACTTCTACAAAGTCTTACAATATTTTTATTTATATGACTACAATATGAAATACCAAATAATGTCTTTAATATTTTATAGGTTCTGATAATAAAAAGTTGTGAAAGTAATACAAATAAAGATCATTAAATTTTACATTAAAAAAATTTAAAGAAATAATTTTTAGTTTCTTCACATTACATATTTAATATGATTGAGAGAGTTAGGAGTGATTTTTTTTAGTTTTTTTTAATATAACACATAATTAAAGAAAAAATATTAAAAAACTCAAAAAAAATAGAGAGAGAGAGAAAAGATAATTGTATTTCTTGACTAAATAGACATGTCACATCACTTATATTTACATGTAAAAAGAATATAAACTGCTAGAAATATAAAAGACAAAAGAAGCATACCTACTAAGAGAGTAGATAGAAATTTAATTGTAATCTCATTCCTAATCATGCAACAATTTTAGTTCTGCAATTTCAAAAGAATGGGTCACTGAAAATTTTAAAAAGACTCAAAAATTATTATTTTGTGGCACAACTTCTTTTTGAATTTAACATGCTCATGATATTCATTTCACTGTGTTATTGCTTGTTGGTGCTTTTTATTTATTTATTTTATCTAGGCTTGAAATGTCAAAAGAATAAAATAATAATATCAAATTAAATACATAAATAATTAGGTAGGAATACAAAAAGAAACGTAACTAAATGACTAAATTCACACCATTAAATTATACGTTTCATGATCTAATGATGTTGAAAAATAAAAAAGAATCAAAAATATTTTACAAATATTATAATTGAAAATTATGAATAAATTATTAAGAGAATTAAAGGAGGGTCTTCTGAATTAGTTAAAGACTTTCCAATTTTTGTAACATAGTTATTTAACAAAATTATTAGAAAGTTGAAGGAGTAAATTTTAAAATTTTCTAACACAATACAATGGGGAAAAATAGAAAAAAATGCCATAAAAAGAAAAGGAAAAAGAGAAATGACCACCTTATTTATGCCCAATTTTGTTAAATTTATAGAAGAGGAAAGAAAGACCATGTTATCAATATCACATAATCAAATTATCTAAAAAAATACAAAGAAAAGTAAAGAGAAAAAAATAATCAAGTTCTCTAAAACTACAAAGAGAAGCAAAAAATAAAATAATCAAATTCTCTAAAACTATAAAGAAAAGTAAAGAACAAAAATCGAATCATTTTTTAAGGAAATTTCCTATTCATATCATCAAGAATTCAAGAAAATAATATTACATATATAATTAGAACAAAGAAAAAATTATAATCATATTAGACATATTAAATCATTTAATCTCGTAAAGTCAAACTATGCAAGAATGTCTAACAATTTTTATTTTAGATATCTATCTTGTAATCTGCAAAATCAGATCAAAGAAGTAAAAAAAATTACCAACCAAAGAGAAAAAAATGAAGAATAAGGAGAAATGAAAAAAAAAATCATCATAGATAAGCTTAAAAGAGTTTTTTATTAGTGTTATTTTACGTGTCATAAACTTGTACAATAAATAATTGAGGGTTATAAATACGAAACGCTTGAAAATCTTGGATATTACTGATATTAATTAAGGGTAAAATTTATGTAATTGAAAGAGGTATGAATCAAGGAGATGATTTTGTAAAATAAAATAATTGAAAGAAATGAAAAAAAAAAAATTAAAAAGAAGAAAAAAAATAAATATTTTTCTTGGCCATAGAGAGTGTCATGTCCCAAAACACATGCTAGACTCATTTCAAGCCTGAACTGCGTAATCTTAAATGTTTTAACATTTTTAAAAAAAACTATTTCAGAATTTTTTTAATGCTTTTTCTTACATTATTTGGACTTTTCTCCTCCTCTATTTTCTTTCGGTAGCTTTTCACTCATTTTCAACTACCTCTAACTTATTTGGTAAATCCAAAATATTCGTTGATTCTTCATTTCTTGCAACTTAGCATCAAAGACTCTCACCTTCATCCTTGCAAAATTGAAAAAGAACTCACAAAAACGCACCCAAGAGAAAAAAATAAAAGAGAAAGATTAAGAACGAAAACGGCAATTTGATGCACTAAAACTTCCGCTATGCACAGGATTCGGGGAAGGACCAAATCACAAGGGTTTATTATACATTCGTACCTTGTATTTCTGCAAGAGACTGTTTCCACTGATTTGAACCCATGACCTTCTAATTACATGGCAGCAACTTTCTAGTTAGTCCAAGGCTCCCCTTTAGAAAGATTAAAGAACACAAAAGGTTTTAAAAAAAATTGATCAGGAGTCACCCAAATTCGAGAGAGGTAGAGCGTCTAGAACTGTTTCTCTTTTGTCTCTTTGTAGTCCAACTGATTAATAGATTAGAATTTTGTGAAGAGGAATATCCTAAACGGAGGAAGTACAAAAGCAATAAAAAGACGCTGTAAAAAGGTTGATTTAACAAAAGATAAGAAATAATTAATAACATACCATTATAAAACTATAGATCAATCATTTTACTCATCGTTGACAATTGACATGTTATATGAAGGTTATCTTGATCCAAGCAATTAGTCATGTTTTAGTATAGAATATGCTGGACAAAAAGGATATTTGGTCTACTCGTATTGGTGAAAACTGAAAAATGTAGGTATGGAGAAGAAATAACTTTTATTGTGATTAAAGATGAGAATGAACCTAAGTATATATTAATCCTCCAACACCACATTATGGACATTGATTAGCAGTAACAAAACTTCAATATATCATCGGTTATCAGTTCTCTTTGCTTTCTGTTAGTTAATGAATATTGTTTCTCTTTTGATTTTTCTTAAACACATAAATATTTAAAATGAGGAGAAAACTCTCAAAAAAAGGAGAAAAAAGATAAATGCAATTGGAGGCCATAGAGAGGTGTCACATCACCTTCCTTTATATATATATATATATATAGATTTCTTCATTATGTGGTATTTCATTACTATATTGATTAATTCATCTCATGAAGGGTTCTTTGCTACAAAGTTGAATTACCATTTTACCCCTACATTAAATTAAAATATTATAAAATATCTAATTAATTCAATGTTAAATATTAAAATTATAAAATGACAAAAAATTTCTTACATATGGTCATTTCTTTTGCACTCCCATATTTAAAGTCTTCATAGGAATTAATTACTTATTAGTTATTGTGCATTATAGTGGAGACTTGAAAAGCATCATCAACTTTCAATTGCTAATCGTGTCTTCCCTTTTCCATCATCAAAGTGAGAGTTATCTTGTAATTACTACAATGTGTATAATAAACACCATATCATCATCATAGTCACATTTCACAAAAATACAATGAAGTGGAAAGACCAAAGGTTCATTAATTAACATTTCGGTTTTTTTCATCCATCTTCCACATTATCGTCACATATGATAATAAATTTACATTTCAATTTTCCCCTAATAATCAGCTATGAATTTGTTAATAATTAGCCATAACTATTTTCAGTTACACTATACAACCTTTTATATGCTTTATTTTATCTTATATAACTGCTTAGTTTACCTTTCCTTATGAATTTCTGTGTACATATGAGCACTTCTTATCATCATTTGCAGAAAAGAATAGATAAAAAGTAGCTTGTTTAGCCTTTAAATTTGCTATTATTCTGGATTGATTTTGGTATTTTGATTAATTTCTTCCAAGTCCTTGATGTTTCTTTCAAGTTTTAGTTTTTTTGTTGTTAATTTTATGCTTTTGTATTTAACCTTGTGGTTTGCTAATAATCTGAAATAGCTTTTGTCGGGTTTTGTTTAATTTTGTGTTGTTATTTAGTACTTTGTGCTTTTGATGTTTTATTAGCATTTCAACTTTTTTTATTCGTATCATCATTAATTGTATACTCTTATCTTAACCGAAGCGCGGAATGGAGAACAAACTATTTGATATTACTACCAAATCCTTTAGCTTTTTGGATTACTGGTAGCAACAAGCTTTCACAGTTTTTCTTTTGGGAGTATGAGGGCTTTCGATTTTCCAAATGTAATTACACTTTGATTTTTTTTCCCTCAATATATAGTTTTTTTAACTTTGATTTTCTTTTTGATCACGTAGGATTAGCTAGGAAAGTTGTTCATTTTTGGCGATGGTTCAATAGCATCTGCCTTCAGTTGCATAAACATGATTTGAATTATTTTTTTTGCTATTTTTCCCTACATCTTTGCTATTTGCACTCCTCTCTCTCTCTTCTACAAGAATAAGACCATGTGTTGTATTGATTAAAAAGTTTCTTACTTTTTTGTTTACTTCTTTATATTTTATGTTAAAATAATAAAATAACATGTATGAAACTAGTATATATATACTACTACTACTATTTCAAATCTCATCCTTCTCAAGTTAAACCCACTGGTATATATTTAGTTAAATCTCTAAATCAAATCTATCATATTCTCATTACTGAAAGGTCACCCAAATCACTCCTATATTCTAGTAAGAATAAAAGTACAAACCCTACGATAACAATACAACTACAACTCAAGCAGAAAAAAATAGTTTTTTTCTTAGATAGGAGAACAAAAGGCAAACCATGATCAACAAATTTGAAATATCTTTGTCGCATATTACAGATAAGTGACTTCTACCTGATTTCAAATACAGTGGAGAAGAACTAGGATCGTCTGATACACTTCTAACAGAAGGATTAAATGACAAGAAATGGATACATGACATAATACATTTGATTTGCTTGAGGACTGTAAACCAGAGTTACAATTCAAGAGCGAGTATGTCATAAAATCAATGAGAAGCATTCCTTAAATTAACAGGCAAGCACTCTTGAACACAGATTTCATCTATGTCCTTCAATTTTAGGTGTGCACAAGTAGGCACTTAAATTATCAAGTTGAACAAGTAGACACACGCGTCCTACATGCTAGTTTAAGTGTCTACTTGTGCACACTCAAAGTTGGAAGGCATAGGTGTCATCTGGGGGCAAGTTAAATGGCACATTTTTATATTATACCTAAAAAGATTCACAAACTTTGATCTTTAAAATTTCATTCACGTGAGGGTCCAATTACAAAGTCCATATGATTAGTCACACTATGATTCAAATGGAGACTTTAAACTAGTCTATGAAAACAGTATGTGTGTTGTGGGTAAGAAGAAAGTGAGGAGAACAAATGTTTGTCTATTTGGCCACATACAAGAATCAAAAGCATTTTACTGTAACTCAAGCTAGCTCTATAATATCACAATAGAAAATCTTCTATCTTAGATGGACCATGTACAATAGATAATATGCTCAATTTCTTCTCTAGTGCATGCATAACAAATACTGAAGCAAGCACACACAACAAATACTAACAAAAGTCTACCTAGCCTGTATTTATGCAATTTACTCAATTTGTTCTCTTTCTAGTCAACTTTTTAGTTTAGGCTTCCAATTCCAATCATTGTTTTTCCTATCTCCAACATAATTAAAGCATTGAGGGTTTGCTTGGTCAGGGAACAAGTTATCTCAGGATTAATTATCCCAATGATTAGTTATCACAAGATTGTTATCACACCCTCAATGTACGTAGGATAAAAATAACACTACTAATCCTAGGATAAGTTATCCCGCGATTTGATCCCAACCAAATATGGGATAAGCTCATACTAAAATTAATTCCAAGATTAGTTATCCCTTATCCATCGTACCAAACAAGTCCCGAGGGAATTGGGGATGGGAAATCAAATCCGTAAACTGAAAATAACTAATGGCATTTAAGAAAAAGAGTTATTACAATCTTTCATACTAAAATATTCTCTGGAAGAGGACTAAATATGACATGATTATATCAATTATCACCTGATATCTAATTAAGTATGTCAAACACAATTAATATAGTTTTTGCTACACGGAATACCAAAAATGTGGAAGGAGAACTTACCTATTGAATCAAAGCCAAAAATTTCCGAACGGAAGATCAAGCCCAAGCGAGAGAATTGAAACAAATTCCAACCTTAATGATGAACTAAGAGGTGAATAAAAGAAAAAGAAGGAATCGAACTAAAGAAATGGTAATGGAGAAAGAGAAACCAATAATTCATTTGTTAGAAGATAGATCTGTAAAGCAAATAAATAATTTGATATGGATAATCAAAAACATAAACTAGAAGCCTTCTAGTAGAAGAGAAGGAACTTACAATTCAGACGAAGGTTAACTTCTTTGAATTAGATGAGCAAACCTAGAGTCAGTATGAAAGTAAAAGAGGGAGGATTCAATTAAAAGAAAGAAAAGGGAGGGAATTTTTTCCCGCTTTGCTTTTCCCTAAAATTTAAGAGAGAGTAAAATAAAATTTAGGCCTCAAAACCAACAAATTGTTGAGAAAATTTCCATCAACATGAAAAATACTTTTGGCAGCAGCGCCAAATTAAAATTTCCACTAAAATTATCTATAAATTTGGCTAGATTATTTACTTAGTTACTCCCTCCATCCTAATTTATATGGAATTTTTTGGATTTCGAGATTCAAATAAGTCTTTCTTTGATCTTAATTTTTTCATATATTTTTTAAATAAATTGAATTATTAATTATTGTGACTTATAGTACTTTTGACATAATTTTAAGATATGTAAAATATTATTTCAAAATACTTAAAGATTTATGCTCGAATTCACGGTCAAAATAAAGTTATTTGACTCTCCAAATTTGAATGGTGCCACATAAATTGAGATAAAAGGAATATGTTATAGCTAGAGATTAATAGGTAAATGTCACGATTCAAATATTAATATAAGTCGTGTGTAGGCGTAACGACCCCTTCCATCATTATGGTATAGTCTAGCGTGCCAAAATTTGGGTTAAGATTCTCCCCAAATAAAGTGTTAGAAATTTTAGGCTAGGCTAGTCTTGAATGAATTCCAAGTATCGTATGGTGTAGATGAATTCGATAATAGATGGGTCGGTGTTTATAAGATGTGAGATCATATTATGATAGCTAAGAGGTTAAGGAGCATGTAGAAACTTTTGAAAGTGTATTCAGGTTAGTCGAACTTCGATTATTGCATTTGACGTAAAGGGATTAGTTTGAGATGTCAATATCTGGGAGTGTGTTATAAAACTGACAAAAATCTAGAATTTTTGGACTTCTGCCTCGCCTAGGCCGTTGTAGCGAGATGCAGGCCGCTACCCGCCGTTATAGCGGAAATTTTTCCGCTATAGCAAAAGTTAGTAGTGGTCAATCCCGCCATAGCGAGTGAATCCCTCTATAGAGATGCCGCTATAGCGGGAATCGGGCTGCTATAGCGGGTTACGCGATGTTAAATGTAATTTTCATACTTAAAACATTTTTTTCATTCCTTATTTATTCCAGACTTGGGAGAGGCGATTTAGGGCGAATTCCATCAGTTTTCACTCAAATTTCTTCGTTGAGGTAAGTTAATTCACCCGTTTAACTAGTTTTTTATTGCTAAAGCTCTAGAATCACTAGGGTTTAATTGTGGGAAAGGATTTGACCTGACCTAGGTTGATTTTCTGGTGTAACTTGATGAAAACAAGGTGTAATCTTTGGATTTTAGTTTAGGGTGGATAGATTATGGTCTTTCACCAAGTTATTATAAATCATTGTTAGCAAGGTTGAGTTGGCTGTTTATTAGTCCTAGTTTGACTTAGTGTATTGTTGCAACTGTCTTATGATTGTCTGAATTACTTGATTATTGTTGAGAAAAGACTAGGTGAAAGTATCACGCTAAGTGGTCATAGTTGTGCTGGTTTACAATTTGTTAGTTACATGTTCATACTTATTAAGCTGAGTTGGCCGATGACCCTACCAGCACATAGTGGTCTTGTACTGATACTACCTTTGCTCTTCTTTTTGTTGAGTGCAGAGCATATTTCAGTGGCTTCGACGAGACCTCAGTTGTAGTCAGCGATCGATTTCGACCCAAGGGTAAGCTTCATCTTCCGAGCAACCATGGGTCTTCATATGCTATGTTCTATCCACTTGTTCTGGATACAGATAGTCTAGTTATTTAATTAGTTTTCTGGGTTGTACCACGGATATTCGTATTTAGATGTTTCGATATAATGACTTTTAATTTTTTAGGGGTATTTTAGACATTTACTTTTTGCGTTGTTTGGTTATTAAACTTACTCAAATTTATTGACCGATAATGAATTTGCTTAATTAATGTTTAAAAACTGTTAAGTATAACTATTGGGTAATTAAAGTTAGATGGTTTTCCCACCGAAGGGTTAGTGTGGGTGTCACTCGTAATAGGTTGGATCATGACAAAGTTTGTATTAGAGCCCTAGGTTAGTTGATCTCGTTGTACAAAAATGGGTCTAGTAGAATCTCATGGAATGGTACAGAAGCATCTGTACTTTTCTTCGGGAGGCTATAGGACTTAGAAAATTATCACTTTCTTCTCTTTCTTCATACTATAACTTGATTTGGTATCTGGCGATCCAAATTGGTATCTGGCGATCCAAATTGGTATCTGACCTCTTCACTCTATTGTTTCACAGATGGTGAATATGAGAGCTAATAAGACTCGAGCAGCAGCTCCTACACAAGTAGTCCCAGTCATAAAATCCACCGCTAGAGGCAGAGGATGGGATAGGGGAAGGGGGAGAGGTAGGGTAGCACCCGCTAGAGGTGAAGCCCGAGCTGTAGCTAATCCAGCCCCACCAAGAGCTGAGATGCCTCCTGTACCCGAGGATCATCATGATGAGGCTATTAATGAGAAGGTTCTGGAGCAGGAGTATACAATGCATGTTCAGGAAGGTGCAGCTCCTCCCCAGATGTCATCTAAGCTGATTCAGCAGGTACTTGGTTTTCTAAGTAGATTGGCAGTTACCGGAGCAATGCCTAGCATGCATGTTTACCAGTATCTAAGATTGTAGCATGTCGTAGTATCATCTCCTAGGATAGATGAGTTTTCACTGACAGGCTCTTATCCTTATTTAATTTTAAATCCTGTTATGATTGGGGCTGAACATGACAATGCTGACTAAGTTTCTATAGATGAAACTGCCTATCCTTGCTGGTTCTGAGACAGAGGATGCGTTTGAGTTTATCATTGATTGTTACGAGAGGCTGCATAAGATGGGCATTATGGAGCAGAAGGGTGTGGAGTTTGTGACCTTCCAACTGCAGAGTGATACTAAGCAGTGGCGGAGGGCTCAAGTGGAATTTCAATCTTCAGCTCTACCTCCATTGACATAGACTCAGTTTCATACTCTATTTCTAGAGAAGTATGTGCTAGGACTCTGCATGACAAAAAGAAGGATGAGTTTTTAACCCTTGAGCAGGATAGTATGTCGATTGCAGCCTATAAGGCTAAGCTTTATGCCTTGTCCAGATATGCTACTCAACTGCTTGGTACCAAAGAGGAGAGGATCCGCCTCTTTGTGAAGGGTTTAAATACTGACTTGCAGGTTATGGCCTTGCAGATGACTTTTGCTGGAAAGAATTTTAATGATATTACTGAGTATGTGAAGAAGGTGGAAGGAGTCAAGCAGGTTGGTTAGGTAAAGATGACAGTGAAGAGGGCTCAAAATACGAGTAACTTTAGTGGGTCTTACTCTAGGAGCTATGGGCATCAGTCCTATCAAGCTCGTCCTATACAGTCAGTTCTGCCAGTGTCTAGGGGGGTCCGTTAGGAAGCACTCAGCAGTCTTCAGTTGTGAGAAGTCAAGGGGCTTTATATTCTTCTTCTAGTCGGTCTTCACTGGATGAAGGTTGTTTTACTTGTGGTGGTGTTGGGAACTTCAAGAGGGATTGTACAATTGGTAGTCAAGCTAATTTTCAGGGTCAGCAACAGTCCAGAGCTATGGTTCCGGTTGATAGAGTGGTGGTAATAATGGTAGAGGTCACCCACAGAATAGGCATAGTGGTTATCAGGATGGTCGTGGTGGAAATCGAGGTAGTGGTAATGCAGGGAGAGGTGGTGTTCACCCTGCTAGAGAAATTGCTCATATTAATAACAGAGCTCATTGCTATGCCTTACCAGGCAAATTCGAGGTGGAGGGTTCATATGCAGTCTGTAACACCCCGAAAACCTATCCAGCTATCTAAGTTGAAATCTCAAAAAAAAATCCATGTTTCAGGAATGACGGGTCTAAACCATAGATCGTGGTTCAAACCACGGGTCGTGGAATAGAGTCATGATTTCCTTCAGTTTAGTTCAACCTATGGTCTGGAACCACGAGTTGGTTCTACAGACCGTGGTTCAAACCACGGGTCCGTCCTGTCCACTCGTGGAACACAAATCAGAGGGATGATAAGTCTCCCAAGAATCACGAGTCAATCTACGACTCATTTTTCAAACGATGGGTCCATCCTGTGACTCATGGAACCTGGTTCAGAGAAGTTATGTTTCCCAGGAACTACGGTTCAGGTCTATGGCTTGTCGTTTAAATGACGGACCATGGTCTTGAATCGTGGTTTGACCAAGGGTCAACTGAATCACCAGAAATGATGACTCCCTATGACGATCCGTCATCCAATCTACGGGTCCGTCCTGTTGACCCGTAGAAGTCCTTCTGCAGCCTGAAGTTCCTATCAGGAACCAAGAGTAGAACCACAGGTCGTGATTCAAACGATGACCCGTAGAATTGACCCGTGGTCCCTAAAATCAACCTCTTTCCAGATTTTTCTAATTTAAGTCTCATGGGTATTTTAGTCATTACCCACCCTTTTAACTCCTAAGTGAGGTCGTTTTGGCCATTTCAAGTAGGGTTTTCACCCTCATTAGCCTAAGTTCCTTCTAAGATCTTCATTCTTCTCCCAAAAAGGAAAAGTTCTTCTCCAAGACTCAAGTCTCAAGCTCCAAGTTCAAGCCTCCTAAATCTTTTCAATTCAAGTGGGTTATCTTCAATTAAGGTATGTGGGTATTCAACAATGGGTTCCTTCCACCCATGTGCCCAAAACCCCCAATTCTCAAATTGATTTAAAAACATGTAAAATTAGGGTTTTGATCTAAATTGGGGAAAAGCTTATGAAATCTGTTTCTATGTTTAAATTCATAGTTTCCTATTGCTTACTTATGAATTGGTCATGATTCTTTCATTAGTTTTGAAAGCCCAAGTGTTAAAGCTGATTTCTCGTATGATTCCATTGAATTGCATATTTTCAAGAGAAAATTTGACATAATTAGATATCATGGCCTTATGTATTTATGAAATTGCATGCCTAATTCTTCAAGTATGAATTTAGAAAGGAAAAGCATGATTTGAACTATGGCTATGCTAAGTCTTTAGATGTATGAATTTGAATTGCATGACATCAGATATGTCTTATTGCTTTTCAAATAGTTTTGACATCAGATATGTCATTAGATATGATCTGTTTTGGCATCAGATATGCCCCAGTATTATATGAGCTATATGTATATTTTCGGAGTGGTATTTAGCACCGAGTTGGACCGAGTGAGAGTACCCTTAGTCCCAGAACTATGTGCCCCCGTAGGTTTTAAGTCCCCTCTGTTGGGCATCAGTTTTAGTGATCATGCCACAGTCATGCATCTATACCCTGGCAAGGTATATTGGGTCCTCTCGATGGGGCGTATACATCAGATTCCATGTAGCTCACATGGTCTATGTCGGTTAGAGAACCTCTCACATAAACAGTTTATGCTTTTAAATTGCATTTGACTCTTATTCAGATTTCAAACTCATTGTTTATAATCATGTTTCAGCTTATGGTATTTCTTAGAGTCATTGCATCCAGTTTTACCTTAAAAGCATGATTTCAGTTATTAAAGCATACTTACCATGTTTTCTTCATGTTCATGCATCGCTCGCATACTCGGTACATCCTATAGTACTAACGCATCTCTTGCGCTGCATCCTTTAATGATACAGATTCAGGTGTTTCTCCTCAGGCACGTGGCTAGAGCTTCTGGGCCACTCTATCTGTTAGCTGCTGGTAAGTCCTCTTAGGTCGAGGACTAGTTATGTTCCTAGTTATGTTAGCTTCTTATTTTCGCACTCCGAGTTAGCTAGGGTCTTGTCCTAGCAACTCTTTATGTTATGAGTAGAGGCTTTTTAGACTTAGACAGTTTTCAAAGTTCTTTCTTGACTTGTATCGTCATGTGATTTCTAGACTTATCTATTATGATGTCTACTTTTGGATTTTCCCTATTATGCTTTCGCTCTTATTTATTGTTATGCTTGAGTATGCTATGACCAAAGGGTTATCTTGGGGCACTTGTAGTCCCAAGTCCCGTGTTACGTCCAGGGGGTAACTTTAGGGCATGACAAACTTGGTATCAGAGCCTCAAGTTCAAGAGTCCTAGGATGTCTAAAAGCCGCATCGAGTAGTGTTTTTTTCATGTGTGTGAAGTGCACCACACACATGAGAGGGAAGCTATGAGATGTCTTAGAAAACTTCACTTCTTTTATGATCATGTCATGTGATAGAGCCTAACTCTTATGTTCCTCTAATCATCATCTTGTACATTTCAGATTATGCCTCCTCGACGTGCTATGCCTCCCCGAGCCACTCAGAATGTTGTTCCTTCCGTTCCGCCCCCCGATGTCATGAATGTGGAATTCAGAAATGCCATCCATTTTCTAGCCCAGACTTTGGCCACCCAGGCCAATCAGCAGGATCCTGCCCTAGTCCACCCTTAAGGTGGGGTAGCGGCCCGAGTTCGTGAC
Organism: Jaltomata sinuosa; assembly: GCA_003996215.1. NCBI lineage: Eukaryota > Viridiplantae > Streptophyta > Magnoliopsida > Solanales > Solanaceae > Jaltomata > Jaltomata sinuosa. The sequence continues at coordinate 94,126 of QJPP01000980.1, forward strand.
TTTGTCCGGATGAACCCACCTGAATTTTGGGGTTAGAAAGTGAGTGAAGACCCACTCAATTTTATTGATGAAGTGAAAAAGATCTTCGAAGCTATGCAAGTGGTTGGGGTCGACTATGTTGAGCTTGCATCCTATCAACTCAAGGATGTAGCTCTTATTTGGTTCAAGCAATGGAAGGAGGCTAGGGTGAGGGACGCGGTCCCCACGACTTGGGAGTGTTTTGAGAGGGCCTTCCTTGATAGGTTCTTTCCCCGAGAGTTGAGGCAAACGAAGGTGGAGGAATTTGTGAACTTGAGACATGGGTCGATGTCGGTTCAAGAGTATAGTCTGAAGTTCACGCAGTTGTCTAGGTATGCTTCCTCCATGGTAGCGGACCCGCATGATCAAATGAGCAAGTTTATCTATGGGGTTTCTGATATGGTAAAGAAAGAGTGTAGATCTACCTTGTTGTTGAGTGATATGAATATTTCTCGACTTATGACTCATGCCCATCAGATTGAGGGTGACAAGCTTAGGGAGATAGCAAGGGAGAACAAGAGGGCTAGATCCAAGGGTTTGAGATTTAACCATCAGAAGTCCGGAGGCGGACATCGCTCTTCCTTTCAGAAGTGGTCATCAAGGTCCATGCATTCTTCTACCAGTACTCCTTATCAGGCCTCCAGGCCCCGCCATGATCAGTCTAGTAGAGGTGCAGGCTCTTATTCTCAGAGTGGTGGTGCAAAAGGGCCTTTTTTCCCTGTTTGTACCAAGTGTGGGAAGAATCACCCCGGTGAGTGTTTGGCTGGTAGAGAGGGTTGTTTTGGGTATGGCCAAACTGGGAACCATATCAGATATTGCCATTCAGCTAGGAAGGGGCAGGAAGGTAGGACCCAGCCTACTCCGGCAGCTTTAGGAGGTAGACCAGCCTAACAGGGCACAACTTCTAGTTCTGGTGGTCAGTGCCAGAACTGCCTTTATGATATGTCCTCTCGTCAGGATCAGGAGGGTTCCCAGATGTTGTTACTGGTATGTTGAAAGTCTTCTCTTTCGATGTGTATGCTTTATTGGATCTCGGTGCTTCTTTATCTTTTGTGACCCCTTATGTAGCATGCAAGTTTGAAGTTTGTTCTGAACTGCTTTTAGAACCCTTTTGTGTTTCTACTCATGTTGGTGAGTCATTTCTAGCCAAAAAAATCTACCTAAGTTGCCCTATTTCAGTCATTCATAGAGTCACTTCGGTGGATTTAGTAGAGTTGGAGATGACTGATTTTGATGTTATTCTTGGTATGGATTGGTTGTACGCATGTTATGCTTCTGTTGATTGCCGTACTCGGGTTGTCAGTTTCAAGTTTCCTAATGAACTTGTCTTAGAATGGCAAGGTAGTCCCCCTTCCTCGAATGGTCGGTTCATATCTTATCTTAAGGCTAGGAAGATGATTTCAAAGGGGTATGTTTATCACATAGTGCGGGTTATGGACACAGAGTCTGAAACCCCATCTCTTCAGTCTGTTCTTGTTGTTAATGTATTTCCAGAAGTGTTTTCTGATGATTTACCCGGAGTCCCTCTCGAGCGGGAGATCGACTTTGGGATAGATCTTCTTTCAGATACGAATCCTATCTCTATTCCTCCCTATAGAATGGCACTCACGGAACTTAAAGAGTTAAAGGATCAGTTGAAGGATCTTCTTGATAAGGGTTTCACCAGGCCTAGCATTTCTCCATGGGGTGCCCCGATTTTGTTTGTTCGGAAGAAAGATGGTTATCTTAGAATGTGTATTGATTACCGCCAATTGAACAAGGTCACAATCAAGAATAAGTATCCAATCCCTAAGATTAATGATTTGTTCAATCAGCTTTAAGGTGCTAGTTTCTTCTCCAAGATCGACCTTAGATCTGGTTATCACCAGCTTCGGGTTTGAGAGTGTGATATTCCAAAGACAGCCTTCAGGACTCGGTACGGTCATTATGAGTTTGTTGTTATGTCCTTTGGTCTAACCAATGCTCCTGCAGCTTTTATGGATTTGATGAATCTCGTGTTCAAGCAATATTTGGATATGTTTATGATTGTGTTCATTGATGACATCCTTATTTATTCTCAGAGTGAGAAGGAGCATGCGAGTCACTTGAGGGTTGTGTTGCAGACCCTCAAGGATCACCAGTTGTTTACTAAATTTAGCAAGTGTGAGTTCTGGATGCAGTCTATAGCTTTTCTGGGTCACATTGTGACAGGAGATGGTATTCGTGTGGATTCGCAAAAGATCGAAGCAGTGAAGAACTGTCCTAGACCTACTTCCCCATCAGATATTTGGAGTTGCTTGGGTTTGGCTGGTTATTATAGGAGGTTCGTAGAAGGGTTCTATTCCCTTGCTTTGCCTTTGACTCGATTGACTCAGAAGAAGGTAAAATTTCAGTGGTCTGATTCTTGTGAGAAGAGCTTTCAAGAATTGGAGACTAGATTGACCATAGCTCCAGTGTTACCTCTACCCGAGGGCCTAGATGATTTTGTTGTGTATTGTGATGCTTCTAGTATTAGTTTGGGTTATTTTTTGATGCAGCGTGGTAAGGTGATTGCCTATGCTTTGAGACAGCTTAAGGTTCATGAGAAGAACTACCCTACTCATGATCTTGAGCTAGCAGCCGTAGTATTTGCTTTGAAGATTTGGAGGCATTACTTGTATGGTGTGCATGTTGATGTGTTCACAGATCACAAAAGTCTTCAGTATGTGTTATCTCAAAAGGAGTTGAATTTGCGTCAAAGGAGATGGCTCGAGCTCCTTAAGAATTATGATATGAGTGTGCTTTACCACCCGGGTAAAGCCAATATTATGGCGGATGCTTTGAGTAGATTGTCCATGGGTAGTGTGGCCTTGATTGAAGAAGGGAAGAAAGAATTGGTGAAAGATATTCATCGACTTGCCCGTTTAGGAGTGCGACTTATGGACTCGACCGAAGGTGGAGTTATTGTCCAAAATGGTGCTGAATCATCTTTGGTAGCGGAGGTGAAGGCAAAGCAAGATAGGGATCTAATTCTACTTTAGCTTAAGGGTGCGGTTCATCAGCAGCGGGTTGAGGTTTTCTCCCCAAGGGGGAGATGGCGTGCTTCATTACCAGGGTCGGTTATGTGTGCCAGATGTAGATATATTGAGACAACAAATTTTGATCGAGGCCCACAGTTCTAGATATTTCATTCATCTGGGTGCCACCAAGATGTACCGTGATCTACGGGAAGTGTTTTGGTGGAATGGTATGAAGAGGGACATAGCTGGGTTTGTGGCTAAGTGCCCCAACTATCAACAAGTAAAGGTGGAGCATCAAAGGTTAGGTGGCATGATTCAAGATATTGACCTTCCCACTTGGAAATGGGAAGCAATCAATATGGACTTCATTACTGGGTTGCCTCGTACTTGAAGGCAACATGATTCCATTTGGATGATTGTTGACCGGATGACCAAGTCATCCCACTTCTTGGCTATTAAGACTACTGATTCAGTAGATGACTATGCCAGACTCTACATTTAGGAGATAGTTTGATTGCATGGTATTCCCTTGTCCATCATTTCTGATAGAGTTCCTCAGTTTACATCTCAGTTTTGGAGATCATTTCAGAGAGGTCTTGGTACTAAGGTGAAGCTTAGTACAACTTTTTACCCTCAGACAGATGACCAAACAGAGTGTACCATTCAGACTTTAGAGATATGTTGAGAGCTTGCGCGATTGATTTCAAGGGTAATTAGGATGATCACTTATCTCTCATCGAGTTTGCCTACAACAACAGCTTTCTCTCTAGCATCCATATAGCTCTTTATGAGGCTCTTTATGGCCGGAGGTGTAGGTCTCCTATTAGTTGGTTTAAGGTAGGTGATGCAACCTTGATTGGTCCAGATGCGATTCATGAGACTATGGAGAAGGTTCAGCTTATTTGGGAAAGGTTGAAGACCACTCAGAGTCGACAAAAATCTTATGCGGATGTGAGGAGAAGGGAGTTGGAATTTGAAGTTGATGATTGGGTTTTCCTTAAAGTGTCACCCATAAAGGGTGTGATGAGATATGGCAAGAAAGGAAAGCTTAGTCCCCATTTTGTAGGTCCTTATCAGATTTCGAGAAGAGTTGGTAGTGTTGCTTATGAGTTGGAGTTGCCAACAGAGTTGGAAAAGGTTCATCCAGTCTTCCATGTATCCTTGTTAAAGAAATATGTTGGTGATCCAGTCTTGATTATTCCTTTGGAGGATGTGGGTGTGAATGATAGTCTCACCTACGAGAAGGTTCCGGTAGAAATCCTTGATCGTCAGGTTTGGAGGTTGAGGAACAAAGAAGTCGCTTCAGTGAAAGTCCTTTGGAAGAATCAGCTTGTAGAAGGTGCTACTTGGGAAGCGGAGGAGGCCATGAAGGCAAAATATCCTCATCTCTTTCCTTCCGACTTAGTTCCAGCTTGAGGTAATAGTTTCCTCCTTAGTATGTCCCTCCGATTCTATTCCACCAGTTTTTCTTATGATCCTAGCATGCATCCATGTTTTACGAAGTTAGTTTATCATGTTTTCAAGTTGAGAAGTTCATTTTTCATGATGTTCCCTTGATTTCCATGTTTTGATGTTTGGTTGGGTTATTTTCCCCTCAGTTTTCCTTGTTTAGTCTTCATTCGAGGATGAATGATCCCAAGAGAGAGATATTATAACACCTCGGAAACCTATCCAGCTATCTAAGTTGAAATCTCAGAAAAATTCCATGTTTCAGGAATGACGGGTCCAAACCATGGATCGTGGTTCGAACCACGGGTCGTGGAATGGAGCCGTGATTTCCTTCAGTCTAATTCAGCCTCTGGTCTGGAACCACGAGTTGGTTCTATGGACTGTGGTTCAAACCATGGGTCCGTCCTGTCCACTCGTGGAACACAGATCAGAGGGCTGATAAGTCTCCTAAGAATCACTAGTCAATCTATGACTCATCGTTCAAACGACGGGTCCGTCCTGTGACACGTGAAACCTTGTTCAGAGAAGTTATGTTTCCGAGGAACTAGGGTTCAGGTCTACGGCTCATCGTTCAAATGACGGACCGTGGTCTTGAATCGTGGTTTGACCAAGGGTCAACTGAATCCCCAGAAATGACGACTCTCTATGACGATCCGTCATCCAATCTACGAGTCCATCCTGCTGACCCGTAGAAGTCCTTCTGCAGCCTGAAGTTCCTGTCAGGAACCACGAGTAGAACCATGAGTCGTAATTCAAACGACGACCCGTAGAACTGACCTGTGGTCCCTAAAATCGACCTTTTTCTAGATTTTTCTAATTTAAGTCACAGGGGTATTTTAGTCATTACCCACCCTTTTAACTCCTAAGTGAGGTCATTTTGGCCATTTCAAGTAGGGTTTTCACCCTCATTAGCCTAAGTTCCTTCTAAGATCTTCATTCTTCTCCCAAAAAGGAAAAGTTCTTCTCCAAGCCTCATGTCTCAAGCTCCAAGTTCAAGCCTCCTAAATCTTTTCAATTCAAGTGGGTTATCTTCAATCAAGGTATGTGCGTATTCAACAATGGGTTTCTTCCACCCATGTGCCCAAAACCCCCAATTCTCAAATTGATTTAAGAACATGTGAAATTAGGGTTTTGATCTAAATTGGGGAAAAACTTATGAAATCAGTTTCTATGTTTAAATTCATAGTTTCCTATTGCTTACTTATTAATTGGTCATGATTCCTTCATTGGTTTTGAAAGCCCAAGTGTTAAAGCTGATTTCTAGCATGATTCCACTGAATTGCATGTTTTCAAGAGAAAATTTGACATGATTAGATATCATGGCCTTATGTATTTATGAAATTGCATGCCTAATTCTTCAAGTATGAATTTAGAAAGGAAATACATGATTTTAACTATGGCTGTGGTAAGTCTTTAGATGTATGAATTTGAATTGCATGGCATCAAATATGTCTTATTGCTTTTCAAATAGTTTTGACATCAAATATGTCATCAGATATGATCAGTTTTGGCATCATATATGTCCCAGTATTATATGAGCTATATGTATATTTTGGGAGTGGTATTTAGCACCAAAATGGACCGGGTGAGAGTACCCTTAGTCCCAGATTTACGTGCCCTCGTAGGTTTTAAGTCCCCTCTGTTGGGCATCAGTTTTAGTGATCATGCAAAAGTCATGCCTCTATACCCTGGCAAGGTATATTGGGTTCTCTCGATGGGGCGTATACATTGGATTCCATGTAGCTCACATGATCTATGTCGGTTAGAGAACCTCCACATAAACAGTTTATGCTTTTAAATTGCATTTAACTCTTATTCAGATTTCAGACTCATTGTTTATAATCATGTTTCAGCTTATGGTATTTCTTAGAGATTTTGATTCATAGAACTGGCCATCAAATATATATTTATCCATCTATCAGCTGCATCCAGTTTTACCTTAAAAGCATGAGTTCAGTTATTAAAGCATACTTAGCATGTTTTCTTGATGTTCATGCATCGCTCGCATACTCGGTACATCCTATAGTACTGACGCATCTCTTGCGTTTTATCCTTTAATGATGCAGATTCAGGTGTTTCTCCTCAGGCACGTGGCTAGAGCTTCCGGGCCACTCTATCTGTCAGCTGTTGGTGAGTCCTCTTAGGTCGAGGACTAGTTATGTTTCTAGTTATGTTAGCTTCTTATTTCCACACTCCGAGTTATCTAGGGTCTTGTCCTAGCAACTCTTTATGTTATGAGTAGAGGTTTTTCAGACTTAGACGGTTTTCAAAGTTCTTTCTTGACTTGTACCGTCATGTGATTCCTAGACTTGTCTATTATGATGTCTACTTTTGGATTTTCCCTATTATGCTTCCACTCTTATTTATTGTTATGCTTGAGTATGCTATGACCAAGGGGTTAGCTTGGGGAACTTGTGGTCTCAAGTCCCCTGTTACATTCAGGGGATAACTTCGGGGCGTGACACAGTCACTACATGTACTATTCTTATCTGTGATCGGATGGCTACGATCTAGTTTGATTCAAGTTTTACTCATTCATATATATCTGTTAAATTTGCCTTGAATTTAAACATGATTTGTGATATGCTTGACTCACCTGTGTATGTATCTACTCTGGTTGGAGACTCTGCAATAGTATCATGGAGGACTGCTTCAGTCCTTCAAGCAATGCTCCTATGAGACACTCCTCAATATACCATCACAATATATCTATATATTAGCATAGTATCATGGAGTACAACTTCAGTCCTTCAATGAAACACTCCTTAATATGCCATCAGAGTATATCTATACCCTGACATGATAGTGTGGAGGACTACTTCTATTCTTCAATGAGAAACTCCCAGTCCTCTATGATACCATCACAGTATGTCTATATATTGGCATTGTATCATCCCTCAGTGAGACATTCCTTAATTCTCCATGATACCATAACATTATGTTGATAATTGTGATGGTATCATAGAGGACTGGTTCAGTACTTCAATGAGACACTCCTCAGTATACCACCACAGGATATCTATATACTGGTATAGTATCATCCTTCAATGAGACACTGATAACGCTCAAACTACACCTCAAATTACGAAGCGTAAGCGGTCGTCGTCAAATATAGAACCCAACTAAGGTTGGGGTCGATCCCACAGGGAATAAGGTGCGAATTAAGTCGTTAGTGAAGTAGATGACTAGTAATCAATAGTTTTCGGTAAATAGGGGGGGTTTACGTGATCAAAACGTGAACAAAAACAATTAATAACGTATGAGTGAAATCAATATGAGAGAGAACTAGGGAAGTGTTCACCATGGCGTTGTAACAATGTCGATTCAAGCTTAACCGGGTTCTTTCTTACATGCATGTCACGATGTGATTGAATTAATGGTATCATCTAAACATTTCTCAACCAAATAGACGAATTTCCTTTTCAATTCTCTCGAACTTGAAAAGGTGAGCTTTTATATTTTAATCCTAAACATCAAGTAGATTAATCTAGTTACAACATTAATCATAAGACGAGAGTTGGTAGTCTCGAATCCTCGTAGTTAATCAAATTTCCCGGTTTTAATTTCTTTACTCAAGAAAATTAAACCTAGGCATGTTCTAATGTTTGCAACCACTAGAAAACGTGAAGAATGAATGATTAACAATGTGACAATCATAAATATTGAACCCGACGCTACCCGGAATCTATATCGCTACTTTAGCCATGGCTCCCACAACCCTAGTTGTGGGAAGTTAGTTAATCATGCTATTAAGAAAAGAGAAGAGAATCGTATTCATAATAAATAGAAAAAGATTCTTACAATATAATGAAAACAATCTTCAATTATCCAAGAACAAGAAACCAAGATCCCAAGAACAAATCAAGAACACGATTTCAAGAAGAAGAAAACGTGTTGTTGCTCTCAAATTCTCGCTCAAAACTCTCCTAAAACTATTGGGTAATGTATTGGTAATCGATCCTCAATGATTAATTGTTGAATGAATAAAATAAACCTAACATAGGGTATTTATAGGAGTCCAGGAAATAAACCCAAAAACGTTCGGAATCCGCGTCGCGTACTGCCTTAACTTGACGGTTTGGGCCTGACGGACCGTCAACAGCTTGACGGACCGTCAACAGCTTGACGGACCGTCACTCAGGCCGTCACTCTTATCCAGAACGTCATTTTGCCCGTATTTCCTTCCGTTTCTATGTTTGTCTCTCTTTCCTGAAAACATAACATAAAACATCAAAAACGATGACGGTTGCTTGAAAACTTACGATTGTTCTTAGTTTAGAGGCGTCAAAAGTGCCATAGAATGGCGGCACATCAACACCCTCAACTTAAAACGTTCGCTTGTCCTCAAGCAACATGACACAAAAACAATAATACGACTCAACTAAGAAAACAAACTCGTGTCTCTAGCAACTCATGGTCATTCATTAGTTCATTAATTCTTAAATCAAGCCACCCTAGTAGTACACAAATGTATGAAACGTTAACTTGCAAGGATCCAAACATGTCATTCCGATATGATAGAATAGTATGCATACACACGCACAACTATCCTAATAGTCAATAGACAATACAGAAATCTTGGTGCCCTCAACGCAAAGAAGTCCCACACACAAGATTTAGGACTAGGTAAGGCGCTCAAACTCACAAATGAGTTCAAACAATGCACATGCGATGCCATAAGCTTGCCCTTACTATTCTATTTTAGTTTTTCAGAAAGCCGCTCAGGATCACTACAGGACTTGTTTAGGCTTGTAATGAGGCTTCGGGTGCAGGTAGGATACGTTTGGGGAATAGTGACTAAACCCTCCTTGAAATCACCGACCTACTATTTCCACATGACTTTATTTTGTCCATCCTTATTCACCTCTTTATTTCCTTCTTTCTAGCTACAGGTGCGGCCTCTTTATTTTGATACTTCTTTTTATTTCTTTTTCGTTCTTTTTCATCTCTTTTTTTTCGTTTCTTTATCTTTCTTTTCTAAGACACACACCCGGACTTTTCATTCTATCCACAACCAATGTTATCCATCCTATTTTTCTTCTCATTTACCTCTATAGTAGCCACCCTCAACTTAGGCTGATTGCCTGAGTTGAGGTGCACGATGTCCAAGGAAGGACCAGGGCCAAAACAGGGATTCAAAGTTAAACAAGGAACGGTGGCAGATTATTGAAAGAATATGGTCAATTATGGCTCAAACGGGGATCAAAGGGATTATTTTCATTTGGATGGTCTTATAGGCTAAGTGGACTGCACACAAAAAGGGCCTGTGATCCTTTCCCAACAACCAACTTCAAACTTAACAAAATAGACCGGGCAAGTTCTAGATGCATGCACAGAGTAAGAATTTATAACAATAAGCTCACACACACTTGGCACCCAGAAACCATACCACTACTCACTATCAAAACAACAGCTCAGCTTAAGCATACTTATTCCAATCATAACCATACAATGACATTCAAGGATCCAGACAGTCAATCGTTTCAAACATAAGTACAAAATCAACTTTTTCAGAGGGGGCTCCTTTTAGTACTTTTTTCAAAAAAATTTCAAAAAAATCGCATGCTTTGCTATAGACACTAGAAATCAACTAAAATTTAAACGACAACCTAAACATGCCGGTTCTACTAGATAGCACACCGGAGGAAAAAGAAACACGGCAACAAAAACCCTCGATGGTGAAAGACTCACAGGTAACCCAACACCCTCAACTTAGACTCATGCATTGTCCCCAATGCATACATGTGAAAACTAAAACTGTGAGAGAAAGGAATACCTGTGAAGTCCATGGGGCTCAGAGTCTGGCATGATGTCGGAGACTGCCCGGGTCTCCAAAGCAGGCGAAATTGATGGAATAGGTGCCAGCTACCCCATCTCGTTGAGCTCCAAGTTCCTCTTTTATTGGTTCCGCAGCTAGTCGCGGCAACTTCTTTACTCTTCCTTTGCTGATTTTCTTGCGGTGTTTTCTCTTCCTTGATTTGTTTTCACCGCTTTTCTCGACATGTTTCCCTTCTCGCGATCGCAGCCTCATTCTTGTAATAGCTAGGGTCTCGACAGGACCCTTCTCCTTAATATGTAACTCCGCAGGGGCTTTCTCAACTACATCTATGACCGCGGCCACTCTCATGTCTCTTGATTGCTTCATCAATTTACACACATCAAACTTGACAAATTCATTATTTAATCTGAATGTCAGTTTATTTCTCTCCATGTCAACCAACACTCTCGCAGTGGCCAGCAATGGTCGTCCCAAGATTATGGGGACTTCAAAGTCCACTTCGCAATCCAAGATCACAAAGTCAGCTGGGAATATAAGCTTACCAACCTTTACCAGCACATCAGACAATATTCCCACCGGTCACTTCACTGAATGGTCAGCCATTACCACCCTCATGGTCGTTGGTTTGGGAGCTCCCAAACCCAATTGTTTATAGATTGCTAGCGGCATCAAGTTGATGCTAGCACCAAGATCACATAATGCTTTTCCGAAGTTGAGCTTCCCGATAGTACAGGGAACAGTAAAAGCACCTGGATCTTTCTTCTTGTCCACTAACGATCTTGAGGAAATAGCACTGCAGTGGTGGAGGTTATCTTCTGGTTCCACGCTCACTGACCTCTTCTTGGTAATCAAGTCCTTCATGAACTTGGCATATCCGGGCATTTGTTCAAGCGCTTCCACCAGTGGGATATTTATTGATATCTGCTTGAGCATGGTCATGAAATTCAGGAACTTGCCATCGTCCACTTTCTTCTTCAAACGTTGCGGGAACGGAGGCGGTGGCCGAGGCATCATAGTTGGAGGTTTTTCAGCTTCCTTGCTTTTATCCGCGGGTCTTTGAGTAGCCTCCTCTACCGCCTTGTCGTCCGCGATCTCACCATCCTGAGTCTGAATTACCGGATGTGATTCCGGTAATGTTTTACCGCTTCTTGTAGTGATCACCATACAGTTCGCGTCATTCCTTGGGTTTTGAATAGTGTCACTCGGCAGGGTACCTGTCCTCCTTTGATTTAGAGCCGCCGAGATCTGACCCACTTGTTGCTCTAATTGCTTGATCGAGGTGGAATGTGAATCCACTACCTGACTCATTATTGATAGTTCGGTCCTCATCTCCTTTACCGCGGAGTCAGTAGATTCCACCTTTAGCAGCATCTTCGCCATCATGTTCTCCAATTTAGACGTCCCTGTCTCGGTGCTAGCTCTATCCCGATTACCAGGTGGTACATACAACCCACCTCTATCAGTGTTATTCTTCCAGTTCCCCTGATCGCGATCTCTGTAGCCAGCTTTTTCATAGTAGTTGTCCTTCTGATAGTTCCGACCTTGATTTCCTTGGCCATTAGCCTGGAAACCACCCAAATAATTTGCTTCCTCATCAGATTCAAACTCTGCTGCTCTACCTTGGGAACCCACAACTTTCACCTTCTCAATACCTCCTGACAACAAGTGCTTTGTCAGTAGGTCCATTTGCGTCTTCAGATGGGCCATATCTTGGTCCCCCTCTTCCTCCTTCATGCGCTGCTCTGCTGACATACCAACTGCATAAGTGCTAGCTGCTACCTCTGTATCACGTGTATGCCAGGCCCTATTGGTTTTGGTGAGCCTGTCCAAAATAGTTGTGGCATCGGCAAAAGTGAGACCCATAAATGCTCCACCTGTTGCATTATCCAATGTCGGCTTGGTAGCCGAATTCAGTGCCCTGTAGAATGTCTGCATCAAAAAATTGTTGGTCAACTGATGGTTGGGGCATTGTGTCAGCTTCTTCTTGAACCGCAACCAAGTCTCGTGTAACGCCTCATGAGGTTGTTGTCTGAAGTTGCTAATTTCATCCCTCAACTGTATCATCCTAGAGGGAGGAAAGAACCTTTCTAGGAAAGCTCCTTTCAACTCTCCCCAGGTTGTGATAGAGTCGGGGGTTAGCTCTGTCAACCATAACGCTGCCTCATCAGACAGAGACAACGGAAACAACCTGAGCCTGATTGTTGTCTGACTTACTCCAGGCAATTCGAACGACTTACAGATACCCACAAAATTCATCAGGAGCCAGTTTGGATCGTCACCAGTAACAGCACGGAACACTCCTCTCAAATTCAACAGCTGAATCATTGTGCTAGTGATGTTGAACTTGGCCCCGGGTGCTAGCGGGGGAAACGCAATAGCGCCCGTGGCACCAACTCCATCTAAGTCGACCTCCTTATCATTCAACTCTATGTCGACCTCAAGACCACCAACGTTCACACGTTGTTGGGCTTGCTGAGCTGCAACGAGTCTCGCTGCCTCTTGTTGTTGCTCATTCATGTTTCGCCTTATCGTTCTTGCAAGCTTGGGGTCGTAGGGTAATATTGGTTCACCCGAGCCTTGGGTACTTGGCATGCACAACTATGTACCCTGTAAAAACAAAAACAACAAATAAAAATAAAAGCAGGAAATATGACTAAGAGTCAAATAAACACACCGGACTTAATAAACAACCGTATTCCCTGGCAACGGCGCCAAAATTTGATAACCCCCAAACTACACCTCAAATTACGAAGCGTAAGTGGTCGTCGTCAAATATAGAACCCAACTAAGGTTGGGGTCGATCCCACAGGGAATAAGGTGCGAATTAAGTCGTTAGTGAAGTAGATGACTAGTAATCAATAGTTTCCAGTAAATAGGGGGTTTGCGTGATCAAAACGTGAACAAAAACAATTAATAACGTATGAGTGAAATCAATATGAGAGAGAACTAGGGAAATGTTCACCATGGCATTGTAACAATGTCGATTCAAGCTTAACCGGGTTCTTTCTTACATGCATATCACGATGTGATTGAATTAATGGTATCATCTAAACGTTTCTCAACCAAATAGACGAATTTCCTTTTCAATTCTCTCGAACTTGAAAAGGTGAGCTTTTATATTTCAATCCTAAACATCAAGTAGATTAATCTAGTTACAGCATTAATCATAAGACGAGAGTTGGTAGTCTCGAATACTCGTAGTAAATCAAATTTCCCAGTTTTAATTTCTTTACTCAAGCAAATTAAACCTAGGCATGTTCTAATGTTTGCAACCACTAGAAAACTTGAAGAATGAATGATTAACAACGTGACAATCATAAATATTGAACCCGACGCTACCCAGAATCTATATCGCTACTTTAGCCATGGCTCCCACAACCCTAGTTGTGGGAGTTTAGTTAATCATGCTATTAAGAAAAGAGAAGAGAATCGTATTCATAATAAAGAGAAAAAGATTCTTACAATATAATGAAAACAATCTTCAATTATCCAAGAACAAGAAACCAAGATCCCAAGAACAAATCAAGAACACGATTTCAAGAAGAAGAAAACGTGTTGTTGCTCTCAAATTCTCGCTCAAAACTCTCCTAAAACTATTGGGTAATGTATTGGTAATCGATCCTCAATGAATAATTGTTGAATGAATAAAATAAACCTAACATAGGGTATTTATAGGAGTCCAGGAAATAAACCCAAAAACGTTCGGAATCCGCGTCGCGTACTGCCTCAACTTGACGGTTTGGGCCTGAAGTAAGTTGTAGTTTAATTATTTTATTTTTTATATTTTGATTAATCTAAAAATAATTAGTTAATTTCTATCTTTGTATTTGATTTTTATCTTTGAAAAAAATAACAGAAAAAGAAAAGATAAAATAAAAAAATGATAAAAAAGAATGTTAAATGATAAAGTAATTAAATTAGTTAAATATTGTCAATTACACTAGCCAAGAATCATGGTTGAAACACAAAAAAAAAAAAAAAGAGAGAGAAAAGAGAAACGACAAGTTAAAGAAATGACTAAAAAAGAAATAAAAGCAAAAAGATGAAGTAATAATCAAGAATCACAACTAGGGTATGCGGGTAGTTATTTATTACCAAGTGAGCGGCAGGTGTAATTAGTATAAGTAAGGGCACATGTAGGTAATTATTTTTACATTATTGAATTTTGGTGTAGTTTTTTCTTGGAAAAAATACATCCATGCCCCATAGGAACGAACTATTTACACCTAAATACCCCTTTACATAAAATACCCTCTGACTAATTATAGAAAATTCCCCCTTCCCTTGTAATTTTAGTTATTTATCTCCTTTTTAATTCTTTTCATTTTTATTTTTCTACTTGTTCTCCTTTTTAATTCTTTTTTTTCTTTTTATGTTTCTTTGTTCATTTATTTTTTCTAATATTATTTTATTTTTTATTTTATTTTACACCGTAATCAAATTCGTACTCAATTTTTATTTTATATACACTTTTTCTTCTTCTTTTTCCTCATTTAATTTTTTTCTCTACTTCTTTTTTTCTTCTTCTTTTCTGCTTTTATTTTTCTCCTTATTGGTTCTTTTTATTTTTGTGTTTTTTATTTTTTATTTTCTCTTAATTTATTATTATTATTTTATTTCTTGTTCCTTTCCTTTTCTTTTTCTTTTTGTCATTTATTTTTTTCTTTATTCTTCATTTTTTTTTCTCAAATCATAATACTTTTTATTTTTTAATTTCTTTATTTCTGGTTCTTTTCCTTTCCTTTTCTTTTCTTCTCTTTTTTTGTTATTTTTTTCTTTATTTTTTTTTCTCAAATCATAATATTTTTTATTTTTTCACTGTACCACAATCTAATTTCATATTTTTGATTCTTTTTATATCTCTATTTTTTAATTTTTAATTTCTTATTTCATTCGATTTCCTTTGTTTAATTTCTATTTTTTTCATTTGCTTCAGTCCATAATAATACCATCACAATATATCTATATACTGTCATGGTATCATGGTTTCATTAATGTTTGTTTCAACACTTCAGTGAGACCTCCGTGATATCACATAATATGTCTATATACTAACATAGTATCATTGAGGCTTGCTTCAGTCCATAATGATACCATGACAATATATCTATATATTGTCATGGTATCATTGATGTCTGTTCAACCTTTTAGTGAAACCTCCATAATACCATCACAGTATATGTATGTACTGTCATGGTATCATGATGTCTGTTTCAACACTTCAATGAGACCTCTATACAATACCATAACAGTATATATATATATATATATATATACTAACATGATATCATTTGAGTTTGCTTCAGTACGTAATAGTACCATCACAATATGTCTATATATTATCATGGTATCATTGATGTCTGCTTCAATCCTTCAATGAGACCTCCATGATGCCATTACAGTATATTCATATACTAGCATAATATCATCCTTCAATGAGACATTCCTCAATCCTCCATGATACCATCATAGTATATCGATATACTGTGATGATATCATGGAGGACTATTTCAGTCTTTTAATGAGATACTCCTTAATATACCACCATAGTATATTCATCTACCTACATGGTATCATCCTTCAATGAGACACTAAATAATCCTCCATGATATAGTATCTATATACTGACATGGTATGACGAAGGACTATTTCAGTCCTTCAAATGAGACACTCATCAGTCCTCTATGATACCATCACAATATTCATATACTATCATGGTTCCATTGAGGTTTGCTTAAGGCCTCAATGATACTATCATATTATATCTATATACTGTGGTGGTATCATTGATTTTTGTTTCAGTCCTTTAGTAAGACCTCTATGATACCATCTCAGTATATCTATATATTGTCATGATATCATTGATGTATACTTCAATTCTTTAGTGAGACCTCCATGATACCATCACAGTATATCCATATACTAGCATAATATCTTCCTTCAATGAGATATTTATCAATCCTCCATGATACCATCATAATATATCGATATAATGTGATGGTATCATGGAGGACTGTTTCAGTTTTCTAATGAGACATCCTCAATATACCACCATAGCATATCTATATACTGACATGGTATCATCCTCGAATGAAACACTCCATAATTCTCCATGATACCATCATAGTATATTTATATACTGTGATGGTATCATAGAGGACTGTTTCAATCCTTCAACGAGACACTTGTCATTATACCACCAAATTATATCTATATACTGGCATGGTATCATCTTTTAATGAGACACTCCTCAGTATACCACCACAATATATCTATATACTAGCATAATATCATCCTTCAATGAGACATTCCTCAATCCTAGATAATACCATGACAGTATCTTGATATACGGTGATAGTATCATGGAGGATTGCTTCAATCTTTCAATAAGACACTTCTCAATTTTCAATGATACCATCACAATATATTCATGTACTGTTATAATATTATTGAGGTCTGCTTCAATCCTCAATGATACCAACATAATATATGGATATACTCTAATGGTATCATAGAGGAATGTTCTAATCCTTCAATGAGGCACTTGTTATCATTCTTAATTATTTATTATTGGATTTATTTGTTATTTTTTTAATATTATGATTAGTCTAAAAATAGTAAGATAATATCTTTGTCTTTATATTTTATTTTATTATTCAAAAGAAATGATAAAAAAGGATAATATACCCAAAAATAATAAAAATATATATTTTTACTAATTTATATTTTATTAAATAATTAATAAATTTAATATTTTTTTAATTACTTCTTAATATGGTCTAATTATTTATTTATTTTTATTAGTCAAAAAATATTTAACTATTATATTATTTTTATATTTAATTTTCTTAAAAACACTAAGAAATAATTAGTGGGTATATTTTATTAAAATGTAGAAGAAGTACAAATAAAAATGTAAGTAGCAAAGCAAAACAATAAAAAACAAAAGTCAAAAAGTAAAAAGTATAATACGAAAATAAAAGAAAATAAAGTAACATAAAGAAAGAGAAAAGTATAGAAAATTGAAAAGGTTTAGGAGCCGCAATTTAAGGAAGGAAATTAAAGAAAACGGTGCCGTAATTTATTGCACTGGCGAAATTGAACTCCCTTTGAAGGGGGCACACGCTGTAATTAATATGTTGCGCCTGGACATTTTTAAAGTTATTAAGGGAGGGGGTATTGTGATGTAAATACTTTAGGTTTTAAGTCTATTTTGTGTATTTTTTCCTTTTTTCTTTATAAGGGGATAATTTCATAAAAGTATACACAGTAAACTTACATTGTAAAAGAATGGCCCAAAAATTACATTAAAATTTTGTAGCCCAAAATTGTTACATGTCTTTTTTGCTTTGATTTTTTTAGTGTTTCTTCTAGATTCATTCTCAAACAACAGAGATTCAGTCCATCTTATTATATAAAAATGTCTACACACTAAGTATACATCATTATACCTTTTATATAATTTTGTATATTATTGTATAATGTTGTATATATACGATTATACAATAATATACATAATTATACTAATTTGTGCATATGTATATAATGTTTAAACAATGTATCTACATTTTATAAGTGTGTATAAATATGGACTATATACATTTACACTAGAAAACACCTTCTATCCATTATTAAATCTCCAATTTTATATCAAAATCATCGCGAGAAAAAAAGAAAAAGAAGAAAATTTCATAAATCCACAAATGCATTCCAATCTAGAACTCGAATCTGTAAATTTAACAAAGAATTATTGACAAAAAACTCAGATCTGTAAATCCTATCTAAAACTCATCTATCAGTTGTATTGAGTATGCATTCGTCGTCATTCATACTCAGTAATAACAACAGAAAACCCCCAAAAGCACCAACCATAGCAATCAAAATCACAACATCAATAATAGCAGAGTAAGACTGTTCACAATCACACTTAGCAATATGTTCTTTTTTTATAAAATTATTTCAACAAATTGTGTCTCCTGGATTAAATGAGAAGTGGGAAAATTTTTTTTAACTTACCCATCTGATTTTTGAAAAGGAGACAGTTGAATTTTTGGATTTGCCCCTAGTTAATTTTGGGTCTTTTGGAGGAATTGAGGTATGTAAATAAATTATTTGGATCGAAAATTTAAGATTGTACCTGAAAATATAAAAGAATCAATCTTTAATGAAGATTGCTAAAATCAGATCGACCAATGTTTCCCAAATTCAATGAAGAGATTGGCAGACGAAAGTCGTGAGAGATAAAGAAGATAGAACAAGAAAGGAAACAAAGTGGGCTAAGTAAATGGGCCAGCAGATGAAACTAACATTTTGTTTCTTTACACATAGCAATAGTTGATGGGATAATTTCAAATATGTACAATAAAGTAATTAGTTTACAACAAATATAGCTAAATTTTCTTTATAAAAAATAGCCCAAAAATGAACTGGCCACAAAAAAAAGTTATAAAAAAATAGCCGCATGTATATGTAATGTATCGATATTGTAGAAAAATTATGTAGTGTATCAATATTATACAAATGGTGTATAAACGTGTATCGATATTGTGTAAATGATGTATAAATATGTATCGATATTGTATAAATAATAAACATGATATGATATAATATAACGACTGGGTCCATCATTACGGGTAGTTCCATCGTGCCAAGTTTTAGAGTTAGAAAACTTCATATTTGGGAGTTTGAAATTATGGGCTAGGCTAGCCTCGACCGGTTTGAAGTGAGGTAGACTCTAGGGAAATCCGGGTAAATATGGGTTAGGGTGTCTTGGATTGAGCTAGTTTTCCACGTAGCCAAGACATAAAGGAGTCTGGGGACTTTTCGGAATCACATTTGACTAAGTAGAACTCCCGGAATCGCATTTGACTTGAAGGGGTTGTTTCAGGACCTCGGGGGAAACATGTGTATTGTGAAATGACCAAAACTGGAAGATTTTCGGACTTTTTATCCGTGATGAGCACGGTCACGCGCTATAGCGGTCACCGCTATAGCAGTAGAAATTACTGTTATAGCGGCGGTCAACCTACTTAAGACCGCTATAGCGGCGCCTATCGCTATAGCGGGATCGCTATAGTGAAGCGGAGACCGCTATATCAAAACATGGACCGCTATAGCAAAGCGGGGACCGCTATAGCGGTCCGACGAGAATTTTAATGCAGAAGCAGCTCCCAAAACATTCAGTTTTTCACAAGTTCATTTTGGGAGAAGGGCTAGGCGATTCCAGACGTTTTTCTTCCTTTTTCTGTCAAAATTCTTTCCTAAGGTAAGGTTTTCATTCCCCAATCTTTGTGTTACGTTTCCTATGCGGTAGAATTGCTAGGAGGGAATTTGGAGAAAGGTTAGAATAACCTAGGGATGGTGGAATTCGGGGAAGGAAGAGGATTCCAAGCATGTGTGTTCTTGGGTATGAATTAAAGTACATTATTATAAAGGTTAGAATAACCTAGGGATGGTGGAATTCGGGGAAGGAAGAGGATTCCAAGCATGTGTGTTCTTGGGTATGAATTAAAGTACATTATTATGATCATAGGTTGTTTAATTCCCTATTTTATCCATAAAAAATGATAGAACTAGGAGAATTAACGATGAAAAAGCTCGAGAAAAGGGTGGGATGATCATGGGTGGCCTGGGATTTGAGGATTTGGTATAATTCAGGTAATGTACAAGCCTTGTGTGTTAATTATATATACTGTGTGTTGTTTTTAGACCAAGAACGAGATAGAAATTTGGAACATGGGAAAGCTCGGGTCGAATAGAGCTTGGAACATTTCGAGGTAGGTGATGGCTTATGATTTTCTGTGAATGTGTATATTCATGTACTCATGTCTAAGTGATTGTATGCATTACATGGCTTAGGGAAATTGTGTGGAATGTCTAGGTTCCTGTTTACAGTCTGTGATTGAACGATTTTACTTGTTGGTTTTACAAGTTGTGTGTGTTCATATATTGACTATGGTTTGTTGACATTTGATTGGCTCGGGTACCACGCCTGGTATAGGTATAGCACATGGTTGACATGGGTACCACGCCTGGTACGGGTATAACAATTGGTTGACACGGGTACCACGCCTGGTACGGGTATAACAATTAGTTGGCACGGGTACCACGCCTGGTACGGGTTTACTTTATTACATATTGCATGTTGACTTTTTATTACATTGATTGTTATTGGTCCGTGTGTGGATCGGGTTGTTTTACTGAATGTAATACCTGATATTGGTTGTGTGAGTAGATCGGATTATTTATTGAATGGTGCTATTATTTGGTGGTCCTTGAGTGGCCGGGAACTGTTGTATAACTGTTGTGTTGGTCTTGGTTTAGGCCGGGTTGAATCATTACTTTGGTATGTGTCTAGAGGGAATTCCAGGGTGTGTCCGGGCTAGACTAAAGGGTACAATTAATGGCTCATGTTCGTGGTATAGAACTGTAAGAGATGGATTTCATGCTGGGACAAGGTAGGTAGAGACTTGTAGTCTAGGGCCTGTATACTTGTTGCATGTTTTCCATATATTTACTTGTATATGTTGTACTGTTATATATATTGTTTACTTGGAAACTAGCTGATGATCCTACCAGTATACAATGGTGGTGTACTGATAATGCACTTGTCTTTCTTTTAGTGAATACAGGAAATCTACCAGCGACTGAGACACGACCTCGCATCTAGCACCGGTGATTTCTGACTTTCAAGGGTGAGCTGCTTGTTTTGAGCTACCTTGGGTTATCTTAGAGTTTCAGTCCATATGTTTCGGACTTAAAACTATTTCATTTTGTCTTTTGGGGTTGCATCCTCATATTCTAGATATTTGGTATTGATGTTTGGTACAATGACTTTCAGTTCCTACGAGGGATTTTCCGCAGGATAATAATTATGTTTAGTTATTAAATTGTTTGATTGTTAGTTTACTTTTCGCTTGCTGGTTTTAGGTTGTTAGTCTAAGCAAGGGTTTAAACTCTTTTGGTTCGCTCATTCGGGGGTTGGGTGGGTGCCACTCATGACAGGTTGGGTCATGACAAAGATGGTATCAGAGCCTAGGTTCGTTGATCTCGTTATACCAAACAGGTCTAGTAGAGGCTTGCGAAATGGTGCAGAGACGTCCTTACTTTTCTTCGAGAGGCTATGGGGCTTTAGGAAAAACTATCTCTTCCTTCTTTCCTTCGTGCTATAACTCGATTCCAATTGGTATCTGGTGATACAAATTGGTATCTAACCTCATTCACTCTTTTGTCCGCAGATGGTTACTACAAGGAATAACAGAGCAAGGCCAGTGGTCCCAACAACGGGCTCGACAGTTCACCGCATAGGTAGGGGAAGGGGCAGGGGACGAGCTGGAGATGCACCCGCCAGGGGTGGAGCTCGATCTGCTGCTGCACGTGAGGTAACCCCTCCCCCACCTCAGGATCATATGGCTGAGGACGTAGAAGAAGTGGTTGTAGAGGATGGAGGGGATCAAGCGGAGGTGGCACCAGTTGGGGGTGCAGGCCTTTCTACTATGACACCGGAAGCTTTTAAGCAGGCGTGGGATATCCTAAGTGGGTTGGTTGGTGATGGAGCCATACCCACAACTTATACAAATTAAGCCTTGGACACTCAGCCAACGGTTACTACAACACCCAGGATGGACGCATCTTCTGGCACAAATAATTTCCTCAGGCCAATGTTAGGCCAAGTGATGACAGGGAATGAGCATGAGATGCTGACCAAGTTCCTTAAGCTGAAACCTCCGATGTTTCAGGGTACAAACAAGGAGGATGCCTATGAGTTCATCCTATATTTCCATGAGAGGTTGCACAAGTTGGGTATTGTATGTCAGCATGGGGTGGAGTTTGTCACTTTTCGGCTGCAGGGTGATGCCAAGCAGTGGTGGAGGTCTCATGTTGAGTGTCGGTCTTCTATCCTACCTCCACTGACTTGGGAGCAGTTCCATGCGTTGTTTCTAAAGAAGTACGTTCCCCGTACTTTGAGGGACCGGAAGAAGGATGAGTTTCTGAACTTGGAGTAGGGTAGTATATCGGTCTCAGCTGCTAAGTTCCATGCGTTGTCTCATTTTTCTACACAGATGTTGGGTTCCGAGGAGGAACGAGTCCAGTTGTTTGTCAAGGGTATGAATAGTGAACTGCAGGTACTGTCAGTGCATATGACTTCTTCAGGAAAGGGGTTTAATAATGTGGTGGATTATGTGAAGAAGATTGAGGGAGTTAGGTAAGCGGGGCAGGCTAAGGCTTTAGCCAAGAATCCCCGGAATGAGGGAAACTATAGTGGTTCATACTCCCGGGGCCAGCACAGGCTTATTCGGCCCGTCCTATTCAGTCAGCTCTGCCAGCTACAATAGGTGGACATCAGGGAGCTCATTCTTCAGCTCCTAGAGGCCAAGGAGCATCCTATATATCAACTAGCAGACGTACTCTTGACCGTAGTTGCTTCCATTGTGGTGAGTTGGGCCACTTTAAGAGGGAGTGTCCACATAGGCAGATAGGTAATCAGGGTCAGCAACAAACTAGAGCAGTAGTTCTGGCAGGCATAGGCGATAATGTTAAGGGTCGTCCACAGGGTGGGCAAGGTAATTTCCAAGGAGGCCGGGGAGACCGAGGGAACGGCGGCGTATGTAGAAGTGCGGCGCAGCCAGCCCGGGAAGTTGCCCGGATTGATGATCAGGCTTATTGCTATGCTTTTCTAGGAAGGACCGAGGCGTAAGCCTCAAATGCAGTGATCACAGGTATTATTCTTGTCTGTGATAAAATGGCTTCGGTATTATTTGACCCAGGTCTACATTTTCTTATGTGTTTGTGAGTTTTGCTTTGGGGCTGGGTTTGACCTGTGATATCCTTGATTTCCCTATCTATGTTTCTACCCAGTGGGAGAGTCGGTGGTTGTGACTCATGTATATCGTGATTGTTCTGTTATTTTTTTGGGGTTACATACTTGGGTAGACTTGGTAATCCTGGATATGGCTGATTTTGATATTATCTTGGGTATGACCTGGCTATCTCCTTATCATGCTGTGTTGAACTGTAACACCAAGAATGTGGCTCTAGAAATTCCGGATAAGGATAGACTAGAGTGGGAAGGTGTGTACAGGCCTAAGCCAGTTAAGATAATATCGTTTGTCCGGGCTAGGAAACTAGTGGGGAGGGGGTGTCTAGCCTTCTTGGCTCATCTCCGGGATGATAGTGTGGAGTCTCCTCTTATTGAGTCAGTTCCAGTGGTTTCTGAATTTGTAGAGGTGTTTCCAGCGAACTTGCCTGGCATGCCTCTGGATAGAGACATAGATTTTTATATTGATTTGGAGCCTGACACTCATCCTATTTTCATTCCTCCGTATCAAATGGCTCCGATAGAATTAAGGGAACTTAAGGCTCAACTGCAGGAACTCCTAGATAAGAGATTTATATGTCCCAGTGCTTCACCTTGGGGTGCTTCGGTCTTGTTTGTAAAAAAGAAGGATGGTAGTATGCGGATGTGCATAGATTATAGGCAGTTGAACAAGGTGACCATCCGGAATAAGTACCCTCTACCCCGTATAGATGATTTGTTTGACCAGCTTCAGGGTGCATCAGTGTTCTAAAAAATTGACTTGAGGTCAGGGTACCATCAACTAAAGATTAGACTTGAGGACATACTGAAAACTGCTTTTCGGACTCGGTATGGGCATTATGAGTTTCTAGTAATGTCGTTTGGATTGACCAATGCGCCAACAACATTCATGAGTTTGATGAATGGGGTGTTTAAGTCCTACTTGGATTCTTTTGTTATCGTGTTCATCATTGATATTTTGATCTACTCTAAGAGTAGGGAGGAGCATGCTAATCATCTTCGTATTGTGCTAGATATCTTAAGGCACTAAAGCTTTATGCAAAATTCACTAAGTGCGAGTTTTGGTTGACTTCTGTGGCATTCTTGGGGCATGTAGTGTCAGAAAAAGGGGTGATGGTGGATCCCCAGAAAATTGAGGCAGTCAAGAGTTGGGTTCGGCCTAGCTCTGTGACCGAGGTGAGGAGTTTTATTGGGCTCTTGGGGTACTACCGGAGGTTTGTTAAGAATTTTGCTTCTATTGCTACTCACCTGAACATGCTAACACATAAGGAGGTACCATTCGTGTGGTCTGACAAGTGCGAGGAGAGCTTCCAAAAGCTCAAGACACTTCTGACCACAACCCCTATTTTGTCCTTGCTGGTTGAAGGTAAAAACTTTGTTGTTTACTGTGATGCTTCACATTCTGGTTTGGGTTCTGTGTTGATGCAGGACAGGAATGTGATAGCCTATGCATCCAGGCAGTTGAAGGTGCATAAGAGGAATTACCCGACTCACGATTTAGAGTTCGCAGCGGTGGTTTTCGCATTGAAAATTTGGAGACACTATCTTTATGGTGTCAAGTGTGAGGTATTCACAGATCATCACAGTCTGCAGCACGTTTTCACTCAAAAGGATTTGAATTTGAGGCAGAGGAGATGGATGGAGTTATTGAAGGATTATGATGGGACAATTCAGTACCATCCAGGTAAGGCTAATGTGGTGGCAGACGCATTGAGCCAGAAAACTGTTAGCATGGGTAGCTTGGCTTGTTTGGGGGCGTCCAAATGACCATTGGCTAAGGAGATTCGGTCTTTGGAGGCCAAGTTCATGCACTTGGGTGTTTCATATCAAGGTGGGTTGTTGGCCAGCATTGAGGTCAAGGCCACCTTCATAGAGAAAATAAAGGCGAAACAGTTTCAGGATCCAAAACTGGGTAAATTGCGAGGCAAGGTAATATTCGGGGAGTCCAGAGATGTCATGTTAGACTCTGGTGGAGTGTTGCATTTCAGGGAGAGGAATTCTGTTCCTCGGGTTGACAATATAATTCAGAAAATCTTGACAGAAGCTCATGGTTTGCGGTACTCAATTCATCCGGGTGTGACCAAAATGTACAGCAACTTAAGGCAGCGTTACTGGTGGCCCGGGATGAAAAGGGACATAGTAGATTTTATGTCCAAATATCAGAACTGCCAGCAGGTAAAGTATGAGCATCAGAGACCTGCAGGACTACTTCAGAGAATGTCACTTCCAGAGTGGAAGTGGGAAAGGATAGCCATGAATTTCGTGGTGGGTCTTCCCAAGACATTGGGGAAGTATGACTCAATTTGGGTCATTGTTGACAGGCTGACCAAGTCTGCTCATTTCATTCTGGTCAGGGTAGATTACAATTTGCAACAATTGGCTAAGATCTACGTGAAGGAGATTTTGAGACTGCATGGGGTACCACTGTCCATCATTTCAGACAGGGGTACGCAGTTTACTTCTTAGTTCTAGGGCAAGTTACATGAAGAATTGGGTACACAACTCACTTTTAGCACAACCTTCCATCCTCAGACTGATGGTCAATCGGAGAGGACGATTCAGGTACTGGAGGACATGCTGAGAGCATGTGTAATAGACTTCGGTGGTCATTGGGACCAGTTTCTACCGTTGTGCGAATTCTCGTACAATAATAGCTACCACTCCAGTATTGATATGGCATCGTTCGAGGACATGTGTGGGAGGAACTGCACACTAGTTGGGTGGTTTGAGGAAGGTGATGTGAAGCCTCTGGGCGTAGATTTAGTGAAGGAAGCGCAGGAAAAGGTAAGGGGCATACATACCAAATTGCTGGCTGCTCAAAGCAGGCAGAAGGAGTATGCAGATCGCAAGGTCCTGGACATGGACTTTCAGGTTGGTGAACAAGTATTGCTAAAGGTATCGCCAATGAAAAGGGTTATGCGGTTTGGTAAGAAGGGCAAGCTTAGCCCTCGGTTCATCGGTCCGTTTGAAGTGCTTAAAATTATGGGGCCAGTGGCTTACAAGTTAGCACTGCCACCTAGTTTGTCGGGCGTCCATCTGGTATTCCATGTATCCATGCTCAAGCGATACCACGGGGATGGGGACTACATCATCAAGTGGGATGAAGTACTTTTTGATAAGGATCTTCGTTATGAGGAGGAGCCAATTTTGATTCTTGCTTGGGATGTCCGGAGGTTGAGTACAAAGGTGATTGATATGGTGAAGGTTCAGTGGAAGCATCGTCCAGTTGAGGAAGCCACTTGGGAAATTGAGAAGGACATGCGGGACAAGTACCCTCAATTGTTTGAGGATTCAGGTACTACACTTTCTTCCTTTTATTTCTGTAATTTCAAGTTGATCATGCGGGGATGAATGATGGGTAAATTGGTATCTGTTATAACGATCGGATCCGTCGTTACGGGTAGTTCCATTGTACCAAGTTTTAAAGTTAGAAAACTCTGGGTTTGGGAGTTTGAAATTCTGGGCTAGGCTAGCCTCGGCCAGTTTTGAAGCGAGGTAGAGTCTAGGAAAATCTGGGTAAAGATGGGTTAGGGTATCTTGGATTGAGCTAGTTTTCCACGTAGCCAAGACATAAAGAAGTCCGGGGGACTTTTTGAAATCACATTTGGGTAAGTAAAACTCCAAGAATCGCGTTTGACGTGAAGGAGTTGTTTCAGGACGTCGGGGGAAACATGTGTGTTGTGAAATGGACAAAACTGGCATATTTTGGATTTTCTATCCGTGACGAGCGCGATCACGCACAATAGCGGTAGAAATTACCGCTATAGCGGCGGTCAAAGGGCTGTCAACCTACTTAAGACCGCTATAGCGGAGCGGAGACCGCTATAATGGGACGACGTGATTTTGAATGCAGAAACAGCTCCCAAAACATTCAATTTTTACAAGTTCATTTTGGGAGAAGGGTTAGGCGATTCCAGGCATTTTTCTTTCTTTTTCCGTCAAAATTCTTCCCTAAGGTAAGGTTTTCATTCCCCAATCTTTGTATTACGTTTCCTATGCGGTAGAATTGCTAGGAGAGAATTTGGGAAAAGGTTAGAATAACTTAGGGATGGTGGAATTTGGGGAAGAAAGGGGATTCCAAGCATGTGTGTTCTTGGGTATGGATTAAAGTACATTATTTTGATCATAGGTTGTTTAATTCCCTATTTTATCCGTAAAAAATGATAGAACTAGGAGAATTAACGCTGGAAAAGCCCGGGAAAAGGGTGGGATGATCATGGGTGGCCTGGGGTTTGAGGATTTGGTATAATTCAGGTAATGTACAGGCCTTGTGTGTTAATTATATATACTGTGTGTTATTTTTAGACCAAGAGCGAGAGAGAAATCCGGAACACGGGAAAGCTCGGGTCGAATAGAGCTTGGAACATTTTGAGGTAGGTGATGACTTATGATTTTTTTTGAATGTGTATATTCATGTACTCATGTCTAAGTGATTGTATGCATTACATGGCTTAGGGAAATTGTGTGGAATGTCTAGGTTCCTGTTTACAGCCTATGATTGAACAGTTTTACTTGTTGGTTTTACAAGTTGTGTGTGTTCATATATTGATTGTGGTTTGTTGACATTCGGTTGGCTCGGGTACCACGCCTCGTACGGGTATAACACATGGTTGACATGGGTACCACGCCTGGTACGGGTATAACAATTGGTTGGCACGGCTACCACGCCTGGTACGGGTTTACTTTATTGCATATTGCATGTTGACTTTTGTATTACATTGATTGTTATTGGTCCGTGTGTGGACTGGGTTGTTTTACTGAATGTAATACCTGATATTGGTTCCGTGAGTAGACCGGGTTGTTTATTGAAAGGTGTTATTGTTTAGTGGTCCTTGAGTGGCCTGGAACTGTTGTATAACTGTTGTGTTGGTCTTGGTTTAGGTCGGGTTGAATCATTACTTTGGTATGTGTCTAGAGGGAATTCCAGGGTGAGTCCGGGCTAGAGTGAAGGGTATAGTTAATGGATCTTGTTCGTGGTATAGAACTGTAAGAGATGGATTTCATGCTGGGACAAGGTAGGTAGAGACTTGTAGTCTAGGGCCTGTATACTTGTTGCATGTTTTCTATATATTTACTTGTATATGTTGTACTGTTATATATACTGTTTACTTGGAAACTGACTGATGATCCTACCAGTACACAGTGGTGGTGTACTGATACTGCACTTGTCTTTCTTTTGGTGAGTACAGAAAATCTACCAGCGACTGAGATGCGACCTCGCATCTAGCACCGGCGATTTTTGACTTTCAAGGGTGAGCTGCTTGTTTCGAGTTACCTTGGGTTATCTTAGAGTTTCAGTCCATTTGTTTCAGACTTAAAACTATTTCATTTTGTCTTTTGGGGTTGCATCCCCGTATTCTAGATATTTAGTATTGATGTTTGGTACAATGACTTTCAGTTCCTAGGAGGGATTTTCCGCAGGATAATAATTATGTTTAGTTATTGAATTGCTTGATTGTTAGTTTACTTTTTGCTTGTTGGTTTTAGGCTGTTAGTCTAGGCAAGGGTTGAACTCTTTCGGTTCGCTCATCCGGGGATTGGGTGGGTGCCACTCACGACGGATTGGGCCGTGACATATAAATAATTATTTAATGTATATGTAATGTATCATATCCATATTTATTTTATTTTAAAAAAAAGAGGAATCAACGAAAAAAGTTTTTAAAAAACATCAAATTTTTATAGATCGTATATAAATCAAGTACAAACGAGTAGCTTGGTCCGCATAACTTACTTCTTTCTATTCAATCCTGACAAACTCAATATCTCCTCTAAACGGTCTCAAATTTTAGATATGAGCTCCTCTCGATGTTTTGAGTCTTTTGATATGTTATTTACTCAAAACGGTTTACATTTACGACACGTCAAATTTTAAAGAAAAATGAAAAGCAACAAAGAAGAAAGAAGAAGAAGCAGGAAGAAGAATCAGGACGAAGAAGAAGAATAATCAGGACAGAAGAAGCAGGAGGAAGAAGAAAAAAAAAGAGAAGAATTCATACGAAGAAGAAGAAGAAGAAGAAGTAAAAAGAAGAATTCATACGAAGAAGCAGGAAGAAGATTTATTTTTTTAAAAAAATCAAAGTGAAAAGGAAGGATCAAATATGGGGAATTTCGAGAATTGAACTCGGGACTAAAAAATGTGAAGTGTGGCTACTGCAAGCAAGAAGAAGAAGCAGCATGGGGTGTCTTTTTTGGTAAATAATTTGTCCGAGGGGCCATTTTATTTAATTATCCCATATTTTATTTGGTAGGGAGTTAAAACCTAAACTATATTTTGTGACATTAATCACTCAAGGTACATTGAAAAAAATCTCAGTAGTTCAGTTAGTTGGCCGCTTGAACTCTCACCTTGTTAGTGAGGGTCTGATTCCTACCTTGTAATCCATCTCCATTTTCCTTCCCCTACCCCCATCCCCCCACATTTTTTAAAAAAAAAAGGTACATAGAGTGTTATTTTCTTTAAAATAAAAAATGAAGGTCCGGAATAATAGCGGGTAATTATTCACCTTACAAATGATACATTTTAATATGAAAAATAAACTGTTTTTTTTCTTTCTTTATGCACACTTTTTTTCAAGTTCTTTGTATTCACCCCCAAGCACTTTTTCATTTTGTTGAACAACTTACAACCTGTCCAATTCAGCCCAACTCTTGTTTTATTGGAAATTTGATACGTCAAATACATATACTTGCACTCACTATTTACACCAAACTATACTCAAGAAAGATATTGTTCAAGACAAAATTAAATAGATACTTACCCAATTATTGCCTTTAATTAGTTGTACACGTGAACTAGGAATCGTTAATAGTAGATATCACCAGCATATAACAAAACTTTTTTAACTAGCTTCAGAGATGTTGACTCAGGGAACCAACAACCGTAAGGAAACCACAACAAAGAGATCAACAGTAAAACTTCACTCAAATGGAAACTCAGCTGTATATGCATCGAATAAGGAAAGGTCCTAAACATGAAAGTGTATTACATCAATAACTTCAAGTAAAAGCATTCACTGTATTGTAAGCCTGAATCACAATGACTATTTACTTCATTGTAGGTAAATGAACAGTGTAGACCTCTTCCTTCCCAGGAAAAAAGTGAACCTTGATAAAGTTAGCAATACCTACCTGCATTGTTGTCTTCTTCAATTTGTTGGGAACTCATTAAGGAATAGTGCCCTAGAAGCCATTCTCGTTAGTTGTCCTAACCACGAGTCACTTGAGTTGAGGCAATGCTTTAACCTCGACATTAAAGAGACACAAATAAAGAGATGTTTTAAGCAAATTAATGATCTTTGTAGTCCACACTCCACACGATTCAATGGAAGATTTTCTACTTCTATTTAAGTACTATTCAAATTAAGGCTATTCCATTGAATCTTGTGGACTCTAAAGTCTCCTTCAAGGTCAAGTTTAAATCATCGTCTCAAGTCAACAGACTCAAGATTAGGACAAACTGTCGAGAATGGCTTCTATACCATTATTCCTCAATGAGTTTCCAACAAGCCACACGTGGAGCAATGAAGGTAGATATTATGCAATTTCTGTTGCATCCATATTTTCCAGCTATGTTGTTTTCAGAATCTTAAATACAGGGCCAAATAAGACAGATCTGACAACAACAACTATGCCTCAATCCTAAGCAAGAAGAAGTTGGCTATAGACAAAGTGCATGATACAATTATGAACTGCAAACTCGACAAGCAAATTCCAAGAGATCCCCATGAACAAAGAAAATGAAAAGATATCTCAGCAACAAAAACCATAGGGGCTAGTACTGGCTTGATACAATGGCGAACAACCGCCCAAAATAAAAATTGCCTGTAAGTCTGAGGACCTTCAGTAAATACTATACTCACAAACACCAGCTTGAGCGCTAAGTCAGACCGCCCTTGTCAGTTTCTTTTTCTCCATTCCACTTGACATAGCTACCCGTATAAGAAACAGTAGGACAGATTTCGCAGCCAATGATGTTATCATCAGAGTAACAAAAAGTATTACTGTGTACTACTTAAGGAGGGTAAGGGAGTTTTAACCATGGAACTGGATACGCCAATATTGAAATAATAAGTTCAAACCAAATTAACAGCAAATAACTACTGCTGAAGAGTTAGAATCATATTCATTTTCGATCATCAAAAATAGCATTAACCCTTCTTACAATGCTTACCAAGGATGCTTCATATGCAATAAGCTGCGGGAGTACAAAAGTAGCCTAACATTAGGAACAAGAAGCATTTATCCCTGTAACATAAAAGAGAGAAGGGCCTATGTGCTTCCTAAAGAAAATAAGCTTTCTCGGTATGTTATAAAAATATCAAAAATCTGAATACTTTTCACTCTCCTAAAGCAGTTTCTTTTGAAGTCATAGAAGACAACCTCATCTCCAAGTGTAAATATTATTTCTTCATTCCATGTCCCGAAAATAAACATGCTTTTTCCAGACCAAAAGTTGACCAAATTGATGCCATACTCTTTCACCCAAATACAACTTACTTTATCCTTGAGTATCCACAGGTCTACAATTGAACTCTCGTGGAAGTGATCTAGGTCTGCCAGACAAAGCATCCCTTTCAAATCCAACATGCGCAGGCCAGAAAGTATCTTGAAAGATGATGGTTGAGAGATAGTTAGAAACTTTTCATTCTCAAAATCAAATGAAAAGATACTATCAGGTTTGTAATCAAGAAGTAGTTGACCCAACCAATACATACATTCATTTATTAACAGCCCTTCCAAGAACGGATGATATGGAGGCATGTCTGTAATTTCTTTCCATCCACTATTTGAAATTCCACCAACCCCATTTATGGTGAATACCTCGCATCTTAGCCTGTGCAAGCCGAGGATACCTACGCCGAGATGCAGAATGCCTATAGAAAAAATGCACCACTTTGTATTCCTTCCTTGAATGTAAATATCCAAATCCAACATGCTCACTTCTAGGTGCAGGGTAAGCAGTAGGTGAACATTTCGGCAATTTACACAATTGTTGCATAGCAGGATTACACAAATAAATCCGATGACCCATACAAAGGCAAACTAAACCAAAGCACACATGACAAGAGCACCAACAGAGACCAATGATTGTGACTGCGTATAATTCATTTCTTTCTGCTTCCTTCCTCTTCCGTGTCTACTGAAACTAATCGTAGCCTGCACCTTGACCCCAATGAGTTGCGTTCCATAATAATAAGTTGGGGAGCATGTTTCATCGATTGTTTGAAGTGGTGAGAATGAACAAATAAAGGACTAATAATAAGGTTATTCCACGACTTGGATACACACCTTAACATGGATAATGTCTTCACTGGGCATCTAACAAAAATAGAGGATATAACATCAACAGTCAACTTCTCAAACACACTATTTGCTATAATCCCTTTCTCCTCTGTATATTTCCTTCTCTTTAGTGATGCTTTCATTCTTTTTTTTAGCCTGCAATATCATCAATGTCGCTAAAGAAGTTAGTCCCAAGAGGAAATATTCACAACTTTGTAATTCTTTGCATAAACACATTATTTTTTAAAACAATTTTCAAGGCGTACAATTTATTTACGGGATCTTTTCTTTTTATCTGAGTACAGATATGGACAGCTTAAGGAACTTATCCCTATTGAGGATTTTTCTATTTTTTATTTTAATAAAGGCCGCTAGACACTTTGTCTAAAGGTACAAATTCGCACAAAAAAAAAAAAAAGAGGACCGCTAAGGCTGAGTACACGAATCTGGATTCTGGATCTTTTATTGTTTACAATAAAGGCTTCTAAATACAAGAATTGCATGCTAAAATCTTATTTAGGATTGATGTTTTAATATAGACGAATTATATGCCAAATGAATAAAGCTTTTGATCTCAACTAGGGTGGCAAAATCAGCCCAGATATATGATACCCCTAATCTCAACGTTTAGGTATCCTACATTTTCCTTTCTCCATAACTAGCTTCTACGATATAACTAACACAAATATTCCTTAAAATAAATTTCTCCGAAAAAATGTGATCCAAAGGTTATTCTCTTTATTTTTTTACATTTCAAAAATAATAAAGTAGTATCATTCAGCAAACAGACCACTTGACTCTAACTAAAAAAATAAAAAAAGGCAAATCTAAAATTGAGGAAATATGTCTCTTCTCGAAAAAAGAAAGTGAAAAATTATCAAAAGGCTAGTGAAGAGTAAGAGCTTGTTTGGCCTAGTGGTTGGGAGACAAAAAAGTGCTTTAGTTTTTTTTTTTTGCCAAAACAAGGTGTTTGGCTAACTACCAAAAATACTTTTAAATAAAAGCAGAATCAATTTTTCGAAGCAGAAAATTATTTTTTTAAGACAAAAATATCCCTAGCATTTATACATATTTACCAATATATCCCTTGCTAATTGATTAGCATATTTCATAAGTTTGATTAAGTTTTATTTAAAAAATGTATTCTTCATTCTTATACCATAAATTCTTTATTTTATTTTACGTTTTATATATTATTATTTTATATTTTATATTATTATTATTTTACGTTTCTATTAGGTAAGCCTTGAATATGCTAGTGAACTCAAAAAAAAGGTAACAAAAAAATAAATTTCTCATTTATTTATATTATTTTACATATAAATTTTAGTAATTGTGAAAGTTTTACTTTTGTAGATAAGGATAATAGCAAAACAAAAAATAACAATCATCAATATTATTTAATATTTTTAAATTAGATATTATTAGGTTATTTATGTAACTAACAAAATATTGTATTATCTTACAAGACACTTGTAGGTGTTAAAAAACTACTTATTCCTATACTATTAACACAAACAAGCAATTAATATGATTCTCTTAGCGGAAAAAGGCCAAATATATCCCTGAACTATCATATACCATTTGTTATACTTTTGGGTTATTCATACCCCTACCGTCTAACTTTCAGCCAAATATACGCTTGGCTCTAACGGAGGGACATGTGGTAGTGTTTTTAGTGGCTCAATTAAAAATTTATTTAATAATTAATAAACCCCCCCTGTCCCTTTATTTTTCCCGGTTAAACCGGGTTTAGTACCACAGTACTCTTTCAGATCTCAATTTCTCTACTCATCAACCTCTACCAAAGCAAAATATTTACGGATCTCGGCTCATCTTCAGCGTCTGGTTGTTCTACTTATCGTTGGAGCTAGCGTCGTGGCTGATGGTGATTTTGTAGCTGCTGTGATGAGTTGGGTTTGTCGGAGTTTGAAGCTTGGAGTTTGCCATTAATGGCAGAACTCAAGCAAGGGGAATGGACGGTGGTTTTGGGGTGGAGGAGAAGGTTAACAGAGGCGAGGCGGTGGAGAACAACAAGCTCATTAGAGCTTCGCCTGAGCTCGTCGGACGGGGGTTCAGATTTGGAGCTCGGAGCTCACCATTAATGGTGGAATTCGAGCAGAGGTGAGGTGAGGGTCTGGTAGTTGTGTTGTTTGTTTGTGGTTGTTGTCTGATTTCGCCGGCAGTGACGGGTTGTGAGCAGTGGAGGAGCTGATTGTTTGGTGGTGGAGAACAGTGACGGGGAGAGAGAAAAAGGACTGAAGGCAGTGTGGTGGTGGCTTATCAGAGCTTAGTCGATGGTGGGCTGGTGCATCTCAAAATAAACCGGGGAAAATAAACGGACCGTTCGATTTATTAATTATTAAATAAATTTTTAATTGAGCCACTAAACAGTTGCCACGTATCCCTCCGTTAGAGCCAAGGGTATATTTGGCTGAAAATTAGACGGTAGGGGTATAAATAACCCAAAAGTATAACGAAGAGTATATATGGACCATTTATGATAGTTCGGGGGTATATTTAGCCTTTTTCCGTTCTCTTAGACTTGTTATACTTACATTTCATAATATTATAATTCAATTGCAACTCAATAAGACCAAGATATTAAATTTTAAAAAAATAATATCATTATAACTTAAAATGCACATGACAAAACAATATAAATAACAAATTTCTATATCTTCCGGTGCATAAAGGGTTGTAGAGAGAAAAGATAGGCTAAAATTAGGGATGAAGTCGTTGAAGTTTTTTGTGATGTATGAAGAACTATTTATTTTGTGGTGAATTTTTCATATGTCGTGATTTAATTTATGAAATAATTTTTAAATTTATTTTGCTTGATATTTTTTAGTTTAATATTATATAATTATTTTTATGTACCTATGTATAATATTGATTGAAAATTTGTAATATGTAAGTACTTTTTAATTAAATAAAAATAAAAATTTAATTAAAATTTTTATAATAGATATTTAAAATAATTTCTCTCGATAAAATAATCTTAATAGTAAAAGTCCATTGATACCTGTCCTTTTTGTAATTTATCTCTCAAAGCACTTTTAAAAAAAGATAGCCAAACACAATCTGTTTATCAAAAATACTTTTTAAATGAATTAGTCAAACACAAACTGTTTTTTTCAAAATCACTTTTTTGAAAAGCTGTTTTATAAAAATGCTTCTTAAAATAAGTAGTTTTTCAATCAATAGGCCAAACAGGCTCAAAATCCTTTTGGTCCCAAAATCATGGCTTCTTCCGGAGGAAATAGTAGTAGTAATATGATAAATCCTCCATCGACGAAGCAACAGAGAGTGATCGGAGCTGAATAAACCCTAGATGACTGTATCAGTGAGTTGCTGGAGCCTCTCCTGCATTTGCAACCCGCTTCTCTCTAAAAGGTGACGCTATCTTTGGGCTTCAGTTGGTTACTTGAGGTTCTTTCATAAAGATTTTATTAAAACAGAAAATTCTCCATCCTTTGTTGAGCATGTATTAGCTCATTCCGTTCCACTGCCATGACATGTCACAATACAAGTCCCAAATAACTCCTAGTTTTGCTCCTGAGAAAAATGTGGAAAATGTTGTACTCTGGTCAAGTGATGGGAGCGAATTCACATTGCCTCAATCTTTCTCCACCTGCTCATCCTTGATATCTTTAGATTCTCTAGTCTTTCCTTTTAATATAGACGGGGTCATTCATGACTGGAAGTCTCTAAAGAGCATAAGTTTGCTTTCCTCTGTGATATCCGATTATGATATAGCCAACATATACTATCAGGCTGTCCTACTTTGGAAACTATGAAATTATCTGACTTTTGGGGTTTTCATCGCTTGGAAATTAATTACTTGGAATTGAAAAGACTGGATTTAAGTGGTTATAACAGGCGAGCTAATGACGAAGGTGAAAATTACTTGGAAATTATTTCCCCATTTCTTCAGCATTTGGAGATTTCAGGAAATCTTTATGATCTCAAATGTAGGCTTGTAGATATGTCCTCTCTGGTTAATGCTAAGCTTACTTTCAACATTATGTGTATCAAAGACATCCATCCCAGTGTAGAAGTTGATGAGGAGGAAGACAATTGTCGTGACTATCATCAAGTTTTTAGGACCCTCGTCCAAGATTATCTTCAAAAGTTGATTTATGCAAATGAGCTAACACTCGGAACTTGGTTCACTAAGGTTTGTTTATAACGTAAAAGTCATTATTTTTTCTTAATGGACAGTTGCAAAATGTAAACATTATACAATTGATAACCTTTGCACGATCTTAACTAAGCCAACTGGATTCGTTACAGATACATGTGGTCTTTTGTGCATTTTTGCAATGCTTTTGTCAACATTTCAATATACTGGCAAAAGATATATCTAGAAACCATGATTATTATGCACATAGCTCTCTGTTGTGGAGTACTTTGTTTTTGTTGTTATTGCTTTCTCCATCCTTGACTAGTTTCTTTGTGATTACTGCACCAGGTCCTGTGCATGTTGCAACTCAAAGGGGTGCCGATTCCAGAATTGAAATGCAAATATCTAACACTAGAGTTTTATCTAGAAAAGTTTAATTTGTGTGGAGTAGCTGGCCTTTTGCATGCCGTGCCTCATGTGGAGATACTCAATATAAACATGGCAACTAATCCTGTAACTTCCCCGAACTCTTTCTCTTCTTTTTTACATCTGTTCATTTTATGAAGTTTTAAACCCCCTCTCCTAGCAAACATATCCTATTATCTATTAGAAACCCTAAATGACCGTACCAGTGAGTTGCCAGATGAACTCCTCTTTCAAATTCTCTCCTTTTTGCGGACAAGCTATGCCATCAGAACATGTATTCTCTCTAAAAAGTGGCGCTATCTCTCGACTTCACTTGATACCTTCAGTTTCACTGGTAGAGATTGCATGAAAAAGAAGAACTTTGTATCCTCCTTTGTTGACTATGTTTTTTCTCATTCCGTTTCTCCCAAACTAAAAAAATTTGGTGCTCAACTCCAGTTACTGGGCATATGGTCGTTGGCATGAATACAATTCCTAAATCAATCGATACCTTAGTCTTGTTGTTGACAGAAATGTGGAAAATGTTGTACTCTTGTCAGTTAATGACAACTATTTCTCGTTGCCTGAATGTTTCTACTCCTGTTCGTCTTCGATATCTTTATATTCAGGGAGTCACTTCAATTATGATGATCATTGCGTGGAAGTCTCTAAAGAGCATATAGTTGGAGAATATGGTGTTAGAAGATGAGCAAATTGTGAATTACTGTTAGGCTGTCATGCATTGGAAACCATGGAATTAGATATGGTTGAGGGTTTTCGTCGCCTCGAAATTAAGTCCTTAAAATTAAAGCAACTGAATTTTAATGATTATTGGAGGCCTAGTGATGGAAATGATCATTCCTTGGAAATTATATGGACATTTCAGGAGATCTTTATGATCTCAAGTGTAAACTTGAGATGTGTCCTCCGTGGTTAATGCTAAGCTTACTTTCAATATTACATGTATCAAAGACCTCCCGGGGGAAGAAATTGATGAACAGGAATACAATTGCCGTGACTATCATCAAGTTTTTTGGACCCTCGTCCAAGATTATCTTCAAAAGCTGAGTAGTGCAACCGAGCTACCTATTGGCACTTGGTTCACTCAGGTTTATTATTAACTCAAAAAGGCATTACCTTATCGGATTAACTTTTAGCAGACAGTTGCAGAACGTAAAATAGAGAATTGAGTGCCTTTGCACAAATTTAACAAACACTATTGGATTAATTACAGAAACTTATGTCCTTTTGTGCCTTTTCACAATCCTTTTGTCAATCTTTCGATGTCGGGTATTTCTTTTATCATACCGATAAAAATTATATCTAGAAATCGGAATTCTTGTACATTGTTGTTGGTTAGAGTGTTTAGATGGTTCAATTTGTCCTAGCACTATTACTCTGCCGCAATGTTTTCTTTTTGTTGTTATTGCTTGTTTTCCATTCTTTACTAGTTTTTGGGATTTACCACATCGGTCCTGTGCATATTGCAGTTTGAAAGGATGCTGATTCCAGAATTAAAATGCCAAAGTCTAACACTAGAGTTGCATATAAGAAAGTTTAATTTGTATGGAGTAGCTGACCTTTTGCGAGCCTCACCTTATGTGGAGACACTCGACATAGACATGACAACTACACGAGTAACTTCCTGGAACTTTTCTCTACTTCTTATATTTATTCATGGGATGAAGTTTTAACCTCCCCCCTCCATGGAAGTTGCTGAGGGAGAATGCAAGTATATTCTTAATTGTTAAGAAGCTTTGCTTATGTCGCGGTAAAGTTTCACGTTAATATGGTTGGTGCTGGTGCTTTCTTTGTGGCAATGAGTTCTGACAGAAAATGATTGTTGTGTAATTACATGTGCCATGAATCTTTATGGTAGGAACAACAATCATAATCTTTCTCAGAGTACCATTAGGATTCGTAGGTTCTGAAATTTTTCCGACTAGGTACTTCTATTATGAAATAATTTCTTTTCACATTTATGCAAGATCATTATGCTGACCTGCATTTGATACTGATTATTTTGTCTATCTCTGGTCAGATAATTACCTCTGCCCCTTTGAGTTAAGATATTTGGAACAAGGAGATAATATCGATTTGTGGAGTTTGATTTCCAGCTTTGGGCTTCCCAACCTCAAGAAAGTTAAGATTGTCATCTCCTTAAAATTGTGTTGTAAGAATGCTTTGGTCTGGGGATTAGAAAAGTCCTACAAACTCTCAAAATCCTTGTTATCAATAGTTTCGGCAGCTCGTAAGCCAATTGCTATAGACAAGGCAACTCAAGATAGATCAATGCCAAGTACAGCAAGGGTTAAAGTTGAACCTGACTTGTTGGACAATTACCACAACAGTTGAGACTTCAATATATTGATGAGAAATGAGGAACAGTTTCAAGAGTTTGTCTATGATAATCTTCCTCCATATTGCAAAGTCACAAGGAGAGTGTAGGTCGAGTTTTGATAAGGAAGCGAGTCACAAATAATCAAGTTGAAATTGTTGAACAGGTTAATGAAGCACAAATTAACGGGGAAAAGTTTCAAGGAGACCTGCAATCAAAACTGAATGAGAAAAAGGAGCATCTCTAGTGCATTACCAATCTGGAAAAGAATCGAAACCAGCAGAGTTGGCTACTGTAGTAGCGTCACAATCAATAGCTGCATCGCCAGTGGTAGCTCTAATTACAACTGCTACAATTGTGGTTCTAGCAAGAGATTCTGGGAAGCTCTTGAGGTCAAATGCAGTGGATAAAGCAGGGGGCTTAATGGTCGATGTTGGCGTTCAAAATAACACAGTTGATTCAAGAGCTTTGGTAGATGTGTCGCTAGTCGATTCTGGGGAGCAACTAATTGTTGGAAATAGAGGAGCTACAGGTGATGCTGATAATAGTCTTCAAGTTGAAAATTCATCTAGCGGTTCTGTAGAGGGTTTGGTCAGAAATCTTCTCACATATCAGTAATTTGAAAACTTATACAATATGTAATCACAACCATTTAATCATAAAAGAAACATCGAGATATATAAATGTGGGTCTTAAGATATTCCGATACCTTATTTATGAGCTACGATTTGATAAAATAATATAAGAGTTGGGGAAGTATTAAGGGAAGTTTCCAATTGCAAATTGTAGTCTCTTTCTCTTCACAGCTTCAGGTCTCTTAAAGAGATATCAGTACCAGCATCAAATTTAAAGGCAACCAAACAAAAAAGCAAATTAAACTATGATATTAAGCAAAGATACTTGTTCTCAACACACCATAACGAAATGTAAACCATTAACCACAATTCCAAAACACCTCTATACTAGTACTAAGTTTAAAGGAAGGGAGCTTGGTCAATCAATCAGTTTAGTTTGGTGGTGGGAAGAAAAATTTCTTCTGCAGTTCTCTTGGAGCTGAATTGCTTCTCTAAATCTGGTGAAACCTTGAAAGCAGCCTGCAACACTTGTGGGGATAGAGTCTTCCACGTTGAAGTCCTTCCAGCCAAGTGAGTGAACATTGGATTAGGGGTAGTGATGATAGAGAACCACTCCATGCCATCAGGATCCCCAATTTTTGATACAACAAAGAACCTCGGAATAATGAACAGATTACCAGCTTTGAGGTGTGCTTCAAGAACACGCTTACCATCAGGGCCAACAACCTGAACTCGGCCACTGCCTCTGACAATGTAAGTCACCTGAAGAGCTGAATCACATGAAAAACCGGGAGAGCACATAGCACTTCCATTCAACCTAACAAGATCAGCACCAAGTCCAACTTCGCCAACCAATGGCAAGTTGTTGGTATTCAAAACAACCATCTTTCCACCACCCTTGATATCAACATCTAATGGGGCTTCCTCACAGTTGAGAACCATGCCATCCCTGTGTCCTTGCTCTGGCTCGGGCATTTGGAAGCCTTCATCGAGCTTTACGATGCCCTTAGCAGTCTGGGAGCTAACTAGAGTCTTAGCTACACTCTCTTCTAGATCCCATGCCCTGCTAACAAAGTCGGTTGAGAAACCAGTGAAAATTCCATTAGAGCCAGTCAAGTACATGTCAGTGAATGAACCAGCCTTGTGTGCAGTTTTGGTATCACCAAGGAAGAGAAGCACAAGTTGAGTGTCCTCCTTGTTGTACCACCATGTTACAACACCAAAAGGGAGGGCAATAGCATCACCCTTCTTAATGGCTACCACCTTCTCTTCTTTCTCTGGAAGAACAATTCTAGCAACTCCACAAGCCGTTGTGTTCAAATAAATAAGTACTGTTGCTAGATCTATACCCAATGTATATAGTAAAAGAGCAAGATGTTCAATCATGAAGACCACTGAATCAAAAGTAAGCCATATACATAGATGAAAAACAAACTTCCAATTTTGCTCAGGTAGCTCAGCTCTCTTAACCAATTATCATTATTCAAAGTAGTAGTATGACCTTAACAATTTATACATAGAAACACACAAAAGTCATGTCACAATCAAAAACTAAAACCCAGTAAAAGAGGGATCAAACAAGACCTAGATCATAAGTCAAAAAAAGCTGCAAAGCTTACCTTGAAGAACATAAGCAACCTTAGCAGAATCAGAGTAACGAGGCAAAGCAAAGCCATTCTTGGTAAGAGTACGAATGGCAGCGCCAATATTGCCTTCTTTCAACATGGGAAGATCATTAGGGCACCATGCATGATAAGAACCACCATCTCCTCCGTAAACTTCCTTTGCCAACTTCGGGGTTAGATCAACATCCATCTCCAAAAATATCACTGGAAAAAACAATAGTAGAAGAAAAATCAGAGTGCTTCTAAAACCCAATGAGAGTTTGGTATTTATAGAGGGAAAATTTTGACACCAAACTTAGGTAGGATAAGGATTTTAATAAAATTAAAGTTTGTGATACAATAGGATTATAGATAAATTATTATTAGGAGGTTTACGGAATTTGAGTTTTATATAAAAGTGGAAAATCTTCTTATATTAGCTGTCCACTTTATAAGAGTAGTTATCTCAAATTACTTATCAATTTGTAAAATCAATAAAGAATTAATTACATTTTTCTTATTTTACCCTTATAATTAATTCAATAGCTTTGTCAATTTTAATTGTTTTTGTCCACGCGTACTTAATCCTTTTTGGATGTAGGTGTGTCACAGGTTGTTTGAAGTTTCTTAGCTGAAGTAACGGATATTCATCATCAGCTTTTGTGTATCTCACTCTATAGACGAAAGTTGTGTCTTTTATTTTATCTAGGGATGACAATGGGGCGGGGCGAAGCGTGTGCAGGGCGGGTTTAGTCAAACCCGCAAAATTCTCAACCCGCCCCACTTAAGGTTTTTTTTTCCTCACTTTATTATTTACTTATACAAATAATTCAAAGTTCTACAAATCACCATTTTTATAATTAGAATAACTTAACAGTAGATTAAAAATTATTTTATCAGGCTATCAACCAGCAACATTTTCGTGGACTTTCTTAAATGTTTTGATATTGTATTTTTATTTAATATTTGTAATTGACTTTCTTAAATAAATTATTTCCATTTTATAGCTTTACTACTCATCATTTTCTATATCTTTTGCACAAATCATCCCCATGTTAAATTGAGAAAGAGTAATTATTTTGTTGAAACCCATCTTAAGGATTTGACTAAGTCACAATTTTAACTTAGATAATAGTAATCTGTTTGGTAATGTAGACACAAATTAGATGATAATTTATGTATAACATAAACAGAAGCAGTAGAACACAAGGGCTCAGGAGACCCGCACCCGCCCCACACCCACATAAATTTTTAAAATTAACGCTTTGAACCCCACCCTCCACCCCCCGCACCCGCACCGTCCCATTGTCATTCCTAATTTTGTCATTACTCTGTATTAAAAACTCTTGTATGTGTCTAGACTGGGTCCTTGAGAAAAATTGTATTGTTTTGAAAGAAAAAAAATGATTTTGCGTTTTTCAATTTGTAATGTTTAATGTGAATATTTTTCTACTTAAGAACTTACATTTTAAAGGGGATGGATGGTAAGGGTTCTCCTATCGAGCAATGTAAATTGGGTCGTGATATGCAAGGTTTTCATCGCTTAGAAATTACTTGTTCAAATTTAAATAGACTACCTTGACAAACGATTTGCAGCCTATGATTAGAGGATATGATTCTTTGGAAGTTTTGGCCCCACATCTTAAGCATTTGGATATTTCAGGAAATCTTGAAGAACTCAAGTGTAGGCTAGTAAATTTGTCCTCTTTCGTTATTGCAAGCCTCACTTTTAGCATTAGTTGTATTACTGAATTTTGGATGGAAGATGATATTGAGGAAGACAGTTGTCGTGATTATTAGAAACTTTATTCTGAATTATCTTGAAAAGTTGAGTTAAGCGACTGAGATTATAATTGAGAAATGGTTTGCAGAGGTTTGTTTCTACTCTATTAATTTGTAGCAATGAATTGTGGGATGTAAACCTAAGAAAGAGAAAAGGCTTTAGAATAATATACAATTATGAAAACTTATATACATGAGAATTTCAGTGAAATTTCTTTTGTTGTTGAATATTTGAAAGTTTTTTTTTTCATGTATAAAGAAGGATCTTGTCTTCACCTTTTGTGACCTTTTATTATCTTCCTATCTAAATTTTGAAGTTTGGTATTTCTTTACTGGCGATAGATTATTTTAGAAACTAACCTTTTGCACAATGTCCTTAGTTTTTTCTCCATCATCTTTCTTTGTTTGCAAAAGAATTTGTTATGCATAAATTTTCTTTCCTTTTTTATGTACCAACCATTTTATTTAGTAATAAGATGAACAAGTCAAATAGAAGTCCAAATTCCATCACTAAAGAGCTTTCGAAGCTCAATTTTTCAAATTTGACATGCCACAAACGTGAATTATTTCTAGAAAGATGAACTCCTAAAATGTATAAATAATGTATAACAATGTATGTATGTATATATATATATATATATATATATATTTGTATATATACACACACATCTCTGATACATAGTTATACATCATATATACATGGTTATATACTATTTATATAATATGGATACATTACATATACATTATATATACATGCGACCATTTCGCTGAAAATATTTTTCGCCGACGGTACATTTACATAAGAAGCTCTTAATATAGTGAATTAATTATTTAAATTCAATAAATATGAATTTAATTAATGATCCAAGTTTGTTGGCCTAATCAATTGATTTGAGCTATAAATGATGAGTCCACTTTACTAAGCCCAAGATGTCATCTTATTTTAGAGGTCAATTTGGTGTCACATGTCAAATGACATAGCACGCCAAGTTAAATGAAGGACCCAATAGAATCATGCCGCATGTCAAAATGACATAGCATAACAAGTTAAATGAAAGAACCAATAGAATCATGCCACATGTCAAAATGACATAGCATGCCAAGTCAAATCAAAGGCCAATAATAATGTGTCACGTGTACAAGTGACATATTTTGGCCAATCAAATATTTCCATGTCATTTCAATCTGATCGGTCAAAGAGTGTTTGCTTTATTGCTAGTCCTCCACCCTACAACTATAAACACGGGTCTCATAATTCAGAAAAGGAACGAGAATTCTAGCAAGACGCCGCCAATACTATCATTCATTCTAATAAAGAGAATAAGGAAATGAAGATAAGTTTTTTCACAAACCATTATAACCTATCCCAGCCAACTAAATTCAGCCTCAAGAATGGAGATTTCAGGCGAATCAAACAGATATGAATATTCTTAAATCCTTGGCAGGTGGGAACAAAAAGAGAAAGAAGAAGATAAAAAGGTATGATCCCAATTGATCTTGTCTTATGACCTTAGCATTAAATACAAAGATTCAGCAACACTGTAAGACACAATCATAAATGCTAAAAAATTTGGGTGAACAAACAAACCTCAGCTTTACTTCTTG
Source organism: Jaltomata sinuosa (assembly GCA_003996215.1). Classification (NCBI taxonomy): domain Eukaryota; kingdom Viridiplantae; phylum Streptophyta; class Magnoliopsida; order Solanales; family Solanaceae; genus Jaltomata; species Jaltomata sinuosa. The sequence goes on from QJPP01000980.1 coordinate 138,887, forward strand.
AAACACATATGAACGAACACCAATACCTAGATGATGATATTAACTTCACTAATATAGAAAATGTACCGGCGATAACTCATATACAGAGAGCAATTCAATTTTGCTACTTCACTTCTCTCTTGATCAAAAGCAAAACTTGTTGTTTTTGTAGTGAAAAGAACACTTGCCGGTAGAGGAAAACCCTAGGTTCTGGTGCAGCTTCTACAAGGACATCTCAGCCCATAGCATCAAAGCTAGTCTCTAATTCCCTGTTGGTCGTATCACCCATTTCCTCAAAGCTGAAAAGTATGTCCAATGTGTCGGCGCCGGAGCTCAAGTCTACCTTGGGCATACTTTTTGGCTTTAAGGAAATAATGAAGAAACGGAGTCTGGCTTTGCTGCTACGGGACTGAGACTTCTTTGCAGCAGCAACACCGGAACCTAGGGGTTTTCCTCTACCAGCCATTATTTTTTTCACTACAAAAATAACAAATTTTGCTTGTGATCGAGAGAGAAGTGAAGTAGCATAACTGAACTGCTCTCTGTATGTGAGTTATCGCCGGTATATTTGCTATATTAATGAAGTTAATATCATCGTCTGGGTATTGGTGTTCGATCATGTGTGTTTCAAGGAGTAAAATCGAGGTGCGTTTGTTCACCCCAAATAATTTTTTAGCATTTATGATTGTGGCTTACAGTATTGTTGAATCTTTGTATTTAATGCTAAGGCCATAAGACAGGACCAATTGAGATCAAACCTTTCTATCTTCTTCTTACTCTTTTTGTTCCCACCTGTCAAGGATTTAAGAATATTCATATCTGTTTGATTTGCCTGAAATCTCCATTCTTAAGGATGAATTTAGTTGGCTGGGATAGGTAATAATGGATTGTAAAAAAGCTTAGCTTCATTTCTTTATTCTCTTCTATCACAATGAATGATAATATTTGTGAAATGAAGTGTTTGACATCAGCTCTGTTCTTTAAGCACCATCAATTAGAAATTGGATTAGCCATTTCTGCAAGCAGTTTTCATGGAAGATAAGCTTGTAAGTTTCCAGCTCAAATTCTGATAAGCATGTTGCAGAATCAAGTGAATCTTGATCAAAGAACCCCACAAGCTACTTTCTTCTAAAAAAAATTTTAGAGCTCTTCTTGTTTAACATTTTCTTATACTTGTAATTCACGATCGCGTGCGTATCTACGTGAGTTTAAAAAGCAATAGTAGCCTATATCATGAACCTTCACACTTGAAGAAACCATGAACAGAACAAAATGGGATACAAATTATAGAAAAGAGAGTAACTTCTAGTGAGAGTTGTCACTAAAATTGGGTGAGGTATTTTAAGAAAAGATTGCCCGATTGGGTGATTTGTTCATTTAACATCCTGACCATATATATAATAATGAATCCAAACTTAATTATACGTATAGAAATTTTTAAAATATGAAGCGGAATTTTGTAACCTTTAATAGTCATAAGAACAAATTCTATAACCTACAAATGATTAAATTGTGCAACATTAGAAGGATTAATTTCAAAAACCGTAATATATTATGGTTGAAGGACTAAATATTGATTCATGCAAAATGTTTCGAAGTCAAATTTTGATTTTGAGGGATAATCTTTCATATTGTCTCTACTCTTTCTTTTGTTAGAATTTCTTTTTATTTTATAACAGTTAGACAAAATATTTCTAAGAAGCCTGTTAAAATATTCCAATTTTCTATGATATCATTCATTACGGATAGTTTAGTCAAAATATCTATTTTTTTAGCAATTAATATTTTTAAAGGGATGTGCTACCGGAGGTAGTATTATTCTATATAGATAAAAGATGAAATAATCAATACACATGAATAACTAAATCTTGGCTAATTAATCTACGCATTATTACCACCATAGAGGAATTAAGATTCACCGTATTATAAAAATTATTAGCGGGAGTAATATAGAAAAGGTTAATATCTCGTGATTCCATTCAAAACAAAAATAAAGAGCCGACCTTCTTTTCATTAACTACTTTCTTTTTGCTGTATTTTCTTCTAAAAAAGTTATCCCTATTCAATGATCTAAATAGCCAAACAAAGTGTTCATGAACGATTCTTTTGAAAACTTACTGTCAGGCTGTCCTGCTTTAGAATCTATAAAATATTATATGGTCGGTGGATTTGGATGCCTAGAAATTAGTTCTTTAAAATTGAAGAGACTGAATTTGAAATTTTTTCTGTATCCTAGTATTGGAAGTGCTATTTTCTTGGAAATTCATGCCCTATATCTTCAGCATTTTGAGATTTCAGGACTTCATCACAAATATAGGCTTGTAGACATGTCCTCCGTGATGAATGCGAAGCTTACGTTCTACACTAGATGTATCAAAGACGCCCAGGCTCTTCGTGAAGAAGATGTTGATAATGAGGAAGACATTTGTAGTAATTCACATTATGGTTTTGGAACCCTCGTCCACGATTATCTTCAAAAGTTGAGTTGTGCAACTAAGAAAACAACAGGAACTTGATTTATGGAGGTTTGTTTCTAACTCTAAAGTCCTTAGTTTATCTGATTGATATCTAGTAGAGAGTTGCAGAATGTAAAACATTATACAATTGAGAACCTTTGCATTAATTTCACAAACATAACAAGATCAATTAGAGAAACTTGTGTCCTTGAGGGTCTTTTCGCAATCTGTTTATCAACTTTTAGAAGTCAATTATTTCTTTTAGATATATCTAGAAACCAGAATTTTGTACATTTATGTAGCTTGAAGTGTTAGATGGTTCTTTTTGTGATAAAGAAAGAAGCAGAGTAGTGTAAAAAGTGTTATAGATAGTTTGATTCATCACAACATTGCCTCTCTGCGGTGGAGTACTTTCTTTTTGTTTGGAGTAGATGGCCGTTTGTAAGCCTTACCTCATGTGGAGACGCTCAACATAGACTTTGCTACTGTTGAAGTAACTTCTTCTCTTCTTTTTACATTCATTCATTTTTATGAAGTGTTAACACCCCCTCCCCTTGCTAAGAATTTGTTTCTAAAGAAGAATGCAAATATATCTTTAATGGGCTTTGCTAAAGAGTAATAGCTTAGCACCCTTCCCATATTTTATTTTTGTTAAATGCCCTTACTAGTTCTTCAATCAATAGGGATATTCTGTCTTTCAACCCCGGAATAATAATCAAATGTAATACTCTCCATTGTCCCATGATAAGCCCTCCCCTCTTCACCCCCATATTCCCCGTAAAATTCACTCAGCCCCAAGAATACAAATTTTCATTTGAATAATGCTGTTGTTCACCAAAAAAATCCTGTGTTTAGCTCTGTTATGCTTTGAGGTGCAAACCAAGAGTTTGAGGTTCAAATCTAACTCTCCCACCTTTTGATACATGCCTTTATGTGGTTGTCTATATATGCTTTACTAATTAATCTGCCACACAAAATAAAAAAATTGAATAAATGGATTAACAGAAGTCCAATCATCTTTTATCCTTTCGAAGGCAGGGGATTTTATGATGCCTATTCATTACAGTTCACTTGAGAGTCTAGTTCTAGAGATAAAGCAGTAACAGATATTTAGATCCATGCACAAGAAACTATGTTTTCACTTTATTGATAGTCGTATGTTTGTCAAGAAGTCTATGAGAGGAATTGTTTGTTGGTGACAAAAAATTAAAAGAACCAGTCGCTAAAATACAAAATGGAAGAGGAGTTTCGTTGTTAAGAATGGACGGGCTTACAGAGGAAGAGGAATTATTTGGTATTTAGACTTTGTGGAAATTACCAAAAAGTTCCTTAGATAATGAAGTGGCGATAAGAACCATAAGGAGTATTTAAGAGAAATAAAAAATGGGGAGGGTGTTAACCTACTATAGAAGGTTCGAAAAACCCATATTTAATAATCAGTGAGAAGCTTTGTTTTCACCAATGTGAAGCTACACTTTACTATGGTTGGTGTTGTTGCTTTCTTCGTGACAAATGAGCTTCAAAACGAAAAGAATTGTTACGCTATCAGTCTTTCCTTGGATAACCTATACAATGAATTCTTATCATAGGAACAACCATCTCAATCATTTTTCAAGTACCATTAAGATTTGTTGATTCTGATTTTTTTCTACCAGGCCTTTCTACTGTGAAATCATCCTTTTTCAGTTTTCTGCAATTTTATTAGGCTCACCTGCATTTTGTTCTGATTCTATTCTGTCTCCAGTTTAATGGTGCCTGCTGCCACTCTAAGTTAAGATATTAGGCCAAAGGAGAAATCATTGATTTGTAGAGTTGAATTTCAAGTTTCAAGTTTCTCAACCTCAAGAACGTTAAGATTGTCATCTCCTTAAGGACATACTTGAAGGATCATTCCAAATGGGGCTTGGACAAGCTTTTCAAATTTTCAGAATTTCTATTAATGAATGCAAAGGTTTTTGAGAAGTTCGTTATCATATCAAAGAGAACAAAGTGGGAGAGCTATTGTGTGTCCAAATATTCATTTCAACTGGTTGAGAAATTGTTAGATTTGTTGACACCCAATTCTTACCCTCTACATTACAAATTAATCTTGAGGCTCTTTCAAATTTTAAATAATTTTTGAAATAATGATTTTGTAAAAAGGATAAAACATTTTCCAAATCAGCTTTATAATAGTTTTGAGTAAGAATTTATATTTTTTCATGTTGGATTTATATAAGTTTACTAAAGATACTATTTTAAAGTTTAATTTCATAAGAAAATCTTTTTGAAATTAAAAATGCTTGATTTTCCTCCAAATTGATTAAAATTAGAGGTTAATTGAATAATCAATTTCATAATTCTTAAAACGAGGTAATTATGCTTTAAATAGTTTAAAGTTAAAGAAGCTCAAACGGTTAATTGTAATTAATTCATTCCTATTTCAACTCTAGCTTAATTCCTTTATATCATTTAAAAAATTTGCCGAATTTTCCCTAAATCCTTCTGAATTGGGTTGCCTCCTAAATTAATATGGCCACATTTTGCAAATGTGGCCAAATTATAAACCACCCTTATAACCCCTTTGCTCTTAACCAATTTGGGCCAGCAATTCACATGAATCCGCCTAAGCCCACCTCCAATTCGCCCATAACCCGGCCCAAAACCCTTATTCCTATCAGATATACACACCCTTATATCTTTCCACTCTCTCACTCAAAAGACGTCCAAACGACCCGTACACCTCCTCTTCTTTGTTTTTCTCTAAGAAAACCCGAAAACCCTAGCGCTGCCTGGGCGCTCCCAACGTTTCCCTTATCCCTCCGTACTCCATCAACGTGCCTAGCACGAGAATTCGTACCAAGAAGGCTACGTGTCCTTATACGCGCTCCTTTTCATCCTTGTAGGAGACATTCCGCTTGAATTTGTACCAAGAAGGTACGATTTCTAGCTCATATCCTTATCCCCTCACAAGAAATTCAATATCCCTTGGTAAAATTCCAGAAAAAACCCTTGAAAAACCCTTATCCCATATCAAAGAATCGACCCCAAATCTCCCAAATTCTCCTCTACATAAACCCCACTGTTTTCACAGTGGGGGTAAGCGATTTTTGGAGGAAAGTTTGAAGGCTGAGATCTTGTAAAGACTCGTTTAATCTTAGATCTTGACTGAGAAATTCAAAGTTCCTCTCCCCAGCGGCGGTGAAACTGTTTCGACGAGGTTCGTAGTCCCCGACGCTGCTCCAGAAAAGGTAAACACCTCATTCTCTCATATTTTTTGAAGTTATGTCGAGTGCTATTTCTTAGGAACTCTCATATTGGTTTTAGGCTGGCATTTTTGTTTGATTTGATGCTAAGAAATAATGTCTAGAAGCTGTGAAATTTGTTTATTGAAATAGTGGTTAAGGGTTGAAGTCCTGAATGTTCATTTTGCTTTCTCTCTTTCCTGTTTTCTTCTCATTTTAATAACCATTTATGTGGGTCTCATATGAATGTCGATGTGTTGTTTGCTCTATTGCTTAAATCTCTTCTCGTTGTCATGAGAATTTAGCAAAGAAATACTAGTCTATTTCAATATTGTTCCGTGACTGCCGTATGCCTACATTTTGTTATGTGTTCATATAAAGATTTCACTTAAATAACTGATTTACCAGGCATAAAAGGGGTTAATTTATCTCTCTGGTGTGTTCAAAATCTCTTTTAAACTTGGCTATCCCTTGTAGTTTTGGCTGCTATGAATCCCAAATTTTTATTTGGTTCCTTTGTGATTATGTGTAGAGTTTGCAATCACTATGCGTCTTCTTGTTTGATTGCTTAACAAAAGAAAAGTTGTTGGTTGGAATATTACTATCTTCACTAGATATTTGCTTTGGAAATGGTTGTTGTTTCATTCCAATGTTAGCCTATTATCTCTAAAATTTTAGATGGGATTTTTCTTTAGCTTTACAGCCTAAAACTTCTCTCGAAAGTTAGAGTCTAAAACGGCTTCTGTCTTAGTCAAAACGACACCTCTATTCCCACAAGTTTTGTTCAAAATCCAATTTTCCTGCATGAATTGTTCTCTTGATATAAATCAGTATGTTTGATGTATAAAGTCGAGTTTTTTTATCTACTGATCTTTGAAATTTGTACAACTCTCCATTGAGTTTTGGAAGTCCTTTTGATATTGATTTACATAACATGTTTGTAGATTCCTTGTTTTAACTTGGGTTCACCTGTTAGTCTCATTCTGTGATTTGTTAAAGAAACAATCTGATTGAATGATTAGCCATAGCTAAAATAGGCACGAATTGCTTGAGAATATTCAATGGCTTTGTTTAAAATCGAGTATGTTGAAGTAGTGTTTCAGATAAGTTTTAATCCTTGTCCTTTTTGTTGATCTTTGTGACATGAACTGTATCGAGTCCACCCGGACTCTCAAATCCCTTTGCATCTCCTCATTGGTCTAAAAATCCAACAATCATCTTTGAGTCAGCTATATCGCGAGAAAAAATAAGGCAAACATGGTATACAACCCATGTATATCTGGTATGCAGAGGAGACAAAAATGGGCTAAAGCCCATAAAAATAAGTCAGCAGCAGCAAGGCATAGAGGAAATGGGCAAAGCCCATAAGCAGTAGAAGCAATGGCCTAAAGGGCTAGAAAACTCTCAAGAATTTGAGATCAGCAGCAGTAGCGGCCCAAAAATGGACTGAAGCAAAGGGGGCCAAAGCCCAATTAGATTTTAGGACAGGTTGGACCAAAGTCCAAATTGGGGTTAAGCCAAAGGCTTAAATTTCTTCTTTCCCTTTAAACTCTTTACTCTTGTTTTAGCATAGAATTATTTGTACAATTGGGACTGACACTTAAACTTAGTGAATTTTTCCCAAAAGATTAAATATTTCTTGTCTAATTTTCCTTTAATCATTTTTATGTTTTCTTCATATAAAGCAATCAAAACTTTCTACTTTAAATTACCAAAACAAGCATGTTTTCCCTTAAACAGATTCTTTATGTTTCTTTTTAAATACCACTCTTCTTTTCATCAAGTTATATTCATTATGTTTTTCTATATCAAATCAAAACAAGATATTTCCTCAAGTTACTCAAATATTTTCTTTCAAAGTTAGTCAAATAGTTAGTTCTTTTTCAACAAGTCCGGATAGCCATTTTTCCCAAAAACAGAAATGGCGACTCTACTGGAGATTTTTCAACTAGGTTCTAATCATATTGTTGCTACTAACTTATTTTACTAACTATTCGGATTATAATAATTAGTAACTTTATTGCTTTTCTTACTTGTTTATTTTTCCACAATTATAAATTGTTCATGGCATCTTCCGCGTCTCTTGACAAAAGCATTAGATTGTATTAGGGGTAAAAAGATGATTATGCAAGTATTACTGTCGTTCTTAACAAAAAAAAACATAATTTCTCAAAATAAACGAGTGAAGTAGTTGACCAGCGGTCGGTTAACGGTCACTTATTATTTTAGTCCGCGTTTGTCTACCCGGGTTCCCGGTCAATTTCAAAATCTATTCTAGTAATCTCAGGATAGAGAGAAACCAAATCCCGAAATAGGCATTGGCCTAGGACGTCTTTATATCCGAGGGATATTAAGTTCATTAGTGGACCACCCAAATATGTCAACGGATCTCTGACCCAATGACATAGCATCCAACTACGTGCTGTTTGAAAGACGTATGTATTGTAACCAGACTATTATCCTGGGTTGGGGCCTAACAGGTTACTCTGTTTTGTAGGATGTCGAGATTACTCAAGTTTGATGTGATGAAAAAGGCCCCCTACTCCTCCAAATGTGGTGGATAAATTTGGGTCCAAACCGTCAAAAGACAGTCCGCCAATACATGGGTCATTTGCCAACCTTGTTGAACATGGAAGCATGACCAGAATTGATTGAAGTCCTGACCGGATATTGGGATAGCGAGAAAATGGTGTTCCATTTCATAATGATAGAAATGAATCCAACAATAGAAGAACTCAGAGATTGCATAGAAATCGCGGGAACAACCAAGGAAAGAAGGTTAAGTCCTCAACAAGGCATCATAATACCAGACAAGCCTACCCCGACCAAAATTGCCAAGTATCTCCACCTACGTGAACACCAATGCCCGTGGATAACAGGTCCAAGCATCTCTTTCCAGTTTCTCTATAACCGCTTTGGGACCACGGGGGGATTCACTCAATACCAAAATGAATTCTACACATTTCTGAAATGGGATAAGACCCGAGCTTTGGCATTTGCTATAGCACTCTTGGGTATCATGGTATTCCCATTGAACGAGAATCTTTTCATCAACACCCATGTAGTAATGGTGGCCCATACTATGTTTCATGGCCTATCAGATGGAGGAACCACTAGCTACTTTCCATTAGTTCCAATTATTTTATCCGACATCTATAGAGCTCTGGGAAGATGCAAAAATGGTCATCGCTACTTCCAAGGGTGCAACCTGCTTTTCCAATATTAGATTCTCAAATATTTGGTCAGATTCAACGGGAACCAGGCAATACCCAAACCAGATGGACTCGATAACTTGGAAATATTGATAGAAGTACTCCATCACAGAGGCACGAGAAATAGGACCAAGATAGGATGGGCACAAGTTTTTTGTGAACTCGGAGAAGATAATATTTAAATGGTGTTCGATGACTTTTACTCAACAGAGGTAGTCGTGAGATGTTATGGGTTAGGTTTTCTTCCTCTTCTGGGAATTCGAGGAATTCAGCTCTATGCTCCTCAAAGAGTCCTTAGGCAATTTGGAATGGTCCAAATCAAACCGGTAAGTGTTCACATGGGTTGCTACATCATCGACTATGATGAAAATGACAAAGTCCCGAAGGCTGGGGCAATTCGCTATAACAGGAAGGCACTCGTGAAAATAGGTCCGCAGATATTAGCCCCAGATAGGTTCAATCCTGGGTACGTGGATGGATATAAAGAGTGGGTGAAGGCAGACATCGAGGGTGTAGCTATATCAGAACCATGAGTCAATTCTAGACCCAATGTTCGTCTACAATTGTTAAAATCTCCAAGAGGAAATGGCTTGGAGTGAACGGGAATTTCTTATGAAACAAGAAGAAGACCAACGCACCATAGCAGGGTTGACTTAGGAGCTCGAATGCATGAGAATGGGGATAGCCCAGCTTGACTCCAAAATGACCAAGAAAGTCTTAGAAGTCGGGGCATTTACAATGCATGAACAAGTGGTAAAACTTCAGAGTGACATGTGGTTAAGCCAATTCGAACTCAGAAGCATCACCGGAGCATCCAAGAAGAGCAGAACCGAAGGACCCTTGACATCATATTTTTAGTATCTTCACCCTTGCGTGGTTATGCTTTCTATGTATGTTTTTGCTTTACCTAAAATTTCCCCTGCATTGGCATGACTTTTATGCATCTATCCCTTCTCTTTAAATGTATCCCCTTTTGGCCTGCTTTTGTATCCCTTTAAAAGGGAAGTTTTCCATATATATATATATGCTATTTTTGGGGTAATAGAATGGCTTAAATACGACACATACGTCTTCCTTGTGATATTGTTACGATATTAATTGGCTTATGTGCTATGTGTGTTGCTCGAATCAAGAAAATTGGTCCACTCCATGCCAAATTTTATAGAACACCATAGGAAAAATATAAAGCCCACTATGCAAAGTTCGACCAAAATTGCTCCTTGAGTCGCTCAGTTTCTCTAGAAAATCCAAACCTCACTCAAATATACCTAAAAAACTTCTTTCCTATCCAACAGGAAATTGACTAGCTATGGACGTTGAGGAAGCCAGACTCTGGAGAATGGAAGAAATAAACAGGAGAATAGCCGAGGTCAAAAAATAGACTAGGGAAGTGGAACAACTCACCGAAGCTGCATTGGCCAAGTCTGTGAAACTGGACGAAGAAATAGCCATCATAGAAGAGCAAATGGATAAAGTCGATGAAATGTTGGCACAAGTTAGAACTGCAAAGGAAATCAAATAGGTTCAGAGAAAGAGCCGGGAGGTTGACCGACTAACTGAGGCAGCTTTAGCCAAAACAAGAGAAGTCAAAGAACAGACTGCTAGGGCTAAGGCCAAGATCACTGTGCTAGATCAGATGCTAGGAAAGCCAAAGGCAGCCCCAAAAAGAGAGACTTTGTCCGACAGATCAAGCAATTGATTTTGGAGTTTTGGGTTGCTACATAAATGATTGGAAAACTAGAGAAAGAGAAAGAGAAAATGTTTGAGGAGCCCAAAGAAGAGGTTCTCGAGCCAGTGGAATTCCCCATAACTCTAGAAGAGCTCATAGAAGAGATAAGAATTGGTCTGAGACTAAGAATGCGATCTACTGGCCATCTAGGTTCAGGAAGGGTGACGAGCAGATTGTACTGAATACTCACTCTAGGAACTTTCAGATGGACACCAAGATTGTGGAAATCTTGACCATTTACCAGATCTTGCAAGCCATGGGCACTTTGCACCCGGATGAGACCCAGGGACCCCAGTGTGATCCGAAGGACAAACACAAGGAATGTGCCTACCATCCTTTCCATAAGGGGCACACCACTGATGAATATGGAGTTTTGAGAACTAAGGTCCATAAAATGTTCAATAGTGGACAAATTGCTCATTTATTTGGGTCCCATGCCATGCTAGCATGTGACCGAGTCAAACCTGGAATGCCCATCACTGAAGATGTCCTTATTCATCGCTTAGACTTCACTACCTTCAAGGATAACTACGAGGATATCTACTTCAAGCTGGTTCAAGCTAAGATCCTCTACCCTTCAGAGAGAAAGGAGAGAAGTGGGTCCGCCAAGTGGAAAAAGGACAATGACATCTGTCTCTATCATAATGGAATGAAAGGTCACAACATCGAAAAGTGTCGTGCCCTCCGCTTTGACCTAGATCATTTGATTCAAATTGGGAAGATCAACCTCCAGTTTGCACCAGATCACCCTTGAAGACCGAAGATCAAGAAGATCGAGAACCACAACTATCCAAAGAAGTTTTAAAAGTTGTAACACCCCAGAACTTCCAAGCCCAGACGAAGCTCAGAAAACCAGTAGAGAATAAAAATTTCAGAAAATTCAAGTTTCCAGGAACCACGGTTCAAGAGTACGGACCGTAGTTTGGAACTACAGACCATCATCTTGAACCATAGCTCAAGTTCCAGTAACTCTCCAGTACATGTCCTAGGGACTACGGTTAGGACCACATACCATAGTTTAGAACCACGACTCGAACTGTCACACGTGGTTTCCTTGAATCAGAGGACCCCTAGTTCTTGTCCCAAAAACCACAAGTTGGTTTACTGACCATACTTTAGAAGAATGGTCCGTCCTTTGACTCATGGAAATCCCCAGGCTAAGTTAAATCCCAGGAACCACGAGTCACATGATGAACCATCGTTCAGAAGAACGGTCCATCCTGTTGAGTCGTAGTTCCTGAGACCAGAGACCCCTAAAACTCTTAGGCAGGACCACGACTCAGGTTGACTGTCCATCGTCCAGGAGTATGGTTCGTCATCCGGAGTCGTGATTCCTGAGTCACGTTTTCTGTAAAAATTCTTTTAACTTTCCCAGGGGTATTCCAGACTTTTCCTTTCCCTTTTAAGGCCTAAGCTAAGCAATTTTATGTCGTTTAAGACTAACTAAGTAGCCTAAAACTACCTAAAACATTCATTCCCCTAAATTCTTTAAACTTAGAAAGAAAATAAGAGAAAGAGGCGACAGTTTTCCTCCAAGAAGAAACAGAGGTCTTAAATGACAATTTTATGTCGTTTAAGACTAACTAAGTAGCCTAAAACTACCTAAAACATTCATTCCCCTAAATTCTTTAAACTTAGAAAGAAAATAAGAGAAAGAGGCGACAGTTTTCCTCCAAGAAGAAACAGAGGTCTTCATCAAGTTCAGCCCCAAAAATCCAAGAATTTCTCCATGAGTTTCTTCACCAGGTATGTGGTATTTCACTAGTGGGTTCCTTTCACCCATTAGGTCCCTAGATTCCAGTCAGCCTTCAGTTTTCTCCATGAACGTTTTAGACCTAGGGTTCCTAAATCTTAGAGAATTATTGTAATTCAATTCTTATAGCTTTTATGGTATTGCTTATATGTTCTTGGGGAATTAGTACAGTTTCATGAATAATTCTCAGAATTCCTAGCTTGTAGAAATTCCAATATTTTCATGAATTTAGCTTGCTAGGCAGATCAGTCATATGCTTATGCTTCAGAAATTGAATGTCATATCCTTCAGCCTATGTATGTTGCATTCTCAGTCATTTATTAGTGTTTTGAGCTATCCTTTATTTTAGTACATTATTACTTACATTCAGTGGGAGTAGACTTAGTACCGAGCAGATGAAAGGATGAAGGCTTAGCTGTCAGCTTAGGCTAAGACCTGTAGAAGCAGTCCCCAAGTCCCAGAACTACCATGCCACCGTAGGTGTAAAGAAGTCACCTGTCAGACTAGGTTGCACCTCTTTGTCCCTTGTGGACATCAGTAGTGGATTCATGTCAGACTTGTTTGTACCCTTGACAAGGTATGAACACCCTCCCATCCAGGGTTACAGGTTGCCTCCATAGTTAGCTCAACTTGGGGTATGTTGGTTAGTAGTGTCTCCCATATTCAGATTCATGTGCATTGACCTTGTATCCAGTGTTTATGTTCAGCATTCAGTTCAGCATGTTGTTTCATGATTTATACTTGGTCATTGCATTCAGTCCAGCTTTCAGTTATGTTGCAGCATATAAATTTTCATGTTCAGTTCTATATTGTCCAGCTTTGTACATATCCTGTATGCTTAGTACATTCAAAGTACTGACGCATACTTTTGTGCTACATCATTTTATGATGTAGGTTCAGGCACTCAACATCTAGACCGCACTTATTTTGATTTTCGGTCTGCACTCAGCAGTTCAGTGGTGAGTCCTCACTAGTTTGAGGATAATAGACATGATTATCTTTCAGTATTTATTTCAGTTTGAGATTTATTAGAGTTAGCTGGGGGCATGTCCCAGCAACTCCTATTCAGTTAGCAGGCTTTCAGACATAGACTAGATTCAGCGGTTGTTAGTGTTGTCACTCAGTTAGCACTAAACTATTTTTATACTATACTTATTCAGATTTTAGGGCTCTTTTCCCATATTCAGATATTAAATTGTTTAGCTTCCGCATATCGCTTGCCTTAATTTGATTTCCTTATAGATATGACATGCCATGGGTTAGCTTGGGGTCACTTGTGACACTGAGCACCATGTTGCGTCCAGGGGGTAGCTTTGGGGCATGACAAACTTGGTATCAGAGCCTAAGGTTTAAGTGTCCTAGGATGTCTGAAAGCTGCATCAAGTAGAGTTTTTCTCATGGGTGTGAAGTGCTCCACACTTATGGGGGAGAATTTATGAGACGTTATTAGGAATAACTTCCCTTCTTTTCTTTCCAGCTCGTGCTATAGAGTATGATATCTATTTAATCTTCCTCTATTCTAACTCATGCTCTTCGTATTTCAGAAAAATGTCTCCCATAAGAGCTAACGCTAGGAATCAGCCAGCAGCTCTAGCAGACCCATTGAACGAGCAGGTTACGCATGTCGAATTTAGGGCTGCTTTTCAAGTACTTGCTCAGGCCATGACCGCCCAGGTCAATCAGCAGGCTGCGGCGCCAGCTCTGCCTCAGGTTAATTCTGCTGCAGCCAGAATCAAGGACTTCACTCAGATGAACCTTCCAGAGTTTTATGGGTCTAAGCCAGAAAAAAGGATCCTCAAGAGTTCTTAGAGGATATTCAGAAAGTGACAAGCATTATGGGTGTCACTCCAGTAGAGAGTGCAGACTTGGATGCCTATCAGCTGAAAGGGGTGGCTTATACTTGGTACCAGAAGTTGAAAGAATCTCGTTGTGCCAATGCAGGACCAATGACTTGGGATCTTTTCAAGACTGCTTTTCTGGACCGGTTCTTCCCACTAGAGATCAGGGAAGCCAAGGTTCAGGAGTTTATTAACCTGAAGTAGAATGACATGAGCATAAAGGACTATGCTTTGAAGTTCACTCAGCTATCCAAGTATGCCCCGACAATAGTAGCTGACTCTAGAGCTCGTATGAGCAAGTTCATGTCCGGTGTGTCTGATGATGTGGTCAAGGAATGCAAGACCGCAATGCTCATTAAGGAAATGGATTTCTCCAGGCTGGTTACTTATGCTCAGCAGATTGAGGAGGAAAAGATCAAGGGAAGGGGAGGTGATACTAAGAGGGCTAGGACAGGTGATTACAGCCACTTTCAACAGAGGTCAGAGAGTGGCAACCGCTCTCAATATCGCTAGAAAAATTCAGCTCCAGCTCTATCTACTGCTAGTGCCCCAGTGCCTAAGTTCAAGAAGAATAAGCAGGATAGAGAATCTGGCTCCAAGTCCTAAGGTACGATTACTAGTGGGCGCACTAATCCTGTATGTAAGAAGTCTGGTAGGAACCACCAATATGAGTGCATGACAGGCAATGGAAATTACTTTGGGTGTAGTAAGCCAGGCCACATGATGAGGGATTGTCCCATAGCTTCTCAGAAGGGTAAGGATGTTCGCCCACAGACTCAGACTGGTTCTACAGTAGCCCCAGCAGGTCGCCCCACTCAGCAGGGTGCCTCATTTGAAACAGGTGGTGGTCAGTGCCAGAATAGGTTATATGCTCTTCAGGCTCAACAGGACCAGGAAGATTCTCCTAATGTAGTCACGAGTACGTTGCAAGTATTTAATACTGATGTTTATGGATTGTTAGACCCGGGGGATATGCTTTCCTTTATAACTCCATATATAGCAGTAACTTTTGGTGTCAGTCCAGAAACTCTCCCAGAACCCTTCTCAGTCTCTACTCCAGTTGGTGACCCAGTTATAGCTAGACGGGTATACAAAAATTTCCTAGTCACAGTTTCCCAGAAAATCACCTCAGCAGATCTTGTAGAGTTAAAAATGGTAGACTTTGATATCATTTTAGGCATGGATTGGTTACATTCCTATTATGCCTCAGTCAATTGAGAACTAGGATCGTTCAGTTTCAGTTTTCTAACGAGTTAGTCCTAGAGTGGAAGGGTAGCAACTCAGTGCCTATAGGTCATTTCATTTCCTACCTTAAGGCCAGAAAGATGATTTCCAAGGGATATATCTATCATCCTGTGTGGGTTAAGGATTCAAACTCTGAGACCCAACTCTTGAGTCAGTCCCAATAGTAAATGAGTTTCCAGAAGTGTTCCCAGAAGATCTTCCCGAAGTTCTTCCCGAAAAAGAAATCGACTTCGAAATAGATCTCCTTCCAGATACCCAGCCTATTTTGATTCCTCCTTACAGAATGGCTCCAGCCGAGCTTAAGGAATTGAAAGAACAGTTGGAAGACCTTTTAGATAAGGGCTTCATCAGACCCAGCATCTCTCTATGGGGTTCTCTAGTGTTGTTAGTGCATAAGAAAGACGGTTCTCTCAAGATGTGCATCGACTACCGTCAATTGAACAAAGTCACAATCAAGAACAAATACCCCATCCCCAAGATTCATGACTAGTTCGACCAGCTTCAGGGCGCTAGTTATTTCTCTAAGATATACCTCAGATCCAACTATTATCACCTCAGAGTCAGAGATCGTGACATCCTGAAGTTAGCCTTCAGGACTCGATATGGTCACTACGAATTTGTTGTTATGTCTTTTGGACTATCCAATGCTCCTGCAGCTTTCATGGACTTAATGAACAGGGTGTTCAAACAATATTTGGACTTGTTCATCATTGTTTTCATTGACGATATCCTTGTTTACTCTCTAAATGAGGAGGAGCATGCGACTCATCTGAGGGTTGTTCTACAAACTCAAAGATCGCCAGCTATTTGCTAAGTTCAGCAAGTGTGAATTCTGGTTAGAGTCTATCTCTTTCCTCGGTCATATGGTATCCACAGAAGGGATCTATGTTGATTCACAGAAAATTGAGGTAGTAAAGCACTGGCCCAGACCCACTTCTCTGACCGACATCAGGAGTTTCTTAGACTTGGCCGGTTACTACCAGAGATTTGTTGAAGGATTTTCATCCATAGCTGCCCCATTGACTAAGTTGACTCAGAAAAAGGTCAAATTTCAGTGGTCATGTAAGTGTGAAAAGATTTTCTTAGAACTAAAGACCAGGTTAACTACAACACATGTATTGACTCTACCAGAGGGTTCAGATGGTTATGTGGTTTATTGCGATGCGTCCAGAGTCAGCCTGGGCTGTATTTTGATGCAGCAGGGTAAGGTCATAGCTTATACTTCCAGGCAGCTTAAGGTCAATGAGAAGAACTACCTGACTCATGACCTTGAGCTTGCAGCGGTCGTGTTTGACCTAAAGATTTAGAGACACTACTTGTATGGTGTTCATGTTGATGTGTTCACAGATCATAAGAGCCTCCAGTACGTGTTCACCCAGAAAGAGTTGAATCTTCTCCAGAAGAGGTGGCTTGAGTTCTTCAAGGATTATGACATGAATGTGCTCTACTATCCGGGTAAGGCCAATGTAGTAGCTGACATTCTCAACAGACTATCTATGGGTAGTGTATCTCATATTGAGGAAGAGAAGAGAGAATTAGCCAGAGACCGACTTGCTCGCTTAGGGGTCTTTCTTATGGACACGTCATATGGTGGTGTGATAGTTTAGAATGGGTCAGAATATTCATTGGTAGCAGAGGTTAAGGAGAAATAGGATAGTGATCCCATATTACTTCAGCTGAAGGGTGTAGTTTATCAGCAGAGAGTTGAGGTTTTCTCCCAAGGGGGAGATGGCACTTCATTATCAAGGTCGTTTATGTGTTCCTAAAGTGGGTGAGTTGAGGCGAAAGATCCTTTCAGAAGCCCATAATTCCAGGTATTCCATTCATCCAGGTGCCACTAAGATGTACCATGATCTACGAGAAGTCTATTGGTGGAACGGCATGAAGAGGGACATCACAGACTTTGTGGCTAAGTGTCCTAACTGCCAGCAGGTTAAGGTAGAACATCAGAAACTAGAAGGTGTAACTCAGGAAATTAGCATTCCTACGTGGAAGTGGGAAGTGGTCAACATGGATTTCATTATGGGTTTACCTCGTACTCGCAGACAACATGACTCCATTTGGGTGAGAGTAGACAGGGTCACTAAGCCAGCTCACTTCTTGGCAGTCAAGACTACAAATTTAGTAGAGGATTATGCCAGACTCTACATCACCAAGATAGTCAGGTTGCATGGGGTTATCTTGTCTATCATCTTAGATAGAGGTCCTCAGTTTACATCTCATTTCTAGAGATCTTTCCAGAAAGGTCTTGGTACTCAGGTGAATCTCAGTATAACATTTCATCCGCAGATGGATGGTCAGGCAGAGCGTACTATTGAGACCTTAGAGGACATATTGAGGGCTTACGTGATCGATTTAAAAGGTAGTTGGGATGATCACCTACCTGTCATAGAGTTTGCCTACAATAACAGCTTCCATTCCAGCATTCATATGGCCCCATATGAGGCCCTTTATGGGCGTAGATGTAGGTCACCTGTTAGTTGATTCGAAGTAGGTAAAGCAGCTTTGATTGGACCAAATTCGATACATGAGGCTATGGAGAAAGTTTAGCTCATCAGAGATAGGCTAAAGACAGCTCAAAGTCATCATAAGTCCTATGCAGATGTTAGGAGAAAAGACTTAGAGTTTGAAGTTGACGATTGGGTTTTCCTGAAAGTGTCACCCATTAAGGGTGTCATGAGATTTGGCAGGAAAGGGAAGCTCAGTACCAGGTATGTAGGTCCTTACAGAATCCTGAAAAGGGTGGGTAATGTGGCTTACAAGTTAGAGTTGCCATCAGAACTAGCAGCAAATCATCCAGTCTTCCATATTTTCCTGTTGAAGGAGTGTGGGGGGGATCCGACTTTGATAGTACCTTTGGAGAGCGTGGTTGTGGGGGATAGTCTCAACTATGAGGAGGTTCCAGTCGGGATTCTTGATCGTCAGGTTCATAGGTTGAGAAATAAAGAAGTCCCTTTAGTGAAAGTTTTGTGGAGGAACTACTAGGGAAGCAAAAGCAGCCATAATGTCCAAGTACCCCCACCTCTTTCCCGCCGATTCAGTTTCAGCTTGAGGTAAATAGTTCCTCTCCAGTCTCTCAGTCTACTCTTGTGGAATTCAGTCTCAGCACCTTGTTCCATCAGTTACCCTTGCATTTCAGCATACTTGCATGTTTATAGAACTCAGTTCAGTAAGATATCAGTTTTTAGTACTCTGTTGATAGGGATTGCAGCTCTTCCCCTCCAAAGTCAGCTTATTCAGTCTTCATTCGAGGACGAATGATCCCAAGGGGGAGATATTGTAACACCCTAGAACTTCCAAGCCTAGACTAAGCTTAGAAAACCAGTAGAGAATAAAAATTTCAAAAAATTCAAGTTTCCAGGAACCACGATTCAAGAGTATGAAGCATAGTTTGGAACTATGGACCGTCATCTTGAACCATAGTTCAAGTTCCAGTAACTCTCCAGTACATGTCCCAGGGACTACGGTTAGGACCACAGACCATAGTTTAGAACCACAGCTCGACTTGTCACACGTGGTTTCCCTGAATCAGAGGACCTCCAGTTCTAGTCCCAGAAACCACGAGTTAGTTTACGGACTGTTCTTCTGAAGTACGGTTCGTCCTTTGACTCATGGAAATCCCCAGGCTAAGTCAAATCCCAGGAACCATGAGTCACATGACGAACCATCGGTCAGAAGAACGGTCCATTTTGTTGAGTCGTAGTTCCTGAGACCAGAGACCTCTAAGACTCTTAGGCAGGACCACGACTCAGGTTGACGGTCCGTCATCCGGAGTTGTGATCCCTGAGTCACGTTTTCTACAGAAATTCTTTTAACTTTCCCAGGGGTATTCCAGACTTTTCCTTTCCCTTTTAAGGCCTAAACTACGCAATTTTATGTCGTTTAAGCGTAACTAAGTAGCCTAAAACTTCCTAAAATATTCATTCCCCTAAATTCTTTAAACTTAGAAAGAAAATAAGAGAAAGAGGCGACAGTTTTCCTCCAAGAACAAGCAGAGGTCTTCATCAATTTCAGCTCCAAAAATCCAAGGATTTCTCCATGGGTTTCTTCACCAGGTATGTGGGATTTTCACTAGGAGGTTCCTTTCACCCATTAGGTCCCTAGATTCCAGTCAGCCTTCAATTTTCTCCGTGAACGTTTCAGACCTAGTGTTTCTAAATCTTAGGAAATTATTGTAATAGCTTTTATGGTATTGCTTATATGTTCTTGGGGAATTAGTACAGTTTCATGAATAATGCTCAGAAACCCTAGCTTGTAGAAATTCCAGTATTTTCATTAATTTAGCTTGCTAGGCAGATTAGTTGTATGCTTATGCTTTAGAAATTGAATGGCATATCCTTCAACCTATGTATGTTACATTCTCAGTCATTTATCAGTGTTTTGAGCTATCTTTTATTTCAGTACATTATTACTTACATTCAATGGGAGTAGACTTAGTACCGAGCAGATGAGGGGATGAAGGCTTAGCTATCAGCTTAGGCTAAGACCTTTAGAGCAGTCCCCAAGTCCCAGAACTACGGCGCCACCGTAGGTGTAAAGGAGTCAGCTGTCAGACTAGGCTGCACCTTCTTGTAGCTTGTGGACATCAGTAGTGGATCCACGTCAGACTTGTTCATACCTTTAGCAAGGTATGAACACCCTCCCATCCAGGATTACAGGTTGGCCCCATAGTTAGCTCAACTTGGGGTATGTCGGTTAGTAGTGTCTCCTACATTCAGATTCATGTGCATTGACCTTGTATCCAGTGTTTATGTTCAACATTCAGTTCAACATGTTATTTCATGATTTATACTTGGTCATTGCATTCAATCCAGCTTTCAGTTTTGTTGCAACATATCTATTTTCATGTTCAGTTCAATATTGTCCAGCTTTGTACATATCCTTCATGCTCAGTACATTCAAAGTACTGACGCATACTTTTTGTAACAACTGAGTCCATTGTTATGTCAATTTTTCTCGATTTTGTAAATTTAGGGAAAATGGTTAAATATACGTTCGGAATAAATAGGGTGATGTCATGAAAAATTTCTGATTTCCGAAAAGAATCCAGGTTGATGTCACACCGCTATAGCGGTAATTATTCTGCTATAGCAGCACCGCTGTCGCGGTTAGGCGGACCGCTATAGCGGAGCTACGGGAGGCAGAACCTGTGATGGGATTTTTATTAAAAATTCTCATCTCTTCAGTTGGGCAACATATGAGGGTTCCTCCAAAAATCCTCCCATGTTTCTCCAAGGCTGGGAAATCATGAGGAGGAAAGGTCATGGCTAAAGGGACGCAGAATAGCGGATTCCAGGATCACGGTTCAACCGAGAACGCAACCACGGAGCCAGAAATGCATCAAATCAATTGCTAGCATCCAGGTAGGCTAGGTTTTCATGAGTAGTTAGACCTATTTACCTTCCGTACTTATCGTATAGTGGAACCGGAGAATCCATATTTTACGCCTTCGGGCACGGAGTCTGGCAGATTCGGGATTAGTTGTATTGTTTCTAGGATGTACGGAATGTCTGGTCTTGTTAATGGTATTATGTGTTCAACTTATACATATTATCGTGATAAAATGATGGGTTGAGGGACTAGCATGTCGGGAAGGTTCGGGGAACCAGAGAAGTGCTTGGAAGCACGGGAAACGGAAATAGGAAGCTCCTAGGTGGGGTTTCAGGAAATGTTATTGATTAAGGCTTAGCGGCGGTCTGGCTAAGGTAAGGAAAGGGAACCGTGTCGTATGATTGTGTGTTTATTTAACAAGGGAAATCACTAGTTGCATATTATAATAAAAAGGGTAAACCGGGGAATAGTTTTCAGACGGGAATTGATGGTTCGTAGTTGTACCCGAAAAGGGGTAGGTGATGGCTTATGATTTTCTATGAATATGTATATTCATGTACTCATGTCTAAGTGATTGTATGCATTACATGACTTAGGGAAATTGTGTAGAATGTTTAGGTTCCTGTTTACAGTCTGTGATTGAACTGTTTTACTTGTTGGTTTTACAAGTTGTGTGTGTTCATATATTGACTGTGGTTTGTTGACATTCGGTTGAATCGGGTACCATGCCTAGTACGGGTATAACATATGGTTGGCATGGGTACCACACCTGATACGGGTATAACATTCATTTGGCACGGGTACCATGCCTGGTACGGGTTTACTTTATTGCATCTTGCATTATTTCATTGACTATTGTATTGCATTGGTTGATATTGGTTCCGTGAGTGGACCGGGTTATTTTACTGAATGTGATACTTAATATTGGTTCCGTGAGTGGACCGGGTTGTTTTACTGAATGTGATACTTGGTATTGGTTCCGTGAGTGGACCATGTTGTCTCTTTAAATGTGCTATTGTTGGTGGTCCTTGAGTGTCCGGAAACTTTGTATAACTATGGATTGGTCTTAGTTTAGGCCGGGTTGTTCCTTGATATTTATGTTTGGTCATGGATTAGGCCGGGTTGATCATTGACACTTAGGTGTTGTTTAGAAGGGATCTTGGAGTGGGTCCAGACTAGGTAAAAGAGGATGGGTAAGTGCATTTATTTATATATATATTGTCACCTTGAGTGTGCCTAGATGGTCGGGGATTAATTATGATTAATGACTAAGGGTCGGTCGCGGTATAGACCGAGGCAGCTTGTTAATACTGAGAGTGGTTAAGGTGATCCTTGGAGGGTCCGGGTAATGTGCAGTAAGGGGATTAGATGTAACTCTAGGGTTTTCATTAAATGTAGCAAGGGTTGATGGGTGGATTGCATGTGGTGGATAGACTGGGAGTCTGGGGTTATGGTCCTAACTATTGCACATCTATTGGAAGGTTTACTAGAGATCCGTGGAGGGTGGGACCCTAGTGAATAATGTTATGAGTATAAGTCATTGAGTTGGGCAATTAGCCGGGATAAGTCAGAAGGATAGTTAGAACAGTGGACTTGGGTAAGGGAAGGGTAGCCCAGGTATGGACATGGACATCTGTGAAGGGTAAGGTGACTTGGGAAGTCGGGGATAAGGTAAGGCTTAGGAAGTCTAAGGTTAGTGTGACTTGGAAGCCTTGAGAATGAGGGAGTTGGCAGTGGAATAAAGTGGGGTGGAAACCAAGTTATTTAATTTCAGTCATGCCTTCCCTATTTTTCTTATATGATGGTAGGAGTGGATTCGGTCGACCTATGATGCCTACCAGTACGTGTGTTTGTACTGACTCTACTCTTGCTATACCTTTTGGTATAGTCTAGTTGCAGGTTGGTGATGTTTCATAGGTTTGCGACGATGAGATCTACAGCAACTTCTGTCTTTGATTTCCATGGCAGAAGTTGGGTCTTTTACCTCCTTGTGTGATCTTGTAGTAGCTCTTGTACCTGTTTAGACTAGATCCTAGGGGAGGGTGGTTTTTAAAATATTGTAAAGGTTTTTCCGCAATTTCTTATGTAGCCTATTTTTGAACAGGATTCTTGTAAAGAAAGGATTTTAGTTATGTATAAAGATGGCTTAATTTGATGGTTTACTTTAAGTCCGCATGTTACATGTTGGACGGGTGGTAAGGGTTCGCCTATCTAGGTGATTAGAGTAGCCGCCCGCACGGCCCGGTAGGTTGGATTGTGACAGATGGTATCAGAGCCTAGGTTACCGGTCACCTAGTACAAGAGCAAAATGTTGAATAGGATCCTACGGATTGGTGTGTTAATGTCCACATCTAATCTTTGGGGAACTATAAGGCATTCTAAGAATCGTCACCCTTCTTTCATTCTTTCATGCGGTTCATACTTGCTTGTATGGGTTGTGTCCAATTGGTATCTCTCGATTCTAATTGGTATCTCAACAAGATAAGGAAGGTCTCCTTACCTCAGTTACGATAGGACAAGCAAGAGGAATTGGAACTGGGAAGATTCCAATTGGTATCTGGCATAAGAGGCTGTGACAAACATGGATAACCGGTTAATGACCATCCATGGTACAACGAAGGTGAAACTTGTGAATTGATTTGGTCATAATTTGCTTGTATTGAGACTTGAAAATTTAAATTGTTATGTGTACAATCTTATGTGACTTGATTAGAATGTGTGTGGAATTTTCAATTGGTGTGCATGCAGAGTCTACGGAAGGTCCGTAAGTGGAAAAGTTTATGTGCCTTAGACTATGGTAGTCTGTTAATTGTCTTTATTTGAAAAAGGGGGTACTATGTGTTAAAAGGGCTTATCATCGGTTAAGATGGTAAGGGATTGGTGACTGGGACTGTAGGGAAGCTTCGGCTTCAGGGCAATCAAATTTTTGGTTGGGAACCATGGGAACAAGAGAGTCATTAGTGTGTTATGGCGGGAAGGTAATGCCAGAAAACAATTGATTATTGTGAAACCCTTATAAATTTCGATATGCTTATGACGTGATATACTTGTTCTTAATGCGTTCAGTGCTAGGAGTGGTCTTGATGGTGGTTTAAGACCATGGCGGGACTTACAGTTTGGGACAGTGGAAACTGGGAAGGGGGTGAGTGCTTTTAGCTGAAAAATCAAATTTTTCTGTACAGTACCATCGGGACCGCTATAGCGGTGAAATGTCTGCTACAGCGGGGCCGCTATCGTGGCATAACCATCCGCTATAATGGAGGTCAGCGAAGCAGTGAGCTGCTCTATTTTCCCCTATTTTTGGTCCCTTACGGGGATAAGATAAAAATAAGCCCCAAATGGGGGCAAACCAATAGTAAATTTCAGTATAAAGGTGGGGAGTCCTAGGCCTCTTCCTCGCTCAGGAAGGGGAACTCCTGCACATCCTCGGGATCGAGGGTGGGGAGCTCCTAACCAGGGGCAACACAGGAGAACATGACCCTTATAGTCTTCCACATCCGGGCAAATATACGATCCCGAGAGCGCCTCTTCCTTTCCTCCTCTTCTAACTCCCTTTGGAGTGCTGCAAGTTCCTGAGTGGTTGGGTGAGGGGCTGCACCGCCAGAGTTAGGATCCTCCATGAACCTCCGGACAACTGCTAGGTTCTCCTCCAGCTGGGCCCTAGAGATCGAGGGCTAGGGCTGGGACTGGGAAGGGGCAGGGGTATCTTCCTCTTCTTATTGGAAATGTCCTTCACCCGGACCGGGTCAAAGGGCTCATCCATAGCCACCTCTGCATCGGTGTAGTCCTTAGGCACACCAGCTCGCCTGCACAGCTCTGAAACCAGCCCGGGTAGATAAGGGCCCTTCCTGGGGCCAGTATAGAAGCTCTTCCATTCTGAGATGATCTGCTCCCCCATATTCATAATAATCCCCTGCATGGCACAAGTGATCACCAAAGCTCGGTCATAGGTCACATCGGTTTGATTTCCCAACAGACGAATCCTCCGGGACATCAAATTCAGCCACATCCAAGCCTCGGAGGAGAAATAGGCGCTAGTAATACCTTCGGGGCTGACCCAGTAGACCTTGTCCTTGGATACGGGGTCCACCAGAGTATCTATCAACCAGGTCATGTCCCACAGCCGGGACTTCGCCATGTATGTTGCATTAGAGACGTGGGGCACCCCTAGCACCTCATTGATAGTTCGGGCATCCACGAGGACATCCACCCCCCATAGCTGGATGGTAGGATTCAGCCCACTCCAACGGACCATAGGGAGAATGGCATAGAACTCCCGCACCAAACCAGTTAACGCGGGAGGAGGAGCCACTAGCAAAGTTTCCCACCCGAACTCTCTGACCCGGCGGTGGAAATCAGTCATTTTTCCATCTATCCAGTCATGCAACAATATCTCTCATAGCAGAAGCTAAACCTTCGGTAATATCTGAGCATTTCCCAACTAGCTTCGACGGGGAATTGCTCATAGTCATATTCAGGCGCTTGATGTTCAGCCATTGTGTTATCCTGCAAGGGTAAGAAGGAAACCGGATTAGAAGAGTAATAGGACACGAAAAGGAGGAGAAAGATTTTTCTAAGTGTAACTTGGGAAGGCCACTGGTTTGTGGCCTTATGCTATAGTGGGTAGTGCGTCCGCGATAGCGGGACCGCTATAGCGGTGAAATATCCGTTGTAGCGAGACCGCCATAGCGGAGCCCTACCGTTATAGCGGTCTTCATCATTCCAGATCTTCCAGGGGTGCATCAATGGCGCCCCTTGGTCCAAAACTCTGATTTTGTCATTCCAAGACAAGATCTACCTACCCAAAGTACCCCATTGCTAGTTTCTACAACAATTTGGGCATAATAACCCCTAAAATCCGCCCGAATCACTATTTTGTTCAAGAAACAACACTTCACTTTTCCCACCCATTTTTGGCCCATTTTTGGCCAACATTAGTATAATCCTTACGCCCAGAACGCCTTGGAGGCATTGTAAACGTAAGGAAAGCATCCATGCTTTGGGAATCCGACAGAAATCCAACCAAAAGTTAAAGTCCAAACCCACTTCAAATATTCTACAAGTTCCTAAAATTCTACCACATTCATGTATAAATTAGTGCAAGGAGTAAAGGAGAGAGTAAGTACGATTAATACATGGAAATTTTTGACGTTGGGAGTGGGACGATCGGGAGAGAAAGTGTAGTGTTTGAGTGGAATATGGGGAGAATAAGGGGAGAAATTCGTTTCTCCTTAATTTTATTCTGCTGTCAACCGCTATAGCGGTCGACTGTCCGCGATAGCGGGACCGCTATAGTGGTAAATTGTCCACTACAGTGGATGACCAGTCAGTTCGGGGTACGAGAAAAGTTCTCCCGGGTCTTTTTTTAAAATTCATCCAATCCAACATGACACGAGGCCTCAGAATTCTTGGGTGCTCGGAATAGGGACACGTGTGATAGCCCTTGTGAGGCTCGTAAATTCTTGATCGAGATGAGGTAGTAATAGATTTTCCTTTAGCCGGTTAGATTTGTAAAGGAAAGGTTCGACAACTTGCGTAGCTCCTATAGTTACGCGATCACTTGGAACGGTAAGAGTCCCGGGTCAGTTTTTCTCCTCCAATTTGATTCGGGATTGTTCGAAGATGAATGATGGATAAATTGGTATCTGTTGTAACGACCGAGTCCGTCGTTATGTCAATTTTTCCTTATTTCATAAACTTGGGGAAAATGATTAAAAATACGTTCAAAATAAATAGGGTGATGTCATGAAAAATTTCTGATTTCCAGAAAGAATTTGGGTTGATGTCACACCGCTATAGCGGTAATTATTCTGCTATAGCTACATCGCTGCCACGATAAGGCAGACCGCTATAGTGGAGCTACGTGAGGCTGAACATGTGACAGGAATTTTATTAAAAAGTCTCATCTCCTCAGTTGGGCAATATACGAGGGTTCCTCCAAAAACCCTCTTATGCTGCTCCAAGGCTGGGAAATCATGAGAAGGAGAGGTCATGGCTAAAGGGACGCGGAACAGCGGATTCCAGGATCACGTTTCAGCCGGGAACATAACCATGGAGCCAGAAATGCATCAAATCAACTATTGGAATCTAGGTAGGCTAGGTTTTCATGAGTAGTTAGACATGTTTACCTTCCATACTTATCGTATAGTAGAACCGGAGAATCTATGTTTTAGGCCTCCGGGCACGGAGTCTGGTAGATTCGGGATTGATTGTATTATTTCTAGGATATACGGAATGGATGGTCTTGTGAATGGTATTATGTGTTCAACTTATTCATATTGTCGTGATAAAATGATGGGTTGAGGGACTAGCGTGTCGGGAAGGTTCGGGGAACTAGGGAAGTGCTTGGAAGCACGAGAAATGGAAATAGGAAGCTCCTAGGTAGGGTTTCAGGAAATGTTATTGCTTAAGTCTTAGCGGGGGTCTGGCTAAGGTTAGGAAAGGGAAGCGTGTCGCATGCTTGTGTGTTCATTTAACAAGGGAAATTGCTAGTTGCATGTTATAATAAAAAGGGTGAACCGGGGAATAGTCCTCGGACGAGAATTGATGGTTCGTAGTTATACCCAGAAAGGGGTAGGTGATGGCTTATGATTTTCTGTGAATGTGTATATTCATGTACTCATATCTAAGTGATTATATGCATTACATGGCTTAGGGAAATTGTGTGGAATGTCTAGGTTCCTGTTTAGAGTCTGTGATTGAACAATTTTACTTGTTGGTTTTACAAGTTGTGTGTGTCATATATTGACTGCGGTTTGTTGATATTCGATTGGTTCGGGTACCACGCCTGGTATGGGTATAACATATGGTTGGTATGGGTACCATGCCTGGTAAGGGTATAACATTCAGTTGGCACGGGTACCATGCCTGGTACGGGTTTACTTTATTGCTTTTTGCATTATTTCATTGACTATTGTATTGCATTGGCTGATATTGGTTCCGTGAGTGGACTGGGTTGTTTTACTGAATGTGATACTTGATATTGGTTCCGTGAGTAGACCGGTTTATTTTACTAAATGTGATACTTGGTATTGGTTCCGTGAGTGGACCGGGTTGTCTATTTAAATGTACTATTGTTGGTGGTCCTTGAGTGGTCGGGAACTTTGTATAACTGCGGATTGGACTTAGTTTAGGCCGATTTGTTCCTTAATATTTATGTTTGGTCTTGGTTTAGTCCGGGTTGATCATTGACATTTAGGTGTTGTTTAGAGGGGATCCCGGGGTGGGTCCGGACTAGGTAAAAGAGGACGAGTAAGTGCATTTATTTATATATATATTGTCACCTTGAGTGTGCCTAGATGGTAGGGGGTTAATTGTGATTAATTACTAAGAGTCGATCGCAGTATAGACTGGGGCAACTTGTTAATACTGAAGGTGGTTAAGGGTATCCTTGGAGGGTCCGGGTCATGTGCAGTAAGGGGATTAGATGTAACTCTAAGGTTGTCATTAAATGTAGCAAGGTTTACTGGGTGGATTGCATGTGGTGGATATACTGAGAGTCTGGGGTTGTGGTCCTGACATCTATTGGAAGGTTTACTAGAGAACCGTGGAGGGTGGGACCCTGGTGAGTAATGTTACGAGTATAAGTCATTGAGTTGGGCGGTTAGCCAGGCTAAGTCGGAAGGATAGTTAGAACAGTGGACTTGGGTAAGGGAAGGGTAGCCCAGGTATGGACATGGACATCTGTGAAGGGTAAGGTGACTTGGGAAGTCGGGGATAAGGTAAGGCTTAGGAAGTCTAAGGTTAGTGTGACTTGGAAGCCTTGAGAATGAGGGAGTTGGCAGCAAAATAACGTGGAGGTGGAAACCAATTTATCTAATTTCAGTCATGCCTTCCCTGTTTTTCTTATATGATGGTAGGAGTGGATTCGGGTCGACCGATGATGCCTACCAATACGTGTGTTTGTACTGACTCTACTCTTTCTATACCTTTTGGTATAGTCTGGTTGCAGGTTGGTGATGTTTCATAGGTTCACGACGATGAGATCTCCAACAACTTCTGTCTTCGATTTCCATGGCGGAAGTTGGGTCTTTTACCTCCTTGTGTCATCTTGTAGTAGCTCTTGTACCTGTTTAGACTAGATCCTAGGGGAGGGTGGTTTTTAAAATGTTGTAAAGGTTTTTCCGCAATTTCTTAGGTAGCTTATTTCTGAACAGGATTCTTGTAAAGAAAGGATTTTAGTTATGTATAAAGATGGCTTAATTTGATGGTTTACTTTAATTCTGCATGTTACCTGTTGGACGGGTGGTAAGGGTTCGCCTATCTAAGTGATTAGAGTAGGCGTCTGCACGGCCCGGTAGGTTGGGTCGTGACACTTTTGTGCTACATCATTTTATGATGTAGGTTCAGGCACTCAACATCCATACCGCACTTAGTTCGATTTCCTGTCTGCACTCAGCAGTTCAGTGGTGAGTCCTCACTAGTTCGAGGATGATAGATATACTTATCTTTCAGTATTTATTTCAGTTTCAGATTTATTAGAGTTAGCTGGGGGCATGTCCCAGAAACTCTTATTCAGTTAGCAGGCTTTCATACATAGACTAGATTCAACGGTTGTTAGTGTTGTCACTCTGTTAGCACTAAACTATTTTTATATTATTCTTATTCAGATTTTAGGGCTCTTTTCCCGTATTCAACTATTAAATTGTTTAGCTTCCGCACAACGCATGCCTTAATTTGATTTTCTTATAGATATGCCATGCCATTGGTTAGCTTGGGGTCACTTGTTACACTGAGCACCATGTTGCATCCAGGGGGTAGATTCAGGGCGTGACAAAAGTAGCAAAGCTATTTGTAGTTATTTCCTTTTTGTCGTTTTTACTTTTGCCTTTTGTAATCAAAACATAGTGGAAGAAATAAAATGAAATGAAAATATATCCCCTTTTACCCATTCGAACTATGTAGGGTCTGAATTCTCCTTCGTAAGATACATAGGAAGCCTTTCAAGGCCCGACCCCTATCTTTAAGAAATTTTGATTTCTCCACTTCAACAGGGATGTTTGAGAATTCATAAGACACATCAAGTGCTAGACTCGACAAGTCAACTTTCCTGATAGAATCTACTTATGAAAAATCGATGGGCAAATTCCTGTCCATCGAACCCTCGAGTTGATAATTACCCGTGGATCAATTTTCCTTGACAAAAAGAAACTTTTATGTGTTTAAAGCAATTCTTATGTTTTTATTTCTGGTCGGATATCTTGTATTGTTTATCACTAACGGATATCTTGTATTGTTTATCACTAACGGAATCTAACATATTGACCTTTGAGTTGTTTTTACTTCAACAGGTAATAGAAACTGATCTGTGTTGACAAAACTGGCCAAACATCCCTACTTCACCCGCTCAAAGGCGCACATAAATTCCTCCTCTAACCGTCGCTTTTCTAAGGGCAAAATGACTGATAGTGAAGAAGAGAATGCTTTAGCCGTGAGAGACAATGTTATCGCTGAACAAAGTGAAATGATTGCAGAGCTTGCAAGGAAGCTAGAGAAGATGCAAGAAGAGGTATAGAAAGCCAAGGATATGGTAAGCTTGGCTATTGCCGCTAACACCCCGACTCTGGGCAATTCCCAAACACCTCTTCAAATCCCTCCACTCAATTCCCCGTTAACCAAAAATTGTCCAAGGGATATCCCTCCCGCCTCTGCACCTATACCTTTCAACAAACCTCTCTCCAATAACCCTCCTTATATCAGATCCTCATATCAAATCCACACTCTTTCTATCCAGCACACTAACCAAAACAACCTAAGTGCCTACAATCCACAAAACCTCCCTCCAAAGCTACCAAAATACGCCACCAAACACCTACAAATCCCAGAATAACCATATATCACTAACCCGCCCAACTATACCCCCACCTACCCAAATGCCATTCCACATTTCCAGCCTCAACCTGTCCAGAATGTGCCACCTACTACTTTCCATGCTATGGTAGAACCATATACCGCCCTCCCAGAAACTCTCGAGCTTGACCACTATAAGGAGAAGGAGAAAGAGTTGAGGTCTACGGAAAAGAAGCACGATCGTGACATGGTGCAACTGAAAGAAGAAATAGCTAGGATCAGAGAACTCTGACGTTCATCTTATGAGAAGGGTTATGATTACGATGATCTATGCATTCATCCGGAATTGGATCTGCCAGATGGATTCAAAACTCATAAATTCGGGACCTTCAATGGTGTTGGGAACCCTGAGGTTCATTTGAGAAGCTATTGTGACCAAATGGTTGGCGCAAGGAAGAACGATGCCTTGTTGATGAGGTTGTTCAGCCAGAGTTTAAGCGGGGAAGCTTTGGAGTGGTTCACCACTCAAGAACAGAAAAAATGGTCTAGATGGAGTGACCTGGCCAGAGACTTTGCTCAAAGATTTGCATATAATGTGGAAGTCATTCCGGATTGATACTCTCTGGGATGCATCAGGCAGAAATCAAATGAGGACTTCTGAAATTATGCCTATCGATGGAGAAAGGAGGCGGCGAGAGTCTGTCTTCCCATGACCAAAGAGGATATTAGCGTGGTGTTAATGCGCTCTCAAGAATCAGTGTTCTATGATAAAATGATATCAACAGTTAAAGTGAAGTTTGCCGACCTAGTTAAGATTGGTGAAATTGTCAAAGAAGGCCTTCAGAGTGGCAAGATTACCAAGGCCTCAGCATCGTCAAGATCGGCAGGACTTCCCAGAAAAAATAGGGAAGAGGTATCTTCAGTATCCTCCAGTCCTAGCACGAAACCAAAGAAACCCTTCGGAGCCAACTATAAAAAATCACTTGTTCCAACAACCCCTCCCCCAGCTCCACAAAATCCTCAACCTATTTTCTATACTCAGCCCATCTACCAAGCTCCACAACCAAATATGCAACCCATTTACCAAGCTTCACAACCAAATGTGCAGCCCACTTACCAAGCTCCTCCTCAAAACTTCCAAGTGTATCAAAAGGCTCCTGAGAACCAGAATAATTACCAAGTTCCTCCTTGCTCCAATGCTAATCTCCCTCGTCCAAATTTGGAAAAGAAAGTTCCTCAAACTTTTACCCAACTGGTCGAGACCAGAACTTAGCTATATGAGAGATTGAAGGCCATCGGATTTATTCAGCCTATTCAACCCAAACCAAGCAACACTGACTCTCATTTCTTTAAAGCCAATCGGCATTGGGCTTACCATTTCAAAGGAGCCGAACACGATAATGAGGATTGCATCAACATGAGGCATAGAATTCAGGATTTGATTGATCAAAGGGTGATCACACTGCAGACGGCGCCACCAAATGTTAACAACAATCTGCTCCTAAATTACGGGGGAGCCGCTGTGAATATGATTGAGATAGATGAAGATTGGGTCGTGAGCATGTCCATAACGCCAGCTAGTCTCGGGAAGCCAGAAGAGTTGGAAAAGGTTGTGGCTGCCTTGAGTATTGCGGGGAAGCCACAATTCATTGTGTTAGCAGCACCTCACAAGCTTTTGCTCTGGTACCTGCAGAAGAAGGATTCATAGTCGAGGCCACCACAGCCCATGGTATGACAAGGTCGGGAAGATGTTATAACCCTGACGATCTGGTTAATAATACTTATAAGAAAGATCAATAAAAAAGACCGATCACTGAAGGTGAAGCGGAAGAATTTTGGAGGAGAATGCAATTGAAAGAGTATTCCATTGTGAAGCATTTGGAAAAGACCCCTGCCCAAATCTCTATTTGGGAATTACTCATGAGTTCCCAATACCACAGGCACGCATTGCTCAGAGTCCTAAATGAAGCTTATGTGCTGACAAGTACTAGCACAGAAAATCTGACTGCCATGGTAAGCAGAGTCTTAAGAGGCCACCACATCTGCTTTAGTGACGATGAGTTGCCTTTTGAAGGCATTATGCACAACAAAGCCTTACATGTCACTATTAAGAGTAAAGAGAAGATTGTGAATAGGGTATTGATTGATGATGGATCGGGGCTGAAAATCTGTCCATTGTACGTACTTACCTAGTTAGAGTATGATCTGGGGAAGATTTTCCAGAGCAGGGTCAACGTGAGAGCCTTTGATGGAGGTCAAAGGGACACTATTGGAGAAGTCAGCCTATATATCCAAATAGGACCTGCCAAGTTCCGTACAGAGTTCCAACTCATGGATATTAGCACCAACTATAACTTGCTTTTGGGGAGACCATGGATCCATGGAGTTGGTGTCGTGCCGTCAACTTTGCATCAGATGGTAAAGTTCATTTGAGAGTAACATAAGGTGGTGATCTACGGTGAAGGGAGTCATCTAATCCTCCCTAATGGTTGTGTCCCTGTGATCGAAGAAGTCTCGAGAGAAAGTGATTTCTACGCCGTAGAGATTGTCAATGCCACTGGAGAGGATCTTGCTCCTCTAATTCCCATACCGCCTATCTATAAAATGCTCGTGACTACGATGCTGAGAAATGGATACGATCCAGGTTTCGAGCTGGGAAAGAATTCTAACGGCAAGACTGAGCCCATAAGCATTCCCCGACAGCTGACCAAGCATGGATTAGGTACGTGTCCCAAGAGGACAAGGCAAAAGTCAAAGAGAAGAAGCAGTCAGGACTGTCAAAACCACTCCCTCACCTATATCAGTCATTCTCAATGTGGATTAGTACCTCAAGTAATGGGTTAGAGGATGAAATAAGAGATCTATTAGAGGAATGTGATTCTATAACAGAAGAAATCCTCGAAGCATCCATGATTAGGGATGCCAGGCTGGGCGAAAAGTTGCAGAACTGGGCCGCCACTCCCCTCGTGACTCTCCACTTGTCTAGGTAGACAAAGACTATATTTTATAAAAAAATTGGTGATGGTCCGGATGAGGCTCCATGACCCATCCTTTATGTTTTAACATTTCTCATACTGTTTACTGCTTTCCAAAAGGTATGAACCTGTATTTATGCGGGTTGTAGCCGTAGTTTAAATATTTTTTAGGATTTCAATGAAAGCCTCTTTATTTCAAAAACATTTGTTGTTCATCATTATTTATGTTTACTTGTTATTATCTAACCCCTTTTGTTTTTGGTTTCAGTAATAATAAGTTAAAACCTGCCACTATTATGTCATGTCAAGAGCTTAATGAACAAATCGAGCTAGATGGCGATGATTTTGAGGAATATGATGAAGAAACTATGGTTCCTGAAGGGTTGACGGAGGAACTGAAAGATTTTGAAAATCAAGAAAGACCCAACCTAGAGGAAACTAAGACGGTCAATCTAGGAGACAGCCAAGAGGTCAAAGAAACCAGAATCAGTGTCCATCTGACAGAAGCACAAAAAGAGAACTCATCAGATTGCTCCGAGAATACATCGACATATTTCCTTGAGTCTACAGTGACATGCCAGGTTTGAGCACAGATGTAGTCTCTCACAAATTGTCTATCAACTCAGGGTTTAAACTAATCAAGCAGAAGACCCAAAAATTCAAACTTGATCTGAGTTTAAAGATCAAAGAAGAAGTTACCAAACAGATCCAATCTGGAGTGGTAGAAGTCACAAAGTATCCCACTTGGTTGGACAACCTTTTCCCAGTGCCCAAGAAGGACAGGAAAATCAGAATCTGCGTTGACTATCAAGACCTGAACAAAGCAAATCCCAAGGATAATTTTCCATTGCCCAATATCCACATCCTTATTGACAACTGTGCGAAGAATGAAATGCATTCATTTGTAGATTGTTTTGCTGGGTACCACCAGCTATTAATGGATGAAGCAAATGCGGAGAAAATGGCCTTCATCATACCTTAGGGTTTTATCATTATCGGGTGATACCGTTTGGTCTTAAAAACGTGGGTGCCACTTACATGCGAGCAATAATAACCATATTCCATGACATGATTCACAAGGAGATCAAAGTGCACGTAGATGATGTGATTATCAAATCCCGCGAGAGTTCAGATCACTTATTTAAGAAAGTTCTTCAATCGACTATGGAAGTACAACCTGAAATTAAACCCTGCTAAGTGTGTTTTTGGGGTACTAGCTAGCAAGATATTGGGGTTCATAGTCAGTAGGAAGGGCATCGATCTCGACCCTTTGAATATCAAAGCAATTCAAGAGTTGCCTCCCCCGAAGATCAAGAAAGAGGTCATGAATTTCCTGGGAGGCTGAATTATATTAGCTGGTTCATAGTCCAGTCAACGGTTATTTGTGAACCCATCTTCAGGTTGCTGAAGAAAGATGCACCAACCAGTTAAACTGAGGAGTGACAATAAGCTTTTGACTATATCAAGAAGTATTTATCCAGTCCACTAGTATTGGTTCCTCCAAGAGAAGGAAGTCCATTGTTGCTACATTTTTCAGTCTCAAAAAATGCATTTGGCTGCGTTCTGGGGCAACATGATAAAAGTGAAAAAAAGGAACGAGCATTTTATTACTTGAGCAAGAAGTTCACTCCATACGAGGCTTATTATACTCTGCTAGAAATTAAAGCATTATTTGTCGTCCTACATGACGTATCTCATTTCCAGAATGGACCCTCTGAAATAAATATTCCAAAAGGCCATGCCTAAGGATAAATTGGCCAAGTGGAAAATGTTGCTGAGTGAGTTTGACATCGTGTATGTGACTCAAAAAGCAATCAAGTGACAAGCCTTAGCGGATCATTTTGCGGAAAATCTGGTTGATGAAGATTATGAACCACTCTGAACTTATTTTCCAGATGAAGAGATTTTGTTCATAGGCGAGGATATTGCAGAAGCATACCCTGGTTGGAGATTATTCTTCGATGGAGCGGTCAATTTTAAAGGTTCTGGCATTAGAACGGTCTTGGTAGCAGAAACTGGTCAACATTACCCGGTGACAGCCAAACTCCATTTTCCATGCACCAATAATATGGCCGAATATGAAGCTTGTATTCTCAGTATTCAGTTGGCTATTGACATGGATATTCGAGAACTCTTGGTCATCAGTGACTTTGATTTGCTAATTCAACAAGTCCAAGGTGAATGGGCTGTGAAAAACTCCAAGATTCTATCGTATGTGAAATTGGTACAAAGTCTGTGCAAGAGGTCCAAAAAGATTGAGTTCAAGCATACTCCGAGGATTCAAAATGAGTTTGCCGATGCTTTAGCTACCATATCCTCCATGATTCAACACCCAGACCAGAATTACATCAATCCGTTGGTGATAAGTCTAAAAGAGCAACCTGCACACTGTGTGCAAGTTGAAGCAGAACCATACGAAAAGTCATGGTATTATAATATCAAGAGGTATCTAGAGGTCGGGGCCTATCCAGAAGATGTGACCGCCAACCAAAAGAAGATGATTCACCGGATGGCCAATAACTTTTTCCTAAATGGAGAAATCCTTTATAGGAGGACTCTAGATCTTGGATTCTTAAAATGTGTTAACTCGATTGAAGCCACAAAGTTGCTAGAAGAAGTACATGTCGGAGTGTGTGGACCTCATATGAATGGGTTCACCTTAGCCAAGAAGATCTTGTGAGACGGATACTTTTGGATGACCATGGAAAACTATTGTAGCAAGTTCGTACAGAAGTGTCACAAGTGCCAGATCCACAGAGATTTAATTCGAGTGCCGCCTAGCGAGCTTCGTGCTATGAGTTCACCTTGGCCTTTTATAGCCTAGGGCATGGATGTCATTGGTCCGATTGAGCCGCCTACTTCAAACAAACATAGATTCATTTTGGTAGCTATTGACTATTTCACAAAATGGGGAGAAGCCGCTTCTTACAAATCCGTGACCAAGAAGGTTGTAGCCGATTTTGTCAAGAATAATTTGATTTTCCAATTTGGAATTCCCGAGTCAATAATCACGGACAATGGAGTGAATCTGAATAGTCACCTTATGAGAGAGATATGTGAACAATTCAAGGTCGCTCACCAAAATTCAACTGCATACCATCCCCAAATAAATGGAGCTGTGGAAGCTGCCAATAAGAATATCAAGAAGATCCTAAGAAAGATGGTCGAAAGTCACCGATCTTGGCATGAGATGTTGCCTTATGCTTTGTTAGGATACCAGATGACCGTCAGGACTTTAACCGTGGCAACTCCTTATGTGTTGGTGTATGGTTCAAAAGTGGTGATACCCGCTGAAGTTGAAATACTATCCCTTAGGATCATTCAAGAAGCCAGATTGAGCAACGAAGAATGGGTTCGCGCCCATTATGAACAACTCATATTGATTGATGAGAAAAGGATGAGTTCCATATGCCACGGTCAATTGTACCATAAATGAATAATTCGTGCATTCAACAAGAGTGTAAGATCTCGTATATTTGCCATAGGACAGATGGTCCTTAAGTGCATTTTCCCTCACCAAGAGGAATACAAGGGAAAGTTTGCACGAAATTGGCAAGGACCGTACATCGTCCATAAAGTGCTATCTGGAGGAGCTTTGATTTTGTCCGAGATGGATGGACAAGTGTGGCCTAACCTGATCAATTCCGACTCTGTTAAGAGATACTATGCATGAAGATGGTTTTTCTTTCATTTCTTTCCCTGTAATCGCACTTTCTAATTGTAATTGTTTTTATGCTTTGTAATAGCTCAAAAGTTCCCTATCCTCTTTGTACAAACTATGTTTGACCTGAATTCTCAAGAATGAGATACATAGGCGGCTTGTATTGGCTTTTGTCAACCCCTTAGAAAAATCTATCTTTTCCCTTTTTATCTTGAACTACATTCGACCTGAATTCTAAAGAATGAGACACGTAGGCGGCCTTTGTCGGCCTCGATCACCCCTTTATTTATTTCCAGCATTCTCCCATTTTAGGTATGGGAACTATGTTTGACCCGATTCCTACCTTAACGGGATACGTAGGCGCCACAATGGTACGGTCATATTACCCAGGAAATAGAAACTGGGGCAGAATTTTTGAGAAAGAAATCTCAAAAATTCAGAAGGCAAAGATCGTCTCCAACAAGTCAGGATGCAGAATGTGGTAAGAGCGACTGAGATGGATATCGTAAGAGAATCTCAATGTCCCTACAGAGTGTCAAAACTCTTATCAATGAAATAAGAGTCATCGTGAAACCATTAACTAGGACAGAAATTTTGAGGAGGACCTCAAAATTTCCACCAAACTTCATCCAAGAGTTCAGAAACAAACTCTGAAGAATTCCCCGGCACCGAGAGATCAGAGTCCACTTCAAGAATACGTAGTTGTAACGAAGTTCGAGGGGGATTAATCCTCAGCTATGACAGATATCTCAAAAGATCATTCTCAAACTTCCCATCTAGGGCGATAAAGGATCTCCAAGAGTTTGCCCGCAACATGTCAGAGATGTCAAAGCCTCGAATAAAGTACGTTCATTGAGCTAGTACATGACATGATAGGTAGAGACCTTTCTAAAGCTATCTTTTTTTCAAAATCTTGGTTTTCCAAAGAACTTGTTTGAAAAATCTTTACAAAAGATTAGTTTTACTCCTTTATAATTTGATTTTATCTTATGTCAACTGTGACCCTGGGAGTCGAGGACGATGAGTACCCGAGGGTGGAAAGCATCCAGAAAAGGCAAAGCAAGGAGCAGAAGATCGAAGGAGGTCAACACAGATCAGTTTTGCCAAAAACTAAAAACACTTCTGTGGATGCAGGTTGTCCTAAAAAGTATGTTAGAGATTGGCGAAAGTCCCTCACTTTCCAATGCATTCAAAGCAACACAATGAGACCAGATTCCCCAAAATTGGCGAGAAAATCCAAATGGTGGGAAGAAGCCAAAAGAGGCAAAAGCTTCTGAAACAGATATATTTTCTTGTAGTTTATAGGAACTACCAGATAAAGAGAGATCGGAAGCATCCTCGAATCCCCCAAGCAGATCAGGACGCTGTGGCCAGTCTCAAAATGAGAGATCAATGACATCCTCCACCAAATCCCCAACAAATCAGAAATTGCCACAAATAGATGATGTTTAGAAATGGTATTTGTGGCTTTCCCCAATAGGTACAACCATTTCATTCACATCCAAAATGAAAATTATTTTGATTAGCTTCACGAACATTGCTTCTAAAGTTTTTCAAATCTGAATTTGACTATAGTCGCTAGTAAAAGTGATGTTGTGTCTACTAATCATTTGCTATGAGCACAGGTACACACAAAGGAGTCAACATTACAACATAAAAACCAAAGGTGATGTTTTCTGCAACTGCTACGCATGTCATTGCATGATCATCCATATCATTATCATATTTGCATATCACAAAGACCATGTCACAAGGACCATATCGCAAAGACCATGTCACAAGGACCATATCGCAAGGACCATGTCACAAAGACCATGTTGCAGGGACCATGTTGCAAAGACCTTATCGCAAGGACCATGTAACAAAGACCATGTCACAAAGACCATGTCCGAAGGACCATGTCACAAAGACCATGTCACACCATGTTGCAAAGACCAGGTCGCAAGGACCATGTCGCAAAGACCATGTCACAAAGACCATGTCGCAAGGACCATGTCATAAAGATCATATCGCAAAGACCATGTCACAAGGACTATGTCACAAGGACCATATCGCAAGGACCGCTGTGAAGATTATTTCTCTCTACTGGCCGGTTTCAAAGAGGATGACATTCAGAGGCGTCCCTAAGTCGTACTTGGTGCGTAGGATCGACCCAAGAGCATACTTATATCCGATATCGTGTAAGACAATGGAGTCTAACATTGAGGATATTTGCACAGTTATGCTACAAATATTTATGCATACTTATTATTGTGCCGAGACAACGGAGTCTGGCATTCAGTATATTTATATTCAATATCGCGTGAGATGGGCAGAGTCTGACGTTGAGGATATCTTTGCTTCTTTATTATTATGCCAAGATGATAGAGTACGCCATTCATCATATTTATTTCTGATATCGCGTAAGATGGCAGAGTCTGACATTGAGGATATCTTTGCTTTATTATTATTATGCCGAGATGATGACATCTAGAGTTCAGCATATTTATATCCGATATCGCGTAAGACGGTGGAGTCTGACGTTGAGGATGTAACACCCCAGAACTTCCAAGCCCAGACTTAGCTCAGAAAACCAGGAGAAAATAAAATTTCAAAAAAAATCTAAGTTTCCAGGAACCACGGTTAAGATCACGGACCGTAGTTTGGAATCACGGTCCGTGGTCTCAACCATAATTCCCATTTCTAGTAGACCTCCAATTCATGCTCTAGGAACCACGAGTCAAATCACGGGCCATAGTTCAGGACCATGGACCATCGTTTGATTCGTGGATCCAAAGATCAGAGAAGTACCACTTCCCTTAATCAGAACCACGGACGGGATCACAGATCGTAGTTTAGAACCACGGTCCATCCTGTCACCCGTGGTTTCCCTTAATCAGAGGGCCATCAGTCCAGGGCTCAGTAACCATGAGTCACACAATGAACCATCGTTCAGGACCATAGTCCATCCTGTGGACTCGTGGAATCAGAACCTCAAAGACCCTTAGCCCGTGTCCCAAAAACCACGAGTCAGGTTATGGAGCATACTTCATAAATATGGTCCGTCCTTTGACCCTTGAAATCCTCAGACCAGACTAAAGTCCCAGGAATCAAGAGCCACATGACGAACCATCATTCAGGAGTACGGTCTGTCCTGTGGAGTCGTGGTTCCCTCAGAACAGAGAACCCCAAGACCCCTAGACAGGACCATGACTCAGTTGATGACCCATCATCCAGGACTACGGTCCGTCAACCAAGTCGTAATCCCTGAGTCGCGATTTTTAGCAGAGTTCTTTTAAATTTCCCAGGGGTATTTTGGACTTTTCCTACCTCTTTTAAAGCCTAAGCTACGATATTTTGACTAATCTAAGCCTAATTAATTAGTCAATAACTACCTAAAACCTCTATTCTCCTAAAAATCATCAAACTTAGAAAGAAAAGAAACAAAAGAGGCGATAGTTTTCTCTCAAGAACAAGCAGAGGTCTTTTTCAAGTTCAGCCCCGAAATCCAAAGGATTTCTCAGTAGTATTTTCACTAGGTATGTGGAATTTCATCAATGGGTTCTTTTCACCCATTGAGTCCCTAGAATTCATCCAGTCTTTCAGTTCTCCACAGATTATTCAGACCTAGGGTTACTAATTCTTAGGGATTCATTGTAATTCATATTATATTATTTATATGATATTATATTCATGGTTCTTGGAGAGTTAGTATAGTCACATGTTCAGGACTCAGAAACCCTAACTTGTGTTAATTCCAGAGATTCATGAATTATGCTTGTTAGGCAGATTAGTCATACAATCATGTTTTAGAATTCGAGTGCCATATCTTTCAGTGTATGTATGATGCATACTCAGTTGTTTATTAGTATTTTGAGCTATCCAGTATTACAGTTGCTTTATTGCTTACATTCAGTTGGCAGTAGACTTAGTACTTAGGCTGAAACCTTTAGTAGCAGTCCCCAAGTCCAAAAACTATGGCACCACCATAGGTCAGAAAGGGGTCAGCTGTCAGATTAGGATGGTTACCTTTGTCCCTTGTGGACATCAGTTTAGTGGATCCACGTCAGACTTGTTCGTACCCTTGGCAAGGTATGAACACTCTTCCATCCAGGGTTACAAGTTGGCCTCATAGTTAGCTCAGCTTGGGGTATGTTGATGAATAGTGTCTCCCACAGTCAGACGCACATTGCATTGACCATGTATTCAGTATTTACTTCAGTATTCAGTTCAGCATGTTATATCTTCATGATTGGTACTTGGTCATTGCATCCAGTTCAGCTTTCAGTTATGTCAAAGTATATCTATTTCTATGTTCAGTTCTACATTGTCCAGCTTAGCACATATCATGCATGCTCAGTACATTCAAAGTACTGACACATACTTTTGTGCTATGATCATCATGAAAGGTTTAGGTGCTCAGCATCCATATCGTGCTTAGTTCGACTTCTGGTACATACTCAGCAGCTCCATTGGTGAGTCCTCATGGTTCGAAGACGATAGACATGCTTTACTTTCAGTATTTACTTTTCAGTTTCAGTCTTGCTAGAGTTAGCTGGGGCCATGTCCCAGCAGCTCATATCAGTTAGAGGCTTTCAGACATAGACTAGATTCAGCTCGAGTTGTTAGTGTTGTTTTCAGGCTTCATTATACTCTCTCATATATTTTATATACTCAATGATTTTAGTTTTTCCCACCTTCA
The DNA here is from genome assembly GCA_003996215.1 of Jaltomata sinuosa. Classification (NCBI taxonomy): domain Eukaryota; kingdom Viridiplantae; phylum Streptophyta; class Magnoliopsida; order Solanales; family Solanaceae; genus Jaltomata; species Jaltomata sinuosa. The sequence continues at coordinate 180,760 of QJPP01000980.1, forward strand.
GATACAAATTATTTTTAGCTTCCGCACAGTGCATGTTTTAATTGAAATTGTATAGATATGCCATGCCATGGGTTAGCTTGGAGTCATTTGTGACACCAAGCATCGTGTTGCATCTAGGGGTAGCCTCGGGGAATAATAGAGGATATATTTGCTTTATTATTATTACGCCGAGACGACAACGTCTAGTATTCAGCCTATTTCTATCCAATATCGCAGCATCGATAGCCAAAGGATACAACTATATTTGATCATGTGGCAAAGGCCTTGTCACCCCTGATGATCAAAAAATGTTTGCTATCGAGGTTGAAAGCATATAGTCTAAAGGATGTCTGTAAGACGCCATCCAAATTGGATGATGAACCAGATCTCCCAAAATTGGAAGGCCAAAGGTCGTTTGTAAGTCACAGCGATGTCTAAAATCGGATAGCATGCAATATTGCCCAAAACTTGACAGACTAAGAGTTATCTGTAAGACGCAACAATATCTAAAATCAAATAGTGTGCAAGATCACCCGAAGATTAACAGTTCAAGGATAATGCATAAGTCACAATAATATCCAAAATTGGATAAAAGTGCAAGACTACCAAACATTGATAGTCCAAGGGTTATCTATAAGCCACGACATATCCACGTTGATATTGTGCAGGACTACCCAAAGGCTAATAATTCAAGGGAAATTTATAAGTCGCGTTACATCCAAGATCGAATAAAAGTGTAGGATTACCCAAAAAACTGGCAATTCGAAGGACATCTGTATGCTGCCTCTATCCAAAGTTAGATGATGTGCAAGATTACTCGAAAGCTGACAAATTAAGCGACATCTATAAACTGCCTCTGTACAAAGTCGAATGATGTGCTAGATTACCCAAAGCTTGAATATTTAGGGAATATCTAATAGTCGCATTGATACGGATGATGCGCAAGACTTATCCCAATGACGTATGCGAAGACTGCTACCAATAGCTGTGAGGGCTATCACATTCAAGAGAATGCCACAAACAGTTACGAAGACCATCCCCTCAAATGGTTACGAGGACCGTCACATCAAATGGCTACGAAGGTTGTCATATTCAAAGATCACCAAAAAGGCAATCATATCTGATAGCTACGAAGGATATCATGTTTATTTGTCATGGAATTCTATTTCCTAAGACAGATACAGAAATCACGGCATCTTCTTCAAGAAATAACAAACGCGAAAAAATAAGGTACAAAGCTATCTCTCTTTATTGAGCTACTTTACTACTAACAATTATGTTTTAAAATATTGCCAAGAACATATGAGAGGATGAAAATCTCGAACCAGAATAATAGATATGAAATACGTCAAAAGACGTCACCACACGGGATTCGAACGTAACTCAAGGATGAGGTATGATAAAGAAACTATCTCTCCAAATGGAATTACGTTACTACTAACAATTTTATTTTGAGATGTTGTCGAGAGCATCCGTGAAGGATGAAATTCTCAAAGTAAAACCACAGATGCGGACTACGCTAAAAAGGGTGCATCACAACGTGAAACCTTTTCTTAGCAGCAAACTAGGACATAGTCCGAAGAGGGATATCAAACTCTTTGGACGCGAGCTGAGGAACGACTTTAACCTCCATCAAACTACACCCCTATCAGGCATGTGGGTATTTCCTATCATTGGGTCTTAGTTTCGCATCCAGAGTACTTTCTGAACTCACGCTGGAAGCAATATCCTTTCTTTTCAAATTCGAGCGACAATATACCTCGAGCTTTGGAAATTATGTCCAGGTAAATTCTTATTTATGGGTGTGAAGCATGCCACATTTATAGTTGAGAGGTTACAAGTCTCTTTTTTATAGCTCAATACATGTGTCACTCATCCCGAGCCAAAGGTTGTCTTAACATAAAGATCACATTTTCCACCGATTGAGTCAAACTACAAGCAGTCTGATTCCCTAAGTCTTGGGATATGTAGGCGGGCTCTGTGTTAAAAACTCAGTTGCATTCCAAAAAACCCAATCCTCTTACTCTCCAGCTTTTTGGTCTCTCCTTAATCCGAGGTCAGAATAACTGTTGAATTTCTTAAAAATCATGCATAAAATCAAGCATCTTGAACTACAAGTGGCCTGATTTTTCATATAGCTTGAGATATGTAGGAAACACAATACCGAATTTGACTATGATTCCTTGACATTCATGCTAGCACCAACAATTTTCTGAAGATGAATCTGTGGTCGGATAAAATTAGGAACATCAATTCTCTTTGCCCAGGGTTCCTTACATCCACCCTACTCAAAGGGAGGGACAGTTATTGACACCCAATTTTTACTCTTCACATTACAAATTAATCTTGAGCCTCTTTCAGATTTTAAACAATTTTTGAAATAATGGTTTTGTAAAAAGAATAAAATATTTTCCAAATCAGCTTTATAATAGTTTTGAGTAAGAATTTATATTTTTTCATGTGGAATTTATATAAGTTTACTAAAGAGACTATTTTAAAGTTTAATTTCATAAGAAAATCTTTTTAAAATTAAAATTGCTTGATTTTCCTCCAAATTGATTAAAATTAGAGGTTAATTGAATAATCAATTTCATAATTCTTAAAATGAGGTAATTATGCTTTAAATAGTTTAAAGTTAAAGAAGCTCAAATGGTTAATTGTAATTAATTCATTCCTATTTCAACTTTAGCCTAATTCCTTTAAATCATTTAAAAAAATTAGCTGGATTTTCCCTAAATCCTTCTGAATTGGGTTGTCTCCTAAATTAATATGGCCACATTTTGCAAATGTGGCCAAATTATAAACCACCCTTATAACCCCTTTGCTCTTCACCAATTTGGGCCAGCAATTCACATGAATTCGCCTAAGCCCACCTCTAATTTGCCCATAACCCAGCCCAAAACCCTTATTCCCATCAAATATACAGACCCTTATACTTTTCTTTCCACTCTCTCACTAAAAAAATGTCCAAACGACCCCTACACCTCCTCTTCTTCATTTTTCACTCAACAAACCTAGAAACCCTAGCGCCACCTGGGCGCTCCCAACACTTCCCTCATCCCTCCGTACTCCATCAGCGTGCCTAGCATGAGAATTCATACCAAGAAGGTACTAAGAGGGCTACGTGTCCTCATACGCGCTCTTTTTTTGTCCTTATAGGAGAAATCCTACTCGAATTTGTAACAACAAGGTACGATTTCTAGCTCATATCCTTATCCCTTCACAAGAAATTCAAAATCCCTCGGTAAAATTCCAGAAAAAACCCTTGGAAAACCCTTATCCCACATCAAAGAATTGACCCCAAATCTCCTAAATTCTCCCCTATATAAACCCCACTATTTTTACAGTGGAGGTAAGAGGTTTTTGGAGGAAATTTTGAAGGCTGAGATCTTGTAAAGAGTCGTTCGAGCTTAGATCTTGGCAGTGTAAATTCAAAGTTCCTCTCCCCAGTGGTTGTGAAGCTATTCCGACAAGGTTCGTAGTCCCATACGCTGCTCTAGAAAAGGTAAACACCTTATTATCTCGTATTTTTTGAAGTTATGTCGAGTAGTGTTTCTTAGGAACTCTCATATTGGTTTTAGGCTGGCATTTTTGTTTGATTTGATGCTAAGAAATAATGTCTAGAAGATGTGGAATCTGTTTATTGAAATGGTGGTTAAGGGTTAAAGTCCTGAATGTTTTTTTTTTTTGCTTTCTCTCTTTCCTGTTTTCTTCTCGTTTTAATAACCATTTATGCGGGTCTCATATGAATGTCGATGTGTTGTTTGTTCTATTTCTTAAATCTCTCCTCCTTGTCGTGAGAATTTAGCAAAGAAATACTAGTGTCTGTTTTGATATTGTTCTGTGACTTCCATATGCCTACATTTTGTTATGTGTTCATATAAAGATTTCACTTAAAGAACTGATTTACCAGGCATAAAAGGGGTTAATTTTATCTCTCTGGTGTTTAAAATCTCGTTTAAACTTGGCTATCCCTTATTGTTTTGGCTGCTATGAATACCATGTTTTTATTTGGTTCCTTTGTGATTATGTGTAGAGTTCGCAATCACTATGTGTCTTCTTGTTTGATTGTTTAACAAAAGAAAAGTTGTTGGTTGGAATATTTACTATCTTCACTAGATATTTTCTTTGGAAAAGGTTCTTGTTTCATTCCAATGTTAGCCTATTATCTCTGAAATTTTAAGGTCTTATTTGTGCTTATATGAGATTTTTCTTTAGCTTTACAGCCTAAAACTTCTCTTGAAAGTTAGAGTCTAAAACTGCTTCTGTCTTAGTCAAAACGACACCTCTATTCCCATAAGTTTTGTTCAAAATCCAATTTTCCTGCATGAAATGTTCTCTTGATATAAATCAGTATGTTTGTTGTATAAAGTCGAGCTTTTTTTTTATCTGCTGATCTTTGAAATTTGTACAACTCTCCATTGAGTTTTGGAAGTCCTTTTGATATTGATCTACATAACATGTTTGTAGATTCCTTGTTTTAACTTGGGTTTACCTGTTAGTCTCATTCTGTGATTTGTTAAAGAAACAATCTGATTGAATGATTAGCCATAACCAAAATAGGCACGACTTGCTTGCGAATATTCAATGGCTTTGTTTAATTTCGAGTATGTTGAAGTAGTATTTTGGATAAGTTCTAATCATTGTCCTTTTTGTTGATCTTTGTGACATGAACTGTATCAGCCCACCCGGACTCCCAAATCCCTTTGCATCTCCTCATTGGTCTAAAAACCCAATAATCATCTTTAAGTCAGCTATATCGCGAGAAAAAATGAGGCAAACATGATATACAACCCATGTATATCTGGTATGAAGAGGAGACGAAAATGGGCTAAAGCCCATAAAAATAAGTCAGCAGCAGCAAGGCATGGAGAAAATGGGTCAAGCCCTTAAACAGTAGCAACAATGGCCTAAAGGGCTAGAAAACTCTCAAGAGTTTGAGATCAGCAGCAGTAGCGGCCCAAAAATGGGCAGAAGAGTTCAAAATGGACTGAAGCAAAGAGGGACAACTACACAAATGCCCTTTAAAGGGAGTGGCTTTGCATTTTTGCCCCCCATAAAAATGGTCTTATAAAAATAGTCTTCCTTGTTTTTCATGTATAGAGCAACTACCTTTTTGCCCCTCTACACCTCAAATATTTTTAAATAACCCTCAATGCTCATTTATCTCTCAACTTTTATATATATTTCTTTTTCTCTTTTTTCTTTTCTTTTTTTTTTATTTCTATTTTTTCTTTTTTCTTTTTTTTATTTCTATTTTTTCTTTTTTCTTTTTTTCCCAACCTTTATTTTTCTTTTATTTTTTGTTTTATTCTTTCTTCTACGTTTTTTCTTTTTTCTCAATCTTTATTTTTTTTTCTTTTCTCCTCTCAATTCTATTTTTTCTCCTTTCATTTTTCATTTTTATTTTTATTTTATTTTTCTCAACCTTTATTTTTTGTTGTCTTTTTTTTCCTCGTTTTTTTCTTTTTTTCTCAATATTTATTTTTTTTTCTCTCAACTTCAACTTTCTTATTTTTTTCTTTGGTTTTTAATTTTTCTTTTCTCTTTTTTTAATCAATTTTTTCGACCTTTATTTTTTTTATGAGATGTTCTATAATTCTTGCTTTAGAGGCAAGACTTAGCCCAAAGACTTCCAAACAACAAATTACGCCCATGAGCAAGACTTGACACTAGTATATTGTGTCTTGATTTATGAGATATTTTATAACACTTGCCTCAGAGGCAAGACTTAGCCCAAGGACCTCTCAAAAAATACTAGTTACGCTCCATGGGCAAGAGTTCACACTACTTCATTATGTCTAAATTTATGAGATACTCTATAACTCTTGCCTTAGAGGCAAGACTTAGCTCAAGGATTTTCAAACAACAAGTTATGCTCCACGAGCAAGACTTGACACTACCTCATTGTGTCTTGATTTATGAGACATTCTATAACTCTTGCCTTAGAGACAAGACTTAGCCCAAAGACTTTCAAACAACAAGTTACGCCCCATGGGCAAGAGTTGACATTATCATATTGTGCTTGATTTATGGGATGCTCTATAACGCTTGCCTAAGAGGCAAGACTTAGCCCAAGGACTTCCAAATAACAAATTACGCTCCATGGGCAAGAGTTGACACTACCACATTGTGTCTTGATTTATGCGATGCTCTATAATTCTTGCTTTAGAGGCAAAACTTAGCTCAAAGACTTTCAAACAACAAGTTACGCCTCATTGACAAGAGTTGACACTAACACATTATGTCTTGATCATGAGATGCTCTATAACGTTTGCCTTAGAGGCAAGACTTAGCCCAAGGGCCTCCCAAAAAACAAGTTAAGCCCCATGGGCAAGAGTTAACACTACTTCATTGTGTCTTAATTTATGAAATGCTCTATAACTCTTGCCTTAGAGGTAAGACTTAGCTCAAGAATTTTTCAAACAACAAGTTATGCCCCACGAGCAAGGCTTGACACTACCTCATTGTGTCTTGATATATGAGATGTTCTATAACATTTGTCTTAGAGGCAAGACTTGTTCCAAAGGACTTCCAAACAACAAAGCACGCTCTTAAGTTTACTTCGATTTCAAAGAAAGAAGATCTTCTTTGCGGATTATCCAACTTTTATTGTTCATTAGAAAAAAATAATAGAGGTTAAGAAAAAAGAAAAAAAGAGAAGAATAAAAGAGAAAAGGAAAAAATAAAGATAAAAATAAAAGGAAAAAAAAAAGAAAAAAGAGAAAAAAAAAGTTGAGAAAAAAAGAAAAAAGAGGAAAAAAAAAAAAAAAAAAAAATAAAGTTGAGAAAAAAAGAACAAAAAAAGTTAAGAGAAAAAAAGAAATAAAATAAAAAAAGGTTGAGAAAAAAAAAACAAAAAAAACGTTAAGAGAAAAAAAGAAAATAAAAGAAAATAAAGGTTGAGAAAAAAAAAAGAACAAAAAAAAATTAAAAAGATAAAAGAAAAATGAAAAATGAAAATTAAAAGTTGAGAGACAAATGAACATGGAGAGTTATGGTGTAGAGGGGCAAAAATGTATATGTTCTATACATAAAAAGGAAGGAAGAGTATTTTTTAAAGACTTTTCTTACGAAGGGCATAAATTGAAAACCACTCATTTTTGAGGACACTCCATGTAATTTCCTCAAGCAAAGGGGGTCAAAGCCCAATTAGATTTTAGGACTTGTTGGACCAAAGTCCGAATTGGGGTTAAGCCAAAGGCTTAAATTTCTTCTTTCACTTTAAACTCTTTACTCTTGTTTTAGCATAGAATTATTTGTATAATTGGGACTGACACTTAAACTTAGTGAATTTTCCCCAAAAGAGTAAACCTTTCTTGTCTAATTTTCCTTTAATCATTTTTATGTTTTCTTCATATAAAGCAATCAAAACTTTCTACTTTAAATTGCCAAAACAAGCATGTTTTCCCTTAAACAGATTCTTTATGTTTCTTCTTAAATATCACTCTCCTTTTCATCAAGTTATAATTATTATGCTTTTCTATATCAAATCAAAACAAGATATTTCCTCAAGTTACTCAAATATTTTCTTTCAAAGTTAGTCAAATAGTTAGTTTTTTTTAACAAGTCCGGATAACCACAAGTTAACGGATGTTTCGAGTGCCTTAAAACCCTTCTCGAAGCATTAATAAGAACTGTTTACCCTTAATCTCTAAATTTTTGAAGTTTTTATCTGTTTTAAACTTTAGAAAATTTTAAAGGTTTTCTTAGTTTTTTCCTTAATTAAATTAAGTGACGGCTTTTCTTTATTTGAAATTATTTTGAAACTGTAACTCGGTTTTTGAAATGATTTTCAAAAGACAAAATAACTATTTTTCCTGAAAATAAGGTTGCCCAAGATCCTCTACTAATTATGTAAGTATAGTTTTCAAGGAGTGAGCTTTTTATGATTAGATTGCAAGTAGACTTTAAAAAAAGAAAAGAAGATTGCAAGTAGATTTCTACTCAGTTTATCTGAAATGATAGAATATTTAGCTTTTTGATTACTGCTGATGAAAATTTTGAACTCGTTTATGTAACTAGTTACTATTTGTTTCTGTTATCTTATTTGGTGTTACATTATAGATGTTATACACATGTTTCGAGGTTTCTTCATTGGTTTTTTTCCCTTAAATCTGTCAAGATGGGCAGGTCTACAGGCTACACTCTTCTATGATAATTAGGGTCATGAAATGTTATGTTTTGCAACTGATAACGTCCAAAACACACTCCAAAAATGGTCGTATGCAAAAGAAGTACTCAATTAAGAGTCGGGGTCGAATTCCTGAAGGATTGGAGGTTATGTTTGCCAAATTTTATAAATCAAATCAATAGAGCATGCGCATTATATAAGATAAGAAGGTAAAATTGGGGGATGTGTAATCAAATAATCAATTCAAGTGTAACAAGCAACGACGTAACACAATTGTTTAGATATCATGAGAGGAGAATCTAGGGGTGTACTTTCGATGAGGTATAGCTTTGATTGGGATTAACTAAATGACTTAGAACAAATTACCATATGGATAGCTTTTGGTTCTAATATACTCAAGGTCTTTCAACCCAAGAGTATGTCTATTTTGGGTTCTTTCAAACCCCAAACCAATTCAATTAACAACCAAACATACTTGAGTAAGCTAAACTATTTCTAGCTCTAGCCATTAGATAAGGTTTAAAGCCCCAAATACTCACTATTGAAGACTTACCCAGTTCCACTTCCTTTTCTCAAGCAAAAGTGAAATTAGAGAATTCAATTAATATTTACAACTATTAATTGTAGGATTAAAACTTGAAGAATTCAACAGATCCATACATTATAATCAAGTCTAAGAATAAATATTCAATACCCAATCAATATTAAACACCCATCATTAGCACACAACCCTAGAAGAGAAATTAGCTACTCATATTAAAGAAAAAGAAAAATTATTACCCTATGGGTGTTCCTCAATTCCCTTCATGATGAGAAATTAAGTTCAATTTCAAGCTTTCAATGTTAACAATAGAGTTTTTCAATATTCTAGAAGAAGGAAAAGGTATATTGTACTTCTCTCAATGTACTCTACTACAATATATATATTGGAAAAATTCACTCTAGAAATATCCTATGCACCGATTCCAAAACGTCATTGAAAACTTCCCAAATATGCTAAAGAAATTCTGGACAAAATTGCCTCTCGGGCAACTTGCGTTGGAATTGTGTTGCACCTGCGATCACAGGTCTGACTTGCAGCACACAGGTGCTTAGAGTTCTTGCCAACCGCTGCTTCTTCTTCTGTGTGACACATACAAAACGCAGATGTGGACTTGTTGCACGCATGTCTCATGCAAATTCGCGTAAGTGAGTTTTTCTTCTGTTCTTCTCTCAACTTGGCTTTCTTCCTTAGCTTATAACTCATGCTTTTAGCTTCTTTCCATTGCATATTTGGGTTCAAATCCTCTTTCATTTTCAATTCACACGAATGCCTGCATATGAGAGAACAAAGACACAAAATCCTTCTAAATAACATAAAGTTGGAGCGATAATTCATGCTTAAGAGCTAAATAAGTTGGTAATTTACCAACTTATCAGCAACCTTTGTCCATATGACATCAAAGTATTACGACTGGAGATGGTTACCTTCTCGACATTTCTTGGAAGGTAGAGATATATAGGGTGTGTTCGGTACGAAGGAAAACATGAAAAATATTTTGCTTACTTATTTTCTTGTGTTTGGTATGCAAGTAGTAAGAAAATATTTTCTAAAAATATTTTTATATATTTCACACAAAATAATGAGAACGAATAGGGTAAGGGGGTGGAGTAAGAAAAAAACTATAATTTTTTTTAAAAAATAAATTTAAAAAAAATTATATTTTTTTTCTTTTGAGGGGGGAGGGTTAGGAGGGTAGGGGTAGGGGTAGGGGGATAGGAAGTAGGGGGTGGGGTGAGAAAGTTTTAAATTTTTTAAAAAAATAATTTTTTTGGAGGGTGGGGGTGGAGGGGGTGGGGTTGGGTGGGGGTGGGGCTAGGGTTTGGGTGAGAAATTTTTTTTAAAATTTTTTTAAAAAAACAAATTTAAAAAAAATTAATTTTTTTTTCTTTTGGAGGGGGGGCAGGGAGCAGGGTGGTAGGGGTGGGCGTGGGGGTGGGGGTGGGGTGAGAAAAAGTTTTTAATTTTTTTTTAAAAACAAATTTTAAAAAAAATAAAAATTAGGGGGGGGGGGTGGGGGGGCCAGGGCGGGAGAGGGGAGAGTAAGAAAAGATTTAAATTTTAAAAAAAAAAATTGGTTGGGGAGAGGGGGCGCTAGTAGGAGGCGGGGGGTTGGGATAAGAAAATTTTGATTGGGGGGGAGGGGAATTGTCAAGGTGGGAGGGGGGAGGGGTAGAGAGGGTGGGGGTCGGGTAGGGGTGAGTAAGAACCCTTTTTTTGGAGGGGGGATGTGTGATCTTAGGAGTGGTATCAAAATTGCAACTTGTTTTCCCTACTTTGATTAAGGAAGTCATTTTCCTTATTTTGAAGGAACTTGTTTCTTAAGGAAAATATTTTTCAAAATTTTTTGCCAAACGAACATGAGAAAATAGGAAAACATTTTCCGAAAAATATTTTCCTCCATACCGAACACACCCATAATGTTTGTTTATCACAAGTGGACTGTAGCCAATTGTGATTGAGACTTACAATGCGGTTGAATGCTTTTACTTGAACTTTCATGATGATACATCTGCTTGATTCACCTGAAAATTTCACTTATCAAATAACTTGCTCGGGGTTGTAATAAATTGTGGATCGACCTTGATAAATTCCATGAAAAAGAATTATTGATATCTTTTATCCCCTTGTTTTGGAATTCAGGTAGTTTAAAGGAATCTATTGTAGGACAATGTTCGTGAGAATCTCTCTCTCTCTCTCTCTTTCTCTCTCTCTCTATATATATACTAGTCTCTAAGCACGTGCGTTGCGTGTGTATATGCTAACTTGTACGCAAATGGAAGTTTGACAGTAATTGTATACATTCTAATGTGTATATTATTTTATATACAACTTTGGATGGGTAAAGACATGTAAAAGAGACGCTTTGAATCTAATAATGCTTAAGAAAACTGTAAGCCAAAGGGTTGTCATTATAATTCTTTTACTAAGAATGGAAAACTCTACCTCAAAATTTACTGCAATATTATCCTACTTAGAACTTCACAATAGTATTGAAAAAAGAGTTTGGTTGAAATACACCATACAACTATTATAGACAATTTATGTTTAAAGCTTCTGTCTAAACTATATGAAATTTCAAGATGAGACAGAAGCTTTAAACATAAATTGTCAAAGGAACTGAACAAATGAAAATAAAGAAATGGATCCTTGAGCACAATAGCAGATTAATACAGTGAATAAAAAGACTTTGATTCGTCTCTCTTTAAATTTACGTTCCCTAAATAAAATTAGGCATAAAAATCGAAGCACCCTATACTGAAAATCTATTGAATGTAAGAGGCCAAAATATTAATACAATTTGATTAGACAACATCTAATCAATAGAAAATAAATTAATTTAGCAAAAACGTAAATAAATTTACCAGTTTGAATGATGTTGGGCGAAATACACAGCAATTAAGAAAATTTCTAACAGGAAAAGGGAAGAAAAGGATACAGTAATTTGACACTTCTGATGTGCACCTTAAAATAGTGCACCGAAGATATGAAATGGTTGCATATAGTAATTATTTTTATTAGTGGTGGAAGCTCAACGTTCAAAATTGAATAGAGCTAATTAAATGTGAAAAGGCTTAAATTTTAAGCATTGAAATGTAAAAAGGCTGCTTACTTTGCATAACAGCAGCATATGTAATAATTCCTTGGAATTGAAACAATCAGCCGTTTGTTACTAATCAAATGCAGGTGAAATTTGTTACTAATCAAATGCAGGTGAAATTATTCATTATTTAGTAGGATTTTTTGGGTGAAGCTTAAAATTGTCATTTTGCTTTTAGGGGTATTTTTGTAATTCAACTTTTAACTTAGATGCTTCCCACTTTTAGTATACTATATAATATAGGGAAAAGGGTCAAATTTACCCCTTTACTTTAGTTTATTGGCTAACTTTACCCTTCGTCATACTTTGAGGCTATTTTTACTCTTGTCATTAACAAACTTTGCATTTTTACCCCTCATTTAACAGAATCTCCCAATTCCTTTAAAATAACTCGTTTTTACCCGACCCAACCCAAATAACCCATGTTTACCCGATCCAACCCAACCCAGGACCCTTGTATTAGCCGACCCAACCCAAACAAAAAGAAAACCTTACGCCATTTTTATGTGTTCAGATTCTGATTTTTATCTAAATTTGAGATGTGAGTAAATCTAGTTCTTGGTGACACTAATCACCAAATACGAGCTGTTCTTGTATTTGTTTCGGTTGAGCAATCCCTTGGAGCAACGTTTGGGCAAGCCATTGCTAGTTTTGCACTTTTGTTATATGCTGGAGATTGTATATTCTAGCTTATTGCCTATACTTCTTTACTCATTTGGTTGCGGATAACATGGCCTGGTGAGATAAAGAGTACATTTTGAATGAATCGAATCTCTCTTATTGTACGAGTAGAACATTTATCACTAGGAGTGAGGGTTCGGTTTCTTCGATTTTTGATTTTCCAATAGTGTGCACCGAACTACTTCAATTCGGTTTGGTCTAATTCAATTTTTAAAATTCGGGTTCTTCGGTATTACTTGGGTGAAGATAAACACGCAAGAAGGACTGCAAAAACACTATTACCCCCATCGCAGGTGCTAGAGTAAGGAAAAAATCTTGAACAAATTCAATATATTCTAATCTCCAAATGTAATGTATCATTTTCAATCTATTTTACATACAAGCAGTTGAATATGCTAACTTAGCAAAAGATACAGTACTAAGTTAAATATGCTAACTTGAATATTCTACAACCACTAGCATTATACAAGCAGTTGGATATGCTAACTTGAATATCTCTAATACTCAGCAGAAGTTACAGTACTAATTTAATAGCTTCACCCGAAGCTAAGACTCAAGACGCAAAACGAGTAAAAATGGCGTAAGATTTTCTTTTTGTTTGGGTTGGGTCGGCTAATAGAGGTTCCTGAGTAAATGGGTTATTTTAAGGGAATTGGGGGATTCTGTTAAAGGAGGGGTAAGAATGCAAAGTTTGTTAACAGCAGGGGTAAAAATAGTCCTAAAGTATGACCAATGACAAAGTTAGCCAATAAACTAAAATAGAGGGGTAAATTTTAGGAATGGTGACGTGACGCTATATATGACCTTCATTCCTATTTATGTAAATTCTCCTTTTTTTGAATTTTTTTTCTTCATTCTTTTCATTATTTAATTTAGAATAAATCCAAAATCGTGTATTAATAAACAAATAATCGGTTTAGAATCCAAAAGACACTATCATGCAGTTACCGCCGTTACTAATAGCCCAAAAGTTTCTACTGGTTTATGCTTTACTTATAGTTACAACGGTTATTAATATTAATAATACTTTTCAATTGGTTTTATAATCAGACCCATGAAAGAATTCATGGATCATTATGCACGCTTTTGTTTTTTTTCCTTATTGGATAAGAGCAAGTAAGAAAGGCTTAACTAATCCTTTGAAGATCATCTCTTCATCTAAAGGTTGAAAATGAAATCAAATGTAGATGTTGTTGCTTCAATGCCTTTTACTCCAATAGTTTATTTGTCACCTGATCTGAATGAAAGAAGAAAACAATCGCCCGTGGAGATTTGTCATTCTTACTCATCTTTGTGCATTTTGTTTTCCTTTCTCCTGTTTTTGACCTTGGATTTTAACTCAATTCTAAATTTTGGTTCCCCTTGGTATATGAATTCTTGAATTTCTCTTAGTTTTTCTCAGTTCTTTCCTGATGGGCATGTCAAGATGGTTGAAGGCGTGGTAAAATTTATGTGACTAACACCTATAATTCCTTTTAGAGAGATGCTCATATATTATTCCCTGTTTTTTTTTTTGTTGTACATTGTTTTCTTTCATTCTTGGGTTGTATTGTAGCAGCAATTATTTCATTTAAGAGTTGCATGTGTTAATTTCTTTTATGGGTAATCTATGTTTCAAATTGAATTTGTTTCTATGCTTCTACTTTATCTTTTACATTTTCTCAAACAAGTAAAACTTATGGCCTTTAGTGTTTGAAGTCGACTAAGATATGTGATAAATTATATTTGCAGGTCACTTGATCTCTTACAACAGAGAAAGTTCAACTCTTATCACATATAGTGTGGTACAATGAATTCCAGGGGGTTGCAAAAATCTAATGTATCATTCTTCATTCTGAAAACAGAGTGCAACTGGTGTTGTGACACTGAGGACTCTCCTAGGCTGTCATATCTACCTTACAGTTCATGATATGACAACTATAAAGGTAATCACACTATCGAAAATACTAGATTAACCGCATGGATTTCCCTTTTAGTGTAATAAGCAGAGTCACCTTATCAGTACTACGAGGGAAAACGAGCAGCATGGTTGGCAAGTAAATAGGGTGTAATTATCATTACCCTTATGAGCAAGTATATTCTTTTATTGTAATGTGATATTATTTTATTGTCATTTAAGAAAATATTCAAATTTCAAGAATTTGATAATATTTCCTGTTTAGCTGAATGCTCTATTATTTTAGCCCTTAAGTTTTAATGTTTGGTGATACTAAATGTCAGGCTCCCAGCTCCTTCAAAAATTATGTGACGACAGAAATGTGATTTAATTGTAACATTACCCAACATCTGTAGTTACATAAACGAACTAGCTTCGAGGTTTACTGTTTTTCCTACTTCTTTTAAGCCTTGCTTCTATTTATCCCTAATCAACTGGATAATGACTTTAGGGCAGCCCGGTGCACTAAGTTCCCGCTATGCGCGGGGTCTGAAAAAGAATTGGACTACATGAGTCTATTGTATGCAGCTTTATTCTGCAAAAATGCAAAGGCTGTCATAAATTATGACTCCTAATAACTTTATAACAAAGAATATGTTTTATGTGCATATTTTGTGTTTTTGAGAAAAAATGTCGTTATTCGAAAGCTGGAGGCAACATATTTTGGTGTATTTTAGTGTCAAACAATGTTGACAACATTTGTTCGATTATAATTTGATAAGTACTAATTATACGGAAAATTTACTATATAGTGTATCGATTCGCTTGTATCTGTTCGCTCTATATCAGAGAGAATAGATACAATGGACACACGGCGAATTGATATAGAGTGAACCGATATAACTCCAAGCAAAGAGATACAAAGCTAAACAAATAAAACTCGAATTCTCGCTATTTATTATAATTTTTTACACATTCTTTATGTATTGTAATATTTTTAAATTTTCACTTTTTCGGATAAATACAGAGTATATATTTGTGGCGTTAGGTAATTTTTCCAAACAAGAACTCAAGTATTTGGAGGTATGTTAGCTGAAGTTAATAATTGGAGTAAACAGCACACCTCATTTAGGTGGCGTTTGATCATGAAATTTAAAAAAAAAAAATTGGAGTTCAAGTTTGGTCATAAATTTTTTATAAATTCTAGAATTCAACTTGAAATTAAATTTCAAAATTTTTGAAAATTCCAAAAATAACAAAAAATTGTTTATATTTCAAATACTCACAAAAATTCAAAAGTAACTCTAATTTATTTCATGGCCAAATATAACTTTAATTTTTAAATATTATTTTTCACTTACAAAAAAAAAAACTTTTTTTTTTAATTTTCACAATAAAACATGGTCAAACGTCACTTTAATTAAAGGTAAAATTCACAAAGGTAAATAATAGAGAAAAGTAGATAGAATAGAAAACTTGGACGATCCATAACAATACTTTAGAAAAATTACCATCCAAAGCAGAAATAGCAATATTTTGGCCTGCCCCATCCATCAATCCAAATACAAGTATCAATCTCTTCCTATTATCACGCCTATTTCAATATCCACTTCCCTTTTCAATTCAACCTCTCTCTCACATCCCCAAAATTCTCGCCATTTACACCCAGTATGATTTTTTCATGATTTCAACTGGTGTTTATTTAGATTTCGTGTCTTCCACAAAATAAAAAATAGAGCTTAGATCCAAGCATAGGAACGATCCAGTATGGCAGAAATATTGAAGAAAAGAGGCACAAAAAAGTCGAGATACATCCTTCCCCAACTTTTAATAAAGACAATAAAGCAGTAAAAAAAAAAAAGCTAGAGATATTGCATCTGCTAGCAAGAATTTGAGAAAAAAGTTCGAAAAAGCTTATGAATCTCAATCTGTGGAGAAGATCTTGATGAAGAAGGAGAGATATATATTTTTTATATTTTTTTTAAAGTGTATTTTAAATTTTCTATATGTATATAAATAATATAAATTAAAAATTTTGCACAGAAATTTATTGTATTTGTATTTTTTGATTCAACACAAATACATGTGTTTGTACTTTTCAACACGAGAATGTATTTTTCTTCTTAGACTTTGTAATCCTGCAAATGTATTTGTAATACATAGTGTACTCGAATACAAATACAAATGTATTTTTGACTGCTCTTGGATATATATCGGCACACATTTGAAAACTCAAATGTATTTGTATATGTTTGGCTGGTCTGGTAAAATTAATTAACATACATTCTGGCATATACGTATTAGTTGTATACAAAGCGAATACAAATACAAATGATTTATATGTGTTTGGCTGGCTGATATATGTACTTAACATACAAACATATTAAATGTATTTGTATTCGAATACAAATAGAAATGCATTTTTGTTGACTGTTCAGGCATATATATTAGTTGTATGCAAAATGAATACAAATATAAATGATTTATGTGTGTTTGGCTGGTCTGGTATATGTATTTACACAAATAAAAATACAAATTGACTGTCTTATACACCTTTATATACTAAACTTGAATTTTTGATGCATTGTATATCATTCTTTTCTATAGGTTATAATCATTAAAGATCTTTAAAATCCTTTCCTTTTTAAAGAGTCTTGAGGTAAGGAAGTAATTATAATCATTAAAAATTCTTGATATAAGGAAGCAATTATAATCATTAAAGACCCTTGATATAAGGAAAGAATTATAATCATTAAAGATCCTTTCCTTTTTAAATGGTAATAGTCACCTAAAATAACTCTTCCATCTCGATATGTATATGTATTTGACAAATAAATTCAGTTGTTAAATACAATTAAAATAGCAATATTTTCGCTTATTAGTTGCTATCCCCTGTAATTAGTTAATGTTTACTATCTCCTCCTCAATTATGGGCTCAAATTTGCTATTTGAGAAATTTTCTCTAAATAATATAGGGACCAATGTTTTAAAACGCAGTTCTGGGACTCGCCCTGGGGCGGAGCACTGGCAAAACGCCCTGAGGCTCAAATGTGGGACTTAGTTTCGTGAGACTTACGCCCCAAACGCCCTATTGTACGTCCTAAACACGCCCAACGCCCAACGCTCGAGGCTCGCCTAATAGTTCTTACACAAATTGTGTCAAATTCCTTAGCCAACACTATTGATCCTCATAATTCTTTACTAAATGAATGATGCCTAATAGTTTTTTTCATCTATAAAAGTAATAAAATTAAGGTAACTCAAATAATAACTCATATTATTGCTTATTTCCTATTTGAGAACGGTGTTAGGGTGGATATGACTTAACATTTCTGTTTAAAGTATATATCCGAATTTTTACATCTTTACATATCATTGATTTTTATGTTTTTGTCCTATATAACAAAATTATCATATTTTATTGGTTTGATATTTGAAACTATTTTATTTTTATTCATCAAGAAGTGATATTTTAATTATAATAGTATAGTTAATTGATTATTACTTTTAGGGAGGTAAATTGCACAATATAATAGTCATATATTTTAAAAAATTATGATTTTTTTATTGTTTGAAAGTTAAGATTTTAGAGTTGAATTGCATTCCATAATAGCTTTTATATCATTGCATTATTCTACTTGTAAAATGATGTTAGAAGTTTTGTTTTCCATAATTTTTTTAAATCATGTTTAAAAAATTTAAAATTATTAAGTAATATATTTTTGTGTTTATTATAATATTTTTACTACATCATAAATTAAAACTTAAAGATCCACAGGACTTACGCCTCATGCCTTGAGGGTTACGCCTCGTCCCGTGATACATAAAACGTTTCGCCTCACTCCCCCGCCTTTTAAAACAATGATAGGGACTAACACGAACCCGTTTGAAGCGGGAGTTTAAAACACACAAAAAGAAGCACCACTTTGTTGAGTGATAGACAGTTCTAAAATCATGGCTGAAGAAACCCTAGACCACCTCACCTCAGATGACGACTTTAGAAATCCGAAGAAGCAAAAGGTAATAGTCACCGGTAAGGGTGGGCATGGTATGGTATATACCGAATTACCATACCATATCGAAATTTTTAATACCGTGGTTTTGGTATTATGGTATTTGGTATGGTGTATGGTATACATTTTTAAATTTGTTTGGTATTCGGTATTTAAAAATAATATATCGAAATACCGAATACCATACCGAAGTATATATATATTATTAAAATACTAACAAATATACAACCTAGTATTAGTATAAATTATATGTTTAGAAGTTGGAGCTTTGCCTACTTTATTTTGATTGAAATGTCTTTTAAATGTTATTGATTAATAAAGAAGTTGTTTGTACTTTCTTTTGAACATATATTTCTACATGTCTAATGTGTTAGTATTATATAATTGATACCTTTTTTTTTTAAAGTCGAAGTCATAATACTCTATTATAGGATTATAAATTAGTCGAATTTGAACAAACTATGATTACCGATTTACCATACCGCAAAATACCGAACCATACCGAATTAATTTGGTATATTAATGGTATAATATTTTTAAAAACCGAATACCGAGGTTACCGTACCGAACTTTCAAATACCGTACCATACCATACCATGCCCATCCCTAGTCCTGAAGACAGAATCAGTCAGTTGCCGGACTCACTGCTGGTTCAGATTCTCTCTCTTTTGCCCACAGAGGAAGCATTCACAACATATATTCTCTCCAAAAGGTGGCAGTATCTCTGGACTTCAATTGATAGCTTCATTTTCTCTCCCAGGCGCTCTTGGGAGGGAAACAAAGGCTTCCGATCATTTGTTGACTATGTGTTGTCTCATTCCATTGCTTCTAAAATCAAAAAGTTTGAGATACACTGCTATCGCCTCTATAAATACAAGTCCCAAATCAACAGATGGTTTAGTTTTGCTGTTAAAAAAAATGTGGAACATGTTATAGTCAATTCTGACCCTCTTTGCAAATTTCCTGAGTCGTTCTTCACATGTTCGTCTTTGATAACATTACATCTCGTACAAAGTTCCTTGGTTTCTGATATTGTCATAGCATGGAAGTCTCTAAAGAGCATAACTTTGGAGGATATGGTGGTAGCGGATACCGAAATTGTCAACTTACTCTCAGGTTGTCCTGCATTGGAAACTATTTTATTTCATGAGGTTGGAGGCTTTCGTAGACTTGAAATTAATTCTTTAAAGGTAAAGAGCCTGAAATTACAAGGTTATTGGTTTGATGATGGTAGAAGTGAAAGTGATCACTTCTTTGAAATTTTTGCTCCACATATTCAGCATTTGGAGCTTTCACGTGATTTTCATGATTTAAAGTGTAGTCTTTTAGATGTATCCTCCGTGGTTAATGCTAAGATTACTTTCGACATTACATGTATCAAAGACCTCCAGGATAATCCTGATGAAGATTCTGATGAAGAGGAGGAAGATAGTTGCAGTGATTATCATCAAGGTTTTAAGAGCCTCGTCCAAGATTACCTTCAAAAGCTAAGTCGGGAAACCGAGTTAACGTTCGGAACTTTGTTCACTCAGGTTTGTGATGTTTGTCATTACTGCCCTGCATAGCCAAACAGGGATGCTTTTGCTTAGTTGTACAGTCTTTGATTTCACTGATTGAATGTTGGCAGATAGTTTCAGAATGTAAACATTATACAACTGAGAACCTGGAAACTAGAAATTTGTTAGATTTGTTACAGCACTATCTTTTTGTTGTGAAGTGCTTTCTTTTATTGCTTTCTCCATTGTTTACTAGTTTCAGTGGGATTACTGTACCAGGTCCTATGCATATTGCTGTTCAAAGGCGTGCCAATTCCTGAATTGAAATGCAAACATCTAGCGCTGGAGTTGCATTTGGAAAAGTTTAATTTGTATGGGGCAGCTGGCCTTTTGCGAGCATCGCCTCTTGCGGAGACACTCAACATAGAAATAGAAAATCAGCCTGTAACTTCCTGGAACTTTTTCTTTTCTTTCTACATCTTTTCACTTAATGAATTAATTAACAACCTCTCCCCGTCTTCCCCCTCCCCGCAAGGTGTTTTGAAGGAGAACGCAAATATATCCTTAATTATCACTAAGAAGCTTTGCTTTTGTAATTTAAAGCTACACTTTAATATGGTTGGGCTTGTTGCTTTCTTTGTGGCAAATGGGCTCTGAAACGAAACTGATTGTTGCACTATCACTCTTTGGTTGCGGATACCTATGCCACGAATATTTATGACACGCATGACCATCATAATCATTTTCCAAGCACCATTAATATTTGTTGGTTTTGAAAATTTTCTATACTGGATATACTGTGAATTCATTTTTGTCACTTTGGTTCAGCTTCCATTAGGCTGACTTGTATTTAGTCATGATTATATTCTTTGTCTCCAGTTTGATGATTCCAGGTGCTATTTTGAGAGAAGATATTTGGTCAAAGGTGATAGTATCGGTTTGCAGAGTTCTATTTCAAACTTCGTGTTTCCCAACCTTAAGAATGTTAAGATTGTCATCTCCTCTGGGATGTGCATGAAGGAGCATCTCGGATGGGAATATATCAAGAAGCTTTTCAAACTTTCAAAATTTTTGTTAGAGAATGCGGTGGTTTTGGAGAAGTTCGTTATCGTATCAAATGGACGAAGGTGTGAGATACGTGGAATCAAATGTGTGTCCCGATTTTTATCGCAGTTGGCTAACAAACTGAGATCTTCTGCCGATTCTGTGATTATCTTCCAAGAGTGAGCTTTCTATGACTAGACTACAAGTATTTCTGTCTCAGGATACAAGAATGTTCCCTTATGTTAAGTTTTGATTAACTTAATGCAATCACAAATCTTTAACTTTTCTATGTTATCAATTAGTGTTCTTTTGAAACTTACTGTTATGGTATATCAAATGGCATAGTAGTTTGGTTTCTCATGAAGCTTTTGTTTGTTGCATTTTAGATGTTGTGCATTGCACGTTTCTTTTAAGTTGCAACGCTTGTTTTCCTGTATGTATTATGAGTAGATCTACGACCCACATTTTTTATGATACTTTCCATCATTAAATGTTGTGTTTTGCTTCCTTGCTTTGTCAATAGCATCAAACCTCTGAATGCGAAATGGTTCCCTCTTTTGCTCTTTTCTTGGAAGAAAGAGGTCTGCCTTGTTTGTTTACCTCAAATAATCTTAACAATATGTAATTGAGGCTTACAATGTTGTTGAATCTTTTTAGTTGAAGTTTAGGTCATTATAAGGCCAAATCTTTTCCCAACGTACGACTTGGAAGTCTTTGGATTTACATCCCGGCTATCACAGCCTTTCTTATATCTCTCTCGTTTTCTTTGTTACCAATAGATGGAAAGTTTTATTCTGTTGTCCTCCAAATCCTGTCTTTTTTTGACCTACTTTATTTACAAAATTGATATACTATGGCCAGTATAGTGAAATCTATTTTTTCGTGAGTGACAACTGATGATCCTAATGACAGTAATCCAGGCTTCTTTCAAAGCATTGTTTATGTGATCTGTTCTTTGAGCATCAGCAACTAGAAAAACTACCTCAGGGAAAAAGAAAAAGAAATTGGCTTAGTTTTGCGGTTAACAAAAATGTGGAACATGTTATATAGTCTATTCTGATCCTCTGTGTAGTTCCTGAATCTTTTCCTCCCGTTGGTCGTTGATAACATTACATCTAGTAGAAAGTTCCTTGTTTTCTAATATTGTCATATAATATTGTCATATCGTGGAAGTCTCTGAAGAGCATAACTTTGGACGATGTGGTGCTAGTGGATGCCCAAATTGTGAACTTGTCAGGGCTTTGAAAACTATTTTATTTCATAAGGTTGTGGGGTTTCGTCGCCTAGAAATTATTTCTTTAAGTAAAAAGCCTGAAATTGGAAGTTTATTGGATGGATGATGATAAAAGTGATAGTGACCGTTCTTATGAAATTTTTGCCCCGAATCTTCATTATGTGGAGCTTTCACATGATTTTCATGATTTCAAGTGTAGGCTGATGAAGATTCTGATGATGAGGAAGAAGACAGTTGCAATGAGTATCATCAAGATTCTAATGATGAGAATGACAGTTGCAGCAAATATAATCAAAGATTCTGATGAGGAAGACAATTGCAATGATTATTATCGAGATTCTGATGAGGAGGATAATCCTGATCATGATTCTGATGATGAGGAAGACAGTTGCAGTGATTATTCTCAAGCTTCTGATGAGGAGGAAGATAATCCTGATCAAGATTCTGATTAGGAGGGCGAAGACAAGCAGTGATTATCATCAGTATTTTAAGACCCTCGTCCAAGATTAGCTTCAAAACCTGAGTTGTTCAACCAAGTTAACATTTGGAATTTTGTTCGCTCAAGTTTGTGATGTTTGTCATTATTAGTACCCTGCATAGCCAAACAGGATGCTTTTGCTTAGTTGTACATAACTTGGTGCTGTTAAGTTATTAAACTTACACTATCCTTTCTCATAACTTTTAAAAAGAAAATCCTATAACATGTATCATTGGACCAACTGTTAAGTCGTCCCAAGATGATCTTTAGTCCACAAGTTCGAGCCATAAAATGAACCACTAATACTTGCATGCAGCCTTTCCCAGAACCCCATGTAAACGCAGGATGTTTCGTTTATTGGACTGCCTTTTATGTATCATTGGCTGCTTCAGAATGGATCGAATAAGGGGTGAGAGAGTGAACATATAAATTGCAGGCCGTTTTCATCAATTTATAGAAATATTCATGCGGGCAAAGCAAAATCAGCAGGAAATAAAAGGTTGAAGAACAATATATCCTTAACACCACATAACTGAGAAAAATGGCTTCCCTTAACAGAATACAGACTACTTGAGATTGAACAGTCATGACACTAACTTCAACCTACACGAATAATTCAGATTGGCAACTACATCATACACAGCATGGCATACTAGACAAAGAAACCAGACAACTACATTCTTGCAACTAGATAATAGATAATTGAAATGTAGAATAGAACGTATGGCATCGAAGAGCTTCTCATAAGAAATCTGTTTCTCATACCGGAAAAAGATCTTGTTAACAACTTTGTGATTTCACAAATGGTGAATTCAATAACGCAGGTGCAATCAAGGGAATGTTCTCTTGCTGCTGGTGCAAGAGGGGCATTTGTACTGCTGCTTGATATGCTTGGCCCTGGCAGGAGTGATTTTAACACACTTCCCATATCTCACATATGTCACAGCAGATCCAGAGTTTCACCTGGCTCATCATCTTCATCCAAACCATCTTCATCCTCATCTTTTGGTTGCAGTCTTGAATACTTGGTCTGAGATTCAGAACCACGTTGTGTCACCTATAATCAGATCGTATGAGGTTAAAATTGGAAAATGAAATGGCAATTCCGCTTGCAGTTTTTATAGAATAATATCGACACAATAAAACTAACAAGTGTCAAATGCCACAACAAACCTGAATAGCAAAAGTTTCAGGATGTCTTAATTAGGAATAGTCTATGTTACAATTAGAGAGCCATAGAAATATTAGGGATGATACCACTACAAACTAAGAAAATAATTTTTCATGCAAGCTTAAGATAACCAAAGTTCAATGTGAAGTTTCACCTAAAACTTACATCTTGAATCAACAAGATACATTACTTCAACTTAAGTACACAACTAAGTAAAAGTTTAGATAGTCAATCAACTAAGCTACTAAGATTTCTCCAAACCAATGGATTACTATTAGTAGAAGAAAAGAGGAAGAAAAAAGTTTCCATAGTTGATGAGTTAGTATTAGCTTTTTTAGGGCTACTCCATAAGCTGAAATTGCTGGTTCTTGACACAGAGAGAGCTCTTTTTCACTGTATATACCTAAAATTGATCAGAACATTCTGTCACTAGTCGAAATAAACAGAGAGAAAGAAGTTCTTGCACCTTTATCTGCTGTCAAATCATAATAAATTGAAGATATAATGATCAAAAACACATTTGAAGATATAATGGTCAAAAACACATTTGAAGCAGTATTTGCATTTTCTAATTAAACTATCACCAATCATTTATCAAAAGATACATAGACTAATATATGATAGTGTATGATGTACACTCTTTCTTTGGTTCAAAAACCCATAGGATACATTTCATTTTCCGATAATCATATTTACCAAAATATCACAAAAGATGGCTCAAATAGAAAAGAAAAAGAAAAGGATCTTAGGACTTATTAATTTCTAATGGCCCAAAGTGAAATTTTTTGGCGCGAATTCACATTAGTCAACTCCAAAATGAACATTGAACCCCAGTGAAAACCAAAACATAAAGAGGGTACATAGTTAAGTTGGTCCTAATTCTCATAGTTAAGTTGGTCCTAATTCTCAGGTCCTAATAGATGAATAACTAAAGATAGTACGAAAATAATGTGAAGGCTAATAATTGACTTGGTAAACTCCTAGTACTCCTTGAGTCTTGCTTCACGTGACAGTATTATTATAATAAATCAGTTTGCACAAGACCCCAGTGCTCCACTTGTGAGATTACACTATTATTGTGTTGTTGAGACTGCAATGCTTTAAAGCCAAGCACATCACCTACAAATCAAAATAAGTACACCAAAAATATATAAGGGAATTCGTGATCATTTATTTTAGATTATTTATTTAATTATCATTTTCACTAAATAAATTTGGTTATGGTCATTGAAAACAAAAAAAAAAACTTCTTTTTACAACTACGACTTGATACCGTTTTATTTTAAGTTGTATGGGCTCTTCACTTTCGGTGGCACACCCGTGTCGACACGGCATGGGTGTGGGCTCCGTACCATATTTGGTCAACCTATTTTGGGTACTTTGACCAAAATCAACATAGAAATTTGGGACAAAATACCTATAATTTCTGTAATTAAAACAAAGTTAAGGTAAAATTGAAGAAAATAGAATATAGCTTACAAGCAGAAACTTCTCTATTAGTCATTCTCCTTTTATCTCCTTTTGGGATTCTCCTCTTGATTAATTTTTGTCCTCAGAATACCTTGTAAGTATTCCACATAATGTCTCATAATTTAGATATAACTCTATTTTTAGATATTTGCATTATTTTAACCGAATCCCCTGAATCTTAAAATATAGATCATGAAGATTCAACCTCTAGATCCACATTGATATCGGACACCCGCATATATTCCGAGCAACTTAGGTTTTATTAACTATTCTGCAGTATGTTTTATTTACACAAGCAAGATAAAGCATTCTGTCATCCAAATGTTGTGTATTAATCAAGAATAGAAAAGTATAACCTTAAGTGTTATAAGCAATTGTGGGATGTTTATTCTGGAATATAATGCTATACACACCTGGATGGTTTTATGATACAAACATCCATGGGTTTGTCTCCGAGGTATTCTTGTTCTTGTTGAATCGTGTAGCAGATGCCTCGAGTTTGGGGTTACACCATTTAACTCAATCAGTTGTAGTGAGTGGATATCTGCAAATTCAATGGGTATCTCTTTCAAATAAGAGCAATATCTAAGCACTAGGCGCTCAAGGACAGAGAAATTGTCAGTTGTGGCTTTCCAGTACTCGAGATCATCAGCTTCAATTAGCAAAAGCTTCAATCGAGTAAATCCCCTAACAATTGGATACCATTCTTCACCACGACAAGCATTAAACATCAACTTCAGCACCTCAAGGTTAGGCAACTCAGCAATGATGTCCAAGTACGACCAGCTTAGATAAAATCTTTCCTACTTTAACTTCTTGAGTGTTGCTGGAAAATCTTTTGCACTTCGTATGGCTGCTGGCGAAATGCTTGACATCCAAATAGATTCTTTTTTTTTAACTCAATGTTTCAAGTTGATGCAGATGGACACGATTGTTGAAAAGTCCAGATTCCCGAAAACTTTCATAGTCATCCTCATCTCCACTGATTCCTAAATTTTTTAACATTATGAATCCCCAAAATAACCTCCTTCGTGCAACAACGTGGAGACAAGCAAGAAATAGTTTGTATATTTGAAAAATCCAAGTGTCTCCCTTTGTCAACAGATCCGCTTGGGCGATTTGGCAAATTAAATCTGCCCAGTTGGAGATGCCTTAATTGCATTAGTTCCCAAATTTGCTCAGGAATAATTATATCTGACAGACAAAACCTTTTAACGATGAATGTCTGCAGATTCCATAACCTGCAAATTTCTGGAGGAATGTCAAAATTCTCAGGGCTGAAGCAGAACAATGCTAGGTACCTCAACCAGATGAGGCTAAGTATTTGTAGATGGGACTCAAGTCCAAGATTTTGAGTAATTTGAAATGAATAAGCTTTGATTTGAGAATAAAAGTTGAAGAATAACGACCAGAAAAGAAAATAGAACGAGTTCGTTTCAAAAGATTGTTGTTGTCATCATCCGTCAACTAATGATATCTAGGGGTAAGAAGGGCCCTATAAAGACCATAGGGAAAATCATAAATTTCATCACCAGTCCAGCGCTTAAAGGGCTGCATTTTATGCCTACTTAGAGACTGGCATTCTGAAGGAACATAATTTGGATCACAATCAAATACAAAATCATGGATTTGAGCTTTTTTTCATCTGATTTGTCAAACACAATGTCGTTCATGATAAAAAGGTTTCCCCTTTGAACTTGTCTCAAGCACAGGTCATATATTAGATCATGAACCTTACATGATCTAGTTTTTGTTTCATCTATATTTTTCTCGCTGACAAGAACTAGACATTTGTTGATAAGATCTTGTAAACACTTCTCAGCCACTCCTTCCAAGTCATTTTTCAAATTTAGGAACCCCTTAGCCATCCATAATCTCATCAAATTCTTCACTGGAATCTCAGTGTCTCTGGAAAAATTCCGAAACACAGAAGAATGTTTTTAGATCGGTGGTCAAGTGATTGTAACTCAACCCAAGCACATGTGAACATTGTTCATCAGGATCATTTGTGACAAATGACTTGACATCTTTTGCAACACTTCCCCAATCTTCTATTGTCCTTTTAGATTTGAAAAGTCCAGTAACCACAACAATAGTTAGTGGTAACCCGTGACATTTCTCTGCAAATTGCTTCCCAATAGTCTCAAACTTAGATGGTAATGCTTCATTTGCAAATATTGCACTTTTAAAAAGGTTCCAACTCTCATCCTGATCCATGAGGCCCATCTGCAAAGATTCTCTGTATCAGCATAGGCAGCCACTTCATTGTTACGGGTAGTCAGCAGTATTCGACTCCCATTTTTCTGGCTTGGAAAGCATTGTCTCACGTCATCCCACACTTCACTACTCCAGATGTCATCCATGACAATTAAGTACCTATTTCCCTTTAAACTTCTCTGCAGCATGTCTGCTAGCTCTGCCTCATCGTCCATGTCAAACGTGTCACCCTTTGTAGAATGCAGAAGGCTCAACAAAATGTTCTTTACATTGTGTTGTTGAGATACAGTAGCCCAGGCACAACCATCAAAATGAGAACGAATGCACGCTTCATTGTATACTTCTTTTGCTAAAGTTGTTTTACCGATTCCCCCCATCCCGATGCCGATGATCGGGATGACTTTGGGTTCACCAGAGTAGCCTCTAGTCAGATCTTCCAACAACCATTCCCTTTGATCATCACGTCCAACCATATTGTTCTTAACATTCAGAATATCTTTTGTTGAGCTTGAAAAATCTTGAACCAATGATTCCTCTGATACTTGCTTGCCTTTATCTTGAATCTTTGTCGACTCTTTCCCGATACGATCAATGTCCTCTGCTACTTGTTGCAGGCTATCAGAAAGCCTCTCATGTGCCTTTTCTCTCAAAATTTCATCATTTGCCAATACTACTTCAGTTACTCTTAGTTGAATTGTGTGTTCAACAATATTTGCATCTTCTTTAATCTGTACTTTCAAATCTGTCATTTCCCCATAAACATTGTTTTTCTCAAAGTTCTTAAGAAGTACTTCGAGGGAACTAACTTTTTCATGAAGAGCGTAAAATTCCTCTCTGTGATCACAGATTAGAGATTGCATTGGTGAGTTGGATGTCAAGAGCGGTTCAATTGTTCTCATAAGAGAAGCCACACTTGCATAAGCCATATCACCTGTATTCCCATTTATCCTTTGCAAAATTAAGACCTGAAAGCTGCAAGTTGCAAGAGGTCAATGGTATTACAGATAACATGATATGTAGATTTGCAAAATAGGCAAGTATTAACTAAATATGAACAGGTTATTATTAGTCTTAATCATGGTTATCACAGGGTTACAGTGTATTGGTCTTGGGCGATCCTCACCTCTTGAGCTAGCTCTTGGGGTTGACTTAAGCTTAAGGTCCAATTCTTTATCACAGTGGAATCTGATTCACTTTTGATCACATAAATGATCAAGAAGGAAACTAGAATTTCAGCGCAGATATAAGAAGACAATCTTCTTTGTTAACCGTTGTCACAGTGAGTCTAACTTATTGCTGACCTACTTGCAAATTTTGGGGGAGCACAACAAGTTGCACAGCAGTCTACAGCAGCCAACTTCTTGGCCACTGCAGCAGCCAAGCGGGCATTATCAGGTAATGCTGTCTTAGGATGATGTTTGGATCTACCCAAAAATACAGATCTTGTACTAAATATATATATATATATATATATATATATATATATATATATATGTTGTTGGGACTCTTTAAAAAAGTTGTCATACCCGTGTTAGATCCTCAAAAAATGCACAAGTTTTGGAGGATCCGACACACAACTGAGCAACATAGCTGTATATAGTGCAAGGAGCAAAGTTATACCTTGATAAGCCACTACAAGTGTTGTTTTTGCTCTATATTTAATCAAATAACAGAGTAATTAAGGGCAACTAACCTTTCAATGGCAGATCATACAGCTTCAAAATCACTGCAAGAGATATTTGAGAAAAGGATAGAAGAAAAGACGATGTACAAATGTGTAAAGCACAAAACATACAGCACCTAACCAAGATAAAATTTGAGTGGCTGAAATGAAATCTGCAGAATTTATCTTGAGAAAACAGCTTAAATAGTCCCTTAACTTTAACTAGTAGGTTCACTTAGATCCCCTATTATCTTATGCTGAACAAAAATGATCCATTATCTTTGCAAAATGGGTGCGCTTTTGGTCCTGATCAGAGAGTAAAGACTTTTAACTAAATGAAAGATACTCTCTCCGTTCACTTTTACTTGTCCACGATATTAAAAATATATTTGTAATTTTTGTTGTCATTTTAAACATATCAAAAGAAAAATATCTTTTTTTCATGTTCTATTTTTCCATTAATTATTTATTCCCTAAATTATTTTTCAAGACCTCAGAATTTGTGTAGAATATTCTAGCACATCATTCTCTGCAGGCGGCAGCGCGTTCAAATTCACTTCATACGAACAATCTGTTCTGTTTTTCGCACTACCCGCTTGTATTTTACCACATAGTTACTTCCGCCGGTAAAAAAAATGATGGAAAATATTGTACCGGAGAAGAATCTCCGATTTCCTAGTAGTCATAGCCAATGATGAATATGGAATTACCATAAAACACAAAACCTTGATCCAGATTTCGGTTCGAATCTATCCATGAACAAATGGACTTGCCGAGTGCGCATAGTTTGCAATCACTCTGATCCAATGGCAAAATTCGTGAATTCCTAATCGGAGTTACCACCAACGATCGTCGTGGTTGCTCGGGTTTTGTCCAAATCTAAAAGTACAATCGGTGAAATGGTGGTGGAAACTTCTTTAGAACAGGTTCGAGTCAAATAGCAATGACTCGAAGCACTTCTTTTTACACTACTTTGGAAAAGGACTCAATCTTATGGATATGTCGAAGATCATGATAAGTTATGTTTACATGTGCTTGCATTGACTAACAATCATTTGCCTGATAATCTAAAACTATGCCTTTCATAAAAGGGGTAGCTCAGTGCACTAAGCTTTCGTTATGCGCATAGTCTAGAAAAGGACCGAACCACAAGAATTTTTGTACATAATTTTACTCTGCATTTCTACAAAAATATATGCGTTGTATATCTGGAAAATTTTTCCAGAGATAGTGAGATTTCACAGAAAAGATTAGTGA
Organism: Jaltomata sinuosa; assembly: GCA_003996215.1. Taxonomy (NCBI): domain Eukaryota; kingdom Viridiplantae; phylum Streptophyta; class Magnoliopsida; order Solanales; family Solanaceae; genus Jaltomata; species Jaltomata sinuosa. The sequence continues at coordinate 211,114 of QJPP01000980.1, forward strand.
AATTACAGAACATTGAGGAATTTTTGAAGTAATTGGTAAGCATTTTAGAAGGAGAGGCCGAAAACTGTATACCCAATTGTTCTCGAGGTAATTGTTAGTCCACCAATACGACCCATCGTTCAGTGGCGAATAATTTTTTTAAAAAATTTTCTTTCTCCTCTGCAAAGCTCATCTTACTCTAATTCCATATCACCGAAGGACCTTCTGTTTCTTTAGGGAAAATGATGATGAATTTCAATTATTACAAAAACTTAAATAAATTTTCAAAATAATTTGAAAACAAACAGAGTTGCAACTTAATTTTTATAAAAAAAATAAGGAGGATTTTAAAAGACATAAAAACATAAATAAATCTCTTAAAAATAGAAAAACTAAGTAAGGATTGAAGTAATATTTTAAAAAAGATTTGTAAGACACTTAAAAAAATCCACAAAGTGGTGGACCAATGCAGGAAATTACATGGAGTGTCCTCAAAAGTGAGTGATCTTCAATTTATGCCCCTCATAAGAAAAGTCTTTAAAAAATATCCTTCTTTTCTTTTTATGTATAGAACATATACATTTTTGTCCCTCTACACCATAACTCTCCATGTTCATTTGTCTCTCAACTTTTAATTTTCATTTTTCTTTTTTCTTTTATTTTTTAATTTTTTATTTTTTTTCTTTTTTTTTCTCAATTTTTTTTTAATTTTCGTTTTCTTTTTTCTCAACCTTTATTTTCTTTTTTTCTCTTAACTTTTTTTTTGTTCTTTTTTTTTCTCAACCTTTATTTTCTTTTTTTTTTTTTTTTTTTTTTCTTTTTTTTTTTTTTTTTTTTTTTTTTTTTATTCTTTTTTTTTTTTTTTTCTTTTTTTTCTCAACTTTTTTTTTTCTCTTTTTTCTTTTTTTTCTCAACTTTTATTTTTATCTTTATTTTTTCCTTTTCTCTTTTATTCTTCTCTTTTTTTCTTTTTTCTTAACCTTTATTATTTTTTGCTAATGAACAAAAAAAGTTGGATAATCCACAAAGAAGATCTTCTTTCTTTGAAATCGAAGTAAATTTAAGAGCGTGCTTTGTTGTTTGGAAGTCCTCTGGAACAAGTCTTGCCTCTAAGACAAATGTTATAGAACATCTCATAAATCAAGACCCAATAAGATAGTGTCAAGCCTTGCTCGTGGGGCATAACTTGTTGTTTGAAAAATTCTTGAGCTAAGTCTTACCTCTAAGGCAAGAGTTATAGAGCATCTCATAAATTAAGACACAATGAAGTAGTGTTAACTCTTGCCCATGGGGCATAACTTATTTTTTGGGAGGCCCTTGGGCTAAGTCTTGCCTCTAAGGCAAACGTTATAGAGCATCTCATGATCAAGACATAATGTGCTAGTGTCAACTCTTGCCAATGAGGCGTAACTTGTTGTTTGAAAGTCTTTGAGCTAAGTTTTGCCTCTAAAGCAAGAGTTATAGAGCATCGCATAAATCAAGACACAATGTGGTAGTGTCAACTCTTGCCCATGGGGCGTAATTTGTTATTTGGAAGTCTTTGGGCTAAGTCTTGCCTCTTAGGCAAGCGTTATAGAGCATCCCATAAATCAAGCACAATATGATAGTGTCAACTCTTGCCCATGGGGCGTAACTTGTTGTTTGGAAGTCTTTTGGCTAAGTCTTGTCTCTAAGGCAAGAGTTATAGAATGTCTCATAAATCAAGACACAATGAGGTAGTGTCAAGTCTTGCTCGTGGGGCATAACTTGTTGTTTGAAAATCCTTGAGCTGAGTCTTGCCTCTAAGGCAAGAGTTATAGAGTATCTCATAAATTTAGACATAATGAAGTAGTGTGAACTCTTGCCCATGGAGAGTAACTTGTATTTTTTGAGAGGTCCTTGGGCTAAGTCTTGCCTCTGAGGCAAGTGTTATAAAACATCTCATAAATCAAGACACAATATACTAGTGTCAAGTCTTGCTCATGGGCGTAATTTGTTGTTTGGAAGTCTTTGGGCTAAGTCTTGCCTCTAAAGCAAGAATTATAGAACATCTCATAAAAAAAATAAAGGTCAAAAAAATTGATTAAAAAAAAGAGAAAAGAAAAATTAAAAACCAAAGAAAAAATAAAAAAATAGAAGTTGAGAGAAAAAAATAAATATTGAGAAAAAAAGAAAAAAACGAAGAAAAAAAGACAACAAAAAATAAAGGTTGAGAAAAATAAAAAATAAAAAAATAAAAAAATAAAAAATAAAAGGAGAAAAAAATAGAATTGAGAGGAGAAAAGAAAAAAAAATAAAGATTGAGAAAAAAGAAAAAATGTAGAAGAAAGAATAAAACAAAAAATAAAAGAAAAATAAAGGTCGAGAAAAAAAGAAAAAAAAAAGAAGAAAAAATAGAAATAAAAAAAAGAAAAGAAAAAAGAGAAAAAGAAATATATATAAAAGTTGAGAGATAAATGAGCATTGAGAGTTACTTAAAAATATTTGAGGTGTAAAGGGGCAAAAAGGTAGTTGCTCTATACATGAAAAACAAGGAAGACTATTTTTATAAGATCATTTTATGGGGGGCAAAAATGCAAAGCCACTCCCTTTAAAGGCATTTGTGTAGTTGTCCCGGACCAATGGTTTGACTAACTTAGAAACGAATACTTTGATTTTTATGACAAGAAAACTGTTTGAGAATTAGCTTAAGTGAGAGAAAAAATTCTTTTGACATTTATTTGAAAAGAAAAGTTCTTTTTAATATTATTTGAGAACTTTATTTTTTAAGGAAATGAGACAAGTTGATACTTATTTAATTTTGAATAAATGAATTAACTTAAATTAATTTATAATTAGAGTTAATACAATAATCAAGCAAATAAAGGCAAGAAATAGAAGAGTAAAATTAAGCAATGTTTGGACTTTGAGTCCGAATAGCTCAAGGTTCCAGCCCGCTGTTGCTGCTGGTAATTGGGCTCTGGCCTATTTCCCTATTGTATATCAGTTCGTATACCATGTATATCTGCTTCATTTTCTCCATATATCAACTTCCTTGGAGTGTACATCAGTCCTTCTGGGGCTTGGTTGAGGCTAACTCAAAGGGGCATTGGGTTATGGCCCAACAAAAGACGTGATGGTGAAGTCTTTTTAGACTCAGACGAGTTTATGCATAAAAGGAAAATATAAGGATTAATATTCCTCTAACAAACTGTAATCAATGAATCAAACTGTAAACAATCAACTTAGAATTCAATTTCAGTATAACCTTCATATAGATATTTTAAAAGAATTGAAAGAGATAGTGAGGAATCCGATAAAACCGACGAAATGGAGAATTTTAAGACAAAACAATTAGTATCATATCAAGACTTGATAGTTTCACTAAAAATCTTATATTCTTAAACAAATGCAGTTTGATGAGAAAGTCATTCATGGAGCACGCTATTTAGGTAAAATCAGGCTTCAATACTCGGAGACATAAACAATAGCCTTATTATCGTTAAAAACTTACAGGGTCACTTATTAGGTTCAAATCTAACTAAGTTTCCCCAAAATAGATGAAGCTTTGGCTAGTTAAAGTTTAAGAGACACAATACGAGAAAGGACCTCACAAGACCAGATAGTGTCAATGAATTATTGCGACAAGGATAAATCGATGCATTATTCGACAAGGATAAGAACACTAGATTGAGATTTTACTCTTATTATACAAGAGGGAGTTTGGGCGGCAAGCAAGCACACACTTCTTCTTCAACGTGCTTGCTTGCTCCCAAGGATAATTTTGTCATTTCATGTGCTTTTGTGCATTTTTATGCTCTCACTTAGACTACGTCATTTAGTTTTAAATTCATACCCTTTAGTTATAACTTTATTACTTTGAATACCACTGATATTTGTGTAAATTTTATAATTACTTTGAGTAAAAAAATTGACAATCGATGAAGAAAAATATTTTGATTATGGACATCCCAATGATCCCCCTCACATATTTTAGATGAAAAATTAAAAAAGGACACTTACATAGATATGTCATATTAACAAAATATTTACCATCTGTAACAATAACATATTTTTTTCACTGGACACTTATAATATATTTATAATACAATTTTAATACATATTACAAAGAATAATTTATAAAATACATATAATACAAGTTTTATTCATGGATAATACATTTATCACACACTTTAATAAACTTATAATACATTCTGTCAATTTTTTATAAACAAGCATAATATATTTTAAAACACTTATAATACATTTATGTTGCATGCATAATTCACTTTTAATACATAGTGTAAATTTATCATAGTATTGCTATATATTGCTATAGATGGTAATAAATAAAAAGTATCACTAAAACAGTAATTATTTATTAAAAGATACTCACCCAAGTAATTTTTCCAATTAAAAAATATTTAATTAACATTATTTAAAATTTATCAATGTTAATAATATTTCTCATATATTTATATTGCACTTAATAAGATGATTTACTACCATACACATATATAATTTATTTTAGATCAAAATTTTCAAATAATTTAATCAACACTAATTAAAAATAAAATTTGTGAATAAATATTGTGCACGGGCTTTTTGTCACTAGTGTTAAAATAAAGGCAAAATTTCATAAATAGCTATAATTTGCTAAATTATTCAAGGCCCATAGCTTAAGTTTCTTAATTACAAAGCGTAGCTAATTTCAAGTTTCAAAAGTAGCCCTCGATTTGTATATAAAAGCTTATATATGTACATACCATAAAAATAGATTCCTAAAATCAGTTAGAAAAATCTTTTTAAAATGAAAATCTCCATAAAACATGATAGTTACATCAAAAGTATGAATCTCATATACAATGTATAACCAAAAACAAAGCATTCCAATTGCGTATACATATATATATATGTGTGTGTGTTTTAGTTGGTATATACTTATATACACATATAAACATCACTAAAGAATGATGAAATTTTTGAAAAATCTTTTTAAAATGGAAATCTCCATAAATCATGGGGGTGGGGCGTGAATTCCGCTGGAAATTGGGTGAGAGGGAGTTTGAGAATAAGTAATATACGTTTTCCCCCCAAAATGTATATGTTGCCCAAAATAATAGCTACTTCTTCTAAACTATACCTATAAAATGTAATTATATGAAAGTTAACTCATATCCCGTAATTAAGCCCTTCAATATTCTATGTCCCATAATTTTTCCTAAAATAAATGAGTTCTAGTTTCAGAATTAGCTTTAAACAAGAATGAAAGTTGGTGCTTACTTCATATGCATTAAAAAAAAGGGGTAAAAATAAGGGAAAGGGTCAAAAATATTCCTCAACTTATGAAAATTGATTAACTTTATCTTTCGTCATACTATCTGATCATATTTTAACTTCGGCGTCATCAAAGTTGTCATCTACTCCCTGAAATGAATGAAAAAACACAAATTAACTGAAATACCCAATTTTAAATTAAAAAACTCATCACCCCTAATATAACCCACCCCGACCCATATAACTAAATAATCCAACACACAATTTTTATCATTTTATCTTTCCCTTGAATTTTTTCTACAAATATCATTGATTCATCTGCCTGAGACACATAGGAAACAAATGTATTTTTGGCTGGGAATACTGCTGAGGAATTAAATATGTTTGACAACTCTGGGTGTTTCCAATGAAAAAAATTGGTGGGTAAGCATTTCAAGGCTGCTTGCAGTCCATTGATTATCCATATTTCCCAACTCATCTAGAAGGAAAACTAAACAATGTCAAGGATAAAATTTGTCTAGATACTAATTTAGCTACAGTCAAAACTAGCATTAAAGATGAATGAATGATATATATACTATACTATCTTTCCAAAGTCTACTATTAGATTTTAGAAGTGAAGTCAAGATCTCCACATTTCTGTATCAGAATGTGAAAAGCATTAAAGATCAGAAGATACGGGATACGTTCATTTATCCAAAAATTTGTTTTGACCAAAGAAAAATGCAGAAACTTAAACTATTAAAAAAGAATGAGAATTGCACCATTGTCAGAAGTGCAAACAAAGACATAAAAATGATAAAAATTGTGTTTGGGTTGTTTAGTTACATGGGTCGGGACGGGTTATATTAGGGGTTATGAGTTTTAATTCAAACTTGAGTATTTCAGTCAATTTGGGCTTTTTCATCTATTTTAGGGATATAAATGATAACTTTGGTGACGGCGAGGGTAAATATAGCTAAATAGTATGACGGAGAATAAAGTTAACCAATTTTTATAAGTTGAGGGATATTTTTGTTGGGGTTTAGTAATGAAAAGTGAATGAGAAGTGGAGGGAATAAAAATGGAGGGAAAATAAAATTTCACTTTTGCTTGTGTAAAGAGCATTTGTACCACATTGGTGGTGGAAAGGAAATTTCAAGTGTTTATATTGAAAAACACTTCCTCATGGTATTAGAAGGATTGAGAAGAAGACAAGTCTCGCGCCGTCGTCGGCTCGACCTCGGATTTGGAGATTATCTTTTTGGACAAAGTTTATTTAAACTTAATTGTTTAAACCAAAATTCTAACCCAAAATACTTCTCCATATGCGAGCCGCACTTCGGCATGTGCGAATCGCACGTCTAAAGGACACGTCCTTTTTGACTCACTGATTTGTGACATGCGATGAGGCATGCGACACGCACAATGTCTTGTGCGTTTCGCACCCCCATCGCACATCACGACCAGTTCTGGCAGCGTCGCTGGACGCTTGTGCGACGGGACGTGCGACGCACACTTCCTTTTGTGCGAACCGCACATCGTCCCATCGTATCTGAAACAGTGCAACTTTTCTGAACCGTTGCTTCCTTTCTAAAGCAATGCTTTTGACTATAAATATCTGATTCTTCCTCAAATATGAAACACGAATTTGAGTACATTTTAAGTACAAGAAACACAAATATACTTCTAAATTTTCTTCTAAATTCAAGTGTGATTTACTACCGTTGAGTGGTTCGCTGAGCAATAGGATTTGAGGTACCACTATTATATTGTTGTTAATTGTTCTATCCTTGGAGGATATATTCCATCAACCTCGGGTGCTTGAGGGGAATAATTTCCTTAAGGACACACTGTGTATTCAGTGGGCTTGATTTCTTCTTCATTTCTTTTCTTGTTTCTACGTCTTGTTTTAAATACAAATTTTATTTATCACCCAAAAATAACAATCTTAAGGAAATTAATGTTTATTGAAATCCTTAAGATAACAATCTTAAGGAAATTAGTGTAAATCTATATTTGCTTTCTGGAGATTAAAACTTTTTGGTTTTCTACTCTGTTTGAATCTTTGTTCTGATTTGAAAAATATAAAAACTTCATCAGAACTTAGAGTTCATTCTGTTGAACGGTTCAAAGATATAAAAACTTCATCATTAACTAGAAACAAGTTTGAATAAAGAGATAGCCTTTATTATTAGTATTCTAATACAAAATTATTTTGTCAAATTTGTGACAGAAAAAATGACGAACGAGATAGAACATCAAAATGATTCTGTTATGGATAGTGTTGCCCCTGCGGTAACAACTATTATTGCATCATCAGTCCGTTCAAGTTCTGCGAATGCTCTGGCAGAGAAATTAGAAAAAAATTCTGGTATGAACTTGAAAGGTTGGAAACATGTGATATCCATTTGGCTGACCACACTTGGAGTGCAAAAGCTCACAAGTAAAGATCCTCATGTTCCTGAAGAACGAATACTTGAAAACCAACTATCTAGTTTGGATGATCTTGTGATTTGTCTCAAGATGGAAGAGGACAATAAGTTGCATAAAAAATCAGCAATGATGAATACAAATCTTGTTAAGGATGTTACTCCAAATAACAAGAAAATGGGTCAAGCAATGGATAAGATTGAAAATGTGTGTGCTATGCTCACTACATGCAATCTAGTTGGAAATCCAAAAGAGTGGTGGTTTGATTCGGGATCCAGTCGACATGTTTGTATTGATAAAGAAGCTTTCGCTAGTTATACTCCCGCTGAATCTGAAGAAAAACTCCTTATGAGAAATTCTGCAACAACCAAAATTGAAGAAAGTGGAAAGATATTCCTAAAGATGACTTCCGGCAAGGTGTTGACTCTCAACAACGTTCTCCACGTTCCTACTATTAGAAAGAACCTAGTTTCTACATCACTTCTCGTTAAGAACGGGTTTAAGTGTATGTTTGTTTTTGAGAAAGTTGTAATAAGTAAGAACAATATGTATGTTGGAAAAGGTTACCTAGATGAGGTCCTTTTCAAACTTGAAATAATGGTTGTTGAAATGAATAAAGCTGAGGCTTCTTCTTACTTGCTTGAGTCTAACAATTTGTGGCATGACCATTTGGGACATGTCAATTATAAAACCTTGCAAAAATGATTAGTATAAAAGTATTGCCTAAATTCGAATACAATAAATCACAATGTCAAATATGTGTTGAATCTAAATTTATTAGACATCCGTATAAGTCTATTGAAAGGAATTCAAGTCCCTTAGACTTAATACACACATATATTTGTAATATGAAGTTAATACCATCTCGCGATGGAAAAAGATATTTCATAACCTTCATTGACGATTGTACTCGATATTGTTATGTTTACTTGCTTAACAGTAATGATGAAACAATTGAAGCATTTAAGCAATATAAAACTGAAGTTTAAAATCAATTGAACAAAAAGATCAAAATGATAAGGAGTGATAGGGGAGGATAGTATGAATCTACTTTTGAAGCAATATGTTTGAAAAATGAAATCATCCATCAAACTACTGCTCCTTATACATCTCAATCTTATGAAATTGCAAAAAAGAAAAATCAAACTTTGAAGAAAATGATGAATGCCTTATTAATAAGTTCCGATTTACCGCAAAGCTTGTGGGGAGGAAGCTATTCTTACAGCAAACAAGATACTCAATAGAGTACCGCATAGCAAAACACAATCTAATCCATATGAGAAATAGAAAGGAAGAAAACCCAACTTGAAATACTTCAAAGTGTGGGAGTGCTTAGCTAAAGTCCAAGTTCCTAAATCCAAGAGGGTCAAGATAGGATCAAAGACTGTGGATTGTATTTTTATTGGATATGCTACAAATAACAAAATATGGTTCACAAAGTTGATCATCCCGAGATTCATGATAATACGATAATAGAATTAGATAATGTTGAATTCTTTGAAAATATTTATCCGTATAAAATGAATAGTGAGTCGTCAAGCGAAAGAATTAAACGACCTCGGGAAGAACCAAAGGAAAATACTCTTGATGAAGAGAATTCAAGATGTGGTAAACGTCAAAGGACATCTACTTCCTTTGAACCGGATTTTTTGTGACTTTTCTTCTTGAAAATGAGCCTCAAACATTTAAAGAAGCTATGTATTTTGGAGACTCAACTTTTTGAAAAGAAGCTGTCAATAGTGAGATAGAATCAATCCTAAACAATCACACTTGGGAATTGGTTGATCTACCTCCTGGAAATAAACCTTTAGGTTCTAAATGGATCTTTAAAATAAAAATGAAAGCTGATGGAACTATTGACAAATATAAGGCAAGACTTGTTGTCAAAGGTTATAGGCAAAAGGAAGGCCTTGATTATTTCGATACATATTCATCGGTAACAAGAACAACATCAATTCATATGTTAGTTGCATTGGCGGCTGTATATGGTCTTGAAATCCATCAAATGGATGTGAAAACAACTTTCTTGAATGGAGAGTTGGAGGAAGAAATTTACATGGAATAACCTGAGGTTTTTGTGATTCCGGGTAAAGAACAAAAAGTGTGCAAACTTGTTAAGTCACTCTATGGACTAAAACAAGCACCTAAATAATGGCATGCAAAGTTTAACCAAACAATGTTGGCAAATGAATTTAAGATTAATGAGTGTGACAAATGTATTTATATTAAAGACACTCCAAATCATAAAGTCATTATTTGTTTGTATGTTGATGATATGTTGATCATCAGTAGAGACATTTCTGACATAAATGCTACTAAGTGTATGCTGGCTAGAAAATTTGATATGAAACACTTAGGAGTTGTTGACGTGATCTTAGGGATCAGAACTCATAAAACTCCTCAAGGTCTAGCATTGTCACAGTCTCATTACATTGAAAAGGTACTTGACAAGTTCAAGTATTTGAATTTTAATGTTGCCAAGACACTAATGGATGTGAATTTTGCACTTCAAAAGAATGAAGGTGAAAGCAATTCACAATTGGAATACGCACGAGTATTGAGAAGTTTGATGTAAATCATGAATTGTACGCGATCAGATATAGCATGTGCTATTAGTAAACTAAGTAGGTACACAAGTAATCCCAATCCAACTCATTAGATGATAATGAAATGAGTTTTGGGGTATTTGAAACATACTCAAAATTATGCTTTGCATTATAACAAATATCCTGCAGTACTTGAAGGATATAGTGATGCAAATTGGATCACTGGATCATATGAAGTTAAATCCACAAGTGGATATGTATTTACTCTTGGTGGAGGAGCAATTTCTTGAAAGTCGTCCAAACAAACATGTATCGCTCGCTCTACAATAGAATATGAGTTTATATCTTTAGATAAAGCCGGTGAAGAAGCTGAGTGGCTCCAGAATTTCTTGAAAGATATTCCGTTCTGGACCAAACCGTTGACACTTGTATGCATACACTGTGATAGTCAAGCGGCAATAGGTAGGGCAGGGAGCACTATGTATAACAGAAAATCTCGTCACATTCGATGGAGACATAACACCATTAGACAACTACTTTCTAGTGAAATTATCAAGATTTATTATGTAAGGTCAAAAGATAATGTGTCGAATCCACTTACAAAAGGCCTAACTAGAGAGTTAGTTGAAATATCATCAAGGGGAATGGGTTTAAGGCCTAGGACAAATCATCGTGGCGGTAACTCTACCTAGTAGACTGGAGATCCCAAGAGCTAGGTTTAAGGAGAAAAATAAAGTTATGATTGACGGTTCATCATTGTCAAATAACCCAACCCATTCTCATGATGAAGACAATGTTCGGAAATAAGAGTAAAGCTTTTACGGCTTAAAGTTTTTTAATGGTTTCTAAGTTTGGCAGGTATGACCAAATCGTTTATCTATAGGATTAAATATTTTGAAAACCACCTATGTAAGTTTGAAGTGTAAGCCGCTTTAAGGAGGATAATAGTAAAGGTCGATTCTCTAAGCACTTATGAAACTAAGCAGTGTTCATGGCTGAAACGAACAAAATCGTGAGAACCATAAACAATTAAAGGTTAGTTATGTGACTTTTATTGTCTAGGTGTACAACAAAGTTCGACGGTTCAAAGATATTACTTCTACTGATTGATCGAGTGTATCCGATATAAGTTTACTACGAAAAGTTCAAAGAGAAACCTACTTATCCAGATGCAATTAATCTTTTCTTGTAGATCACACACTTGTCCGTATATTCTTTCATCTTATAGACATTCCTCATTCATGTGGAGGATTGTTGGAGTTTAGTAATGAAAAGTGAATGGTAAATAGAGGAAATAGAAATGAAGGGAAAATGAAATTTCACTTTTGCCTGTGTAAAGAGCATTTGTACCACATTGGTGGTGGAAAGGAAATTTCAAGTGTTTATATTGAGAAACACTTCCTCATGGTATTAAAGGGGTTGAGAAAAAGACAAGCCTCGTACCGTCGTCGTTGTCGGCTCGACTTCGACTTTGGCTTTGTCTTTGAATTTGAATTTGAATTTGGATTTGGATTTGGATTTGAATTTATCAAAGATCGATCGAGAGATTATCTTTTTGGACAAAGTGTATTTAAACTTAATTGTTTAAGCCAAAATTCTAACCCAGAATACTTCTTCATGTGCGAGCCGCACTTTGGCATGTGTGAAACGCACATGAATTGCACGTCAAAAGGACGCGTCCTTTTTGACTCACTGATTTGTGATATGCGATGAGGCATGCGATATGCACAATGCTTTGTGCGTTTTGCACCCCCATCGCACATCACGACCAGTTCTGGAAGCGTCACTGGACGCTTGTGCGACGGGACGTGCGACGCGCACTTCCTCTTGTGCGAACCGCACATCGTCCCGTCGTATCTGAAACAGTGCAACTTTTCTGAACCGTTGCTTCCTTTCTGAAGCAGTGCTTTTGGCTATAAATATCTGATTCTTCCTCAGATATGAAACACGAATTTGAGTACATTTTAAGTAGGCGTTTGGCCATGAATTTTTTTAACTTTTTTCCAGAGTTGAATTTCAGAAATGGTGTTTGGCCATGAAAATTTGAAAAATTTCGGAATTTAACTTGAAGTTGAATTCCGGAATTTGAAAAACAAGAAAAAGGTGTTTTCACTTCTCTCACAAAAAGTCAAAAACAACTTCAATTTATATTCATGACCAAACACAACTGCAACTTCAATTTCAACTCCAAATCCAACTTGGTATTTGGTTTTCATGGCCAAACGGCCACTAAGTACAAGAAACACAAATATACTTTTATATTTTCTTCTAAATTCAAGTGTGATTTACTACCGTTGAGTGGTTCGCTGAGCAATAGGATTTGAGGTACCGCTATTCTATTGTTGTTAATTGTTCTATCCTGGGAGTATATATTCCATCAACCTCGGGTGCTTGAGGGAAATAATTTCTTTAAGGACACACTGTGTATTCAGTGAGCTCGATTTCTTCTTCATCTCTTTTCTTGTTTCTACTTCTTGTTTTAAATACAGATTTTATTTATCACCCAAAAATAACAATCTTAAGAAAATTAATATTTATTGAAATTCTTAAGATAACAATTTTTGACTCTTTTCCCTATATTTTATTTTGCAGATTTTCAGAAGTGGGTCATCTCAAGGCTGTAAGTTGGTTAGATGTCTGAGGGACGATCGGAACACAAATGTTGTCAAAAAGAACCAAATATGTTGTTTATTTAGTGTTCAAATTGGTAGAGGGACATAAGGGACTAGAAATTGCTAATGCATTTGTTAGATCTGTGAATCGTGTAAGCGACCAAGAGGCCGAGGAACGAGCTAGCATCGTGAATCTAGTCGAAAAAAAAGTTAGGAGATGCAAACACATCGTGAAACGTCCACTAAAAAGAGTCGATGGATGGATGAAAATAGAATTGGGGAATTTTATCAATAATAAATGAGACGATGGAGATATTGAACCACGATTGATGAAGATTACGCGGATTCATAGAAAAGGTGGCCTTACTGTTCAACGAATAGAGTTTAGGCCAGAATGAAGAAATATTGTACAATGATCCTATGATAGCTTATGCTATTTTCTTGATATAAACAATATTACTTCAAGATTGTAGAAATGTTTCAACAAGTTTTTTCCTTGGTCTGTACTGTGAATATAGCAATGTTTACATTAATATTCAAACTAGTTTTTGAACACGTGATATTTTGTGTAAATTTTAAAATAGGTAATATAAAAAAATAATTATATATATATTCTAAAAATATTTATTCGAATTATAAAATAGTAATTTAAGTATATTTAGAAATTACTATCAGCTATTCGAATTTGGAATACCTGAAGAACATCCATGCATACTATTTTAAATGATCTAGTATACTTATTTCGAAATGATTGAAAAGTATCTAAAGCACCAACAATTAACAATTAATTTAGTTAGAACTTAGATATTATGAAGTTTTATTAGGAATTGTTAAAAATAGACTCAATAACATGAATATTACTTCACACAATTTTCTTTTACATTTCAAACATTAGTTCTAAAATAATTATATATACATATTAAGGGTATTAATGTGTAGGGTTGCAGGGTGTTCACAACACGCAGCGGAAGACAAAAAACAACCCCGGACAGATCTACTTGCGTTTAAAATTTATTAACATTTAAAGAAAAGGTTTCAAGACAAACCTGGTGTCACGAACCAACCCACCGGGCCGTGCGGGCGCCTACTCTAATCACCTAGATAGACGAACCCTCACCACCCATCCAACAGGTAACATGCAGAAAAAAAATTAGAAAGTAGCACAATAACCCTTACCTTTTACTTATAAAACCTTTTTATTACAACACCGAAAAATAGAAAACAGTTTTACAGTTGAAAACACCCCTCCCTAGGATCTAGTCTAAACAGGTACAAGAGCTACTAAAAGATGATGCAAAAGAAAGAAAAGAAAACAACTTCCGCCATGAGATCAAAGGACAGAAGCTACTGGAGATCCTCATCGCCACGAACCTATGAAACATCACCAACTCTGCAACCATACTATACCCCAAAAGGGTATAACAAGAGTAGAATCAGTACAAACACACGTACTGGTAGGCATCATCGGTCGACCCGAATCCACTCCTACCATCATATAAGAAAACAGAGAAAAACATGAACGTAATACAATAACTTCCATTCCCCCATATTCTCAGGACTTACGAGTCACACTAACCTTAAACTCCTAAGTCAATTACTCTTAGACTTCTCAAGCCTCACTTATCCTTTACCAATATCCATGCCCACACCTGGACTGCCCTTCCCTCACCCAGTTAACTACTCTGACTAGACATTCAGACTTATCCCGGCTAACTGCCCGACCTAACCACTTATGCCCGTAGCATCGCTTACCAGTGTCCGGACCCTTCACAAGCCTCTAGGACCACTCCTCAACTTGTTTATAACAACCAGGAAACTACAAACCCAGACTCTCAGTCTTTCTCCCAATTTTCCAATCACATGAAACTCACCTAGCAACCATCGACACATTCAATGGTAATAACAGAGTTACATCTAAATCCCTTTTTAATTCCATAACCCGGACCCCCAAGGATCCCCCCAACCACACCTAAGTGGTCAACAGGCTACCCGGTCTACACCAGGACCAATCCTTAGCTTAGTTACCACAGTAATCCCCGACCGCCAAGACACACTCAATGATGATAAATATATATTTAACCCCCTCTTTCACATAGCCCAGACCCATCCCGGGATCCCTCCTAAACAACAACTAAGTGTCAATGAACAACCCGGCCTAATCCAAGACCAACTCCACAATTATAACAGAAATTCTCGGTCACTCAGGAACCACCAAAACAAGTATCACATTCCAGTAAAACAACCCAGTATACTCATGAAACAATAATAGTCAATGCAATACGACAGTATCAATGCAATGATGCAGTAAAATAAACTCGTACCAGGTGTGGTACCCGAGCCAACCGCTAGTATACCTGTACCAGGCGTGGTACCCGAGCCAACCTTTAGTATTTCGTACCAGACGTGGTACCCGTGCCAACCATTTATTATACCCGTACCAGGCGTGGTACCCGAGCCAACCGTTAGTATACCTGTACCAGACGTGGTACCCGAGCCAATCGAATGTCAATGATCCACAGTCAAAAAATGAACAAACAACTTGTAAATCAACAAGCAACACACCGTTCAATTCACCGACTGTAAAACAGGACCCTTAGACATTCTACACAATTCCTCTAAGTCATGCAATTCATACAAACACTTAGATAAGAGTACAAAATATACAACATTCGCAGGAATTCGTAGGCCATCACCTACCCCATTCCGGGTACAAAATGAACCGTCAAATCCCGTTCGAAGACTAACCCCGGTTCACTCTTTTTTAAACATGCAACAAGCGAATTCCCCTTTTTAATTATATAGCGGCTAAAAGATCCCCCCTTTTTAGCCTTTAGTAAGACCCGCAACTATACCTCATGCCATTTACATCCCCGAACCCCACCTAGGAGTTCCTCATTCCCACTACCCGTGATTCTAAGCTTTTCCCCCTCGGTTTCTTGAACCTTCTCGACACACTAGTCCCTGAGCCTAACATTTTATCATACTAATACAACAACATAAGCACATTTTCACATGTCACAAGACCAGCCAATTACTCCGTACATCCTAGACAAAGCATAACCAAATCCGAATCCGCCAGACTCTATGCCCGGAGGCCTAAAACATGGATTCTCTGTTTCACTATACAAAAGTATGGAAAGTAAACAGGTCTAACTACTCATGAAAACCTAGCCTACCTGGGTTCCAAAAAGCTGCAACGGTGTGTTTCTGGCTCCGTGAAGGCATTTCTGGCTGAACGATGGTCCTGGAATCCACTGTTCCACGTCCCTCCAGCCATGGTCCCTCCTTCTCATGGTTCCCTAGACTTGGAGCAGCATGGAAGGGTTTTTGGAGAAATCCTCGTATGTTTTCTAACTTAGGAGGTGAAGCTTTTTAATAAAATCCCATTTTGAGGCTACTGCCTCCCGTCGTTCCGCTATAGCGGTTCGACCCTCTGCTACAGCGGTTCTGCTATAGCAGAAAAATTACCACTATAGCAGAGTGACGTCAGCCTGAATTATTTCCGAAAATCAAAAATTTTCTATGACGCCACCCTACTTACTTCATACATATTTTAATCGTTCTTCCCAAATTTATGAAAGCTGAAAAATTTATATAACGACAGACTCAGTTATTACAAAAGATACCAATTTACCCGTCGTTCATCCCCGAACGATCCTGATTAAAGTCAGAGAAGAGAGACTAACCCGGGACTCTCACCGTCCCAAGTGACCGCATAATTTAACAAACCTACGCAAGTTGTAGACCCTTCCCCTTAAGAGTCTAACTGACCCGAGGGACTACTATGACCCCATCCCGATGAGGAAATTATGAGTCTCTCAAGAAAATTACACGTGTTCCCATTCCGAGCACCCAAAAAATTCGAGGTCTCGTGTTACATTGGGAGGAACTAATTTGAAAAGATCCGGGAGAACCTTTCCTTTACCACTAACTGACTGACTATCCGCTACAGTGAACATCACACCGCTATAGCGTTTCCTCTATAGCAGACTGTTGATTGCTATAGCGGTTGACAACAGAATGAAATAGGGGAAAAATGGATTTCATCCCCCATTCTCCCCATATTCCCTTCAAAAATACTGCATTCCCTCCCGATCCTCCCGCTCCCAACATCGTAATTTCCAGGTAATAATCATAATCACTCCTTACCTTACTCTCTTGCACGATTCTGTACATGAATGTGGTAGAAAACTAGGAACTTGTAGTATATTTGGAGTGGGTTTTAGAACTTGAACCTTTGATTGGGTTTTGTTGAATTCCCGAAGCATGGACGCTTCCCTTACGTTTACAACGCCTCCAAGGCATTCTGGGCGTAAGGATTACGCTATTATTGGCCAAAAATGGGTGGGAAAGTGAAGAGTTATTCCTGAACAAAAGTGGGGATTTAGACGATTTATAGGGGTTATAATGCCCAAATATTTGTAGAAAACAGTAATGGAGCACTTTGGGTAGGTAGATCTGAACTTGAAATGTCAAAAATGAAGTTTTGGACCAAGGGGCGTCATTGATGCACCCCTTGAAGGTCTGGGACGATGAAGATCACTATAGAGGTTGGGCTCCGCTATGACGATCCCGCTACAATGGTACCCCTCCGCTATAGCAGTTTCGCTACGACGGACGCACCATCTGCTATAGCGGAAGGCCGCAGGACAGTGGCCTTCCCAAGCCAACACTTAGAAATTTTTTCCTTCCCTTTTTATGTTTTATTACTCTTCTAATCCCTCCCCTCTTTACCTCGTAGGATTAAAACAACAATGGCTGAAGGAGAATGGACCGAATATGATTATGAGCGATTCCCCGATGAAGCTAGTCGGGAGAGGTTCAGGGATTACCGGAAGTTTGACTTTTGCTATGAGAGGGGCTGTAGGATGACTGGGGTGGACGAAAAAGCGGCTGAGTTTCATCACCGGGTTCAAGAGTTTGGTTGGGGTCCTTTGCTAGTTGTTCTTCCTCCCGCGCTAACAGGCTGGGTGCGGGAGTTCTATGCTTTCCTCCCCACCGTTGTTGGGATGAACCCAACCCCACCATCAGGATCCGAGGGGTGGACGTGCCTGTGGATTCTCGGACCATCAACGAGGTGTTAGGAGTGCCCCACGTCTCCAACGAGGCGTACATGGCTAAAGCCCGGTTGTGGGACATGACTTGGCTGAGGAATACTCTGGTGGATCCCGCATTCAGGGATAAGGTGTACTGGGTCAACCCCGAGGGCGTCACTAGCATCTACTTCTCCTCCGAGGCTAGGAGGTTGATGAACTTGGTGTCTCGGAGGATCCGTCCATCGGAAAATTAGACCGATGTTACTTATACCAAGGCCTTGGTGATTGCTTGTGCTATGCAGGGTATAATCATGAACGTGGGGAAGCAAATCATTTCTGAGTGGAAGGAATTCTATCGGGGTCACAGGAAGGGCCCCTATCGGTCTGGGTTGGTGTCGGAGCTGTGCCGATGTCGCAACTACACCTCATGCCATTTACATCCCGAACCCCACCTAGGAGTTCCTCATTCCCACTACCCGTGATTCCAAGCCTTTCTCCCTCGGTTTCCCGAACCTTCCCGACACACTAGTCCCTGAGCCTAACATTTTATCATACCAATAGAACAACATAACCACATGTCACAAGACCAGCCAATTACTACGTACATCCTAGATCAAGCATAACCAAACTCGAATCCGCCAGACTCCGTGCCCGGAGGCCTAAAACATGGATTCTCCATTTCACTATACAAAAGTACGGAAAGTAAACAGGTCTAACTACTCATGAAAATCTGGCCTATCTGGGCGCCAAGCAGCTGCAACGGTGCATTTTTTGGCTCTGTGAAGGCGTTCCCGGCTAAACGATGGTCCTGAAATCCGCTGTTCCGCGTCCCTCCAGCCATGGTCCCTCCTCCTTATGGTTCCCTAGCCTTGGAGCAGCATGGAAGGGTTTTTGGAGAAACCCTCGTATGTTTTCTAACTGAGGAAGTGAAGCTTTTTAATAAAATCTCGTTCTGAGGCTACTGCCTCCCGTCGTTCTGCTATAGTGGTCCGATCCTCCGCTACAGCGGTTCTGCTATAGCTAAAAAATTACCGCTATAGTGGAGTAACGTCAGCCCGAATTATTTCCGAAAATCAGAAATTTTCCATGATGCCACCCTACTTACTTCAAACATATTTTAATCGTTCTTCCCAAATTTACGAAAGCGGAAAAAATTATATAACGACGGACCCGGTCGTTACACTTGGTGACGATGATCGTAGTTGAAAATCTTCTTCGATAGTACGAAGACTCTATGCGTATCCACACCGAGACCGATCTTTGCTATCAACTCTTTGATCAACGGAACTCGCGAACAAATTGAACATGAATATTGTGTTGAGTTTTTCTCAAAATCCAACCTACAATAAACGGAACAAGAAAATTATTTTCTCGTCAATTATATTTTCTCTCTTGATTTGGTGTAATGGTTACACACTTCCAATAAAGTGTTTTTATCATTAGAACTATTCTCATGAAGAGAACTCTTCTCATAATGAATTTTTTTTTTCATGAACCAAAAAAAATTCTATGGAATTTTTCCCATCACCCTTTATATAGAATCACCTATAAACTTTTCTCCTATTTGGTTAAGATGACAATTATTTGGGGTAAAAGTTTAATTACATAATTAAACTTTTATGGAGAACTTTTCATAAAAAAAGTTGAAAACAATTTTCCAATGGGAAATAATCCCACTCTCACACGTGACTTAGGACAAGTCCATAAGGACGTTTAAATATTGGTCAAACCAATACCAAATTGGTTTCCAGTTTTCACGAGTAATGTCCTTCATGGACATTAACTCATCTCCAATTTTTCTTTAGGTGAATCCAATTTTAAATTGGACTTCACACATTTGACTTTCCTTTATATATTGATATTTTATTTATATACTTTATATAAATAAATATCAAATATATATGTCACATATATACATATTTCAATCAAGAGATATAATTTAATTTTCTATTCTAAATAGAAGATTTCAATTTATTCACAATATTAACTATATTCTTGGTGATAGCGAAGAATATAGTAATATTCCATTTTGATTAATACTTTATTTATTTGACTAATTAAATTCTCTAATTTAATTATCAAACAATAAAATAATTAATCCATTAACAAAGACCGAAACACTCGATAGTGTGCGACCCCATAGGTTCAAAACTAAGCCGGTAGTAAATTGATCATATCAATATACTAATCAAGGTTGGCGTCTAGCAACACTCCTTAACGACCGGATAACATGAAGTATACAATTTACTCTCAAGAACCTGTAGAAGAATAATGTAGTATTTCCTTCTGTCTTTATAGCTCCGGATCACCCTAGGATATGGTCTAACTGTCAAATCCCAATAGGTGATTAACTATGTGTCCACGTCAGATTATAATCGACTATTGAATAACTTAAGAAATTATTTTCTTCTTTCATTCAATTGCCCTGACCAAAGTGTTGTTTAGTCGTTTATAATACATGACAACATAAAGCTTAAACTCATTACCAAGAGTTGACAGATTCCATCTTGCATCAATCATTAATTCTACAAGCATTTAATCATACCCAATATCCTTTCAAACATTTTCGTATGGACATGGGTGTCCAGTATCAAAGTATAATAAATAACTTGTTAATTACTATGACAATTTAAGGTCAAAGGAAACTCATACATCACATTCTTCAAGATAATATCCTAGTGACAGTTTATGGTAATTCTAACAATTAGGAATTATCCGGTGAGTCTGTTCAATGATCATATCTCCATATACATTATCTATATATGTGATTTAGTTAATGAGATCAACTAATCTTTATCTTATAAAGACCACCACATACATTCTGATCTAATCAGATCACTAATGTCCCAATTAGTAATCCTACGATCAAGAATAATTTTATATTAAGTTATAAGAAACATGACTCTCTCATTATCATGATCTCCATCATGATGTCAAGTCCCAAAACTTAATCAATGACCTTATCATATTAATCAAATAATTTGATATAACTATGAAAAAGAATATTAGATGCCATATGTTTATATCAAATAATATTTATAAAATATGTTCAAATCATCACAAGTGAGATTGAATCTAGGGCATATCCAATATATCCCCAACATCATCATGTCAAGATTATCATGCTGCGTTATCTTATTGTAATTTATCTAAATTTTTTTTATGGATGGGTGTATGTTGAGTTTTCTTATACCATTTGAATTACATTGTCACATTCACGTGATGCTTGATTGGGAGGAGATATAATGGTCGGATGTGGAAAAGACTCATGATTTCAGTTACATGAATGTTACTACTATTATGCTAGTAAAGAATTAGAAGGCACTCACATTTGTATCTGAAGTTTTATTCATTTAGGGTGTGTTTGGTACGGAGGAAAATGTTTTCATATTTTTTTGTGTTTGATTGGTTAAAAAATTTAAAAAATATTTTCTTTAAGAAAACAAGCTCTTTGAAAATAAAAAAAATGACTTTTCTAATAAAAGTAGGAAAAATAAATTGCATTATTTCCTCTCCACCCTCTCCACCCTCACAACCCACACTCAACCCCACCCCACCCCACACAATTTTTAATTTTTTTTTTCTATACCACCCCTCCACCCCAATCTTTTAAAAACAAATTCAATTTTTTTTAAAACAAATTTTGATTTTTTTGTACCCCCAACCAACAACCCAACCCCACTTTAACCCCGCCATCTCCACCGCACCCACCCCAATTTTTTTTAAAATTTCTTTTCACCTTTTTAATTTTTTTTTTAAATTTTTTTGTACCTCAGCCGTACCCCAACCTCTGCTCCCACCCACCCCAATGTTTTAAAAAACAATTCAATTTTTTTTAAAAAAATAAATTTTAATTTTATTTTGTAACCCCAACCCAAAACCCACCCCCACCTTACTCCCCACCCCTCAATTTTTTTTTGTATTCCACCTCCACCTCCACAGCCGTAATCTATCACCTAAAAGATATTTTCTACTCTCTAGCCAAACATGAAAAATATTTTTTCACTCATCAACCAAACACTAGAAAATATTTTCCGGAAAATATTTTTCACTCACCAATCAAACATGAGAAATAAGTAAGAAATTAACTTTTTTTTCATAAAAATATTTTCTAGAAAAATATTTTCGGTTATACCAAACACACCCTTAGTGAAGAAGTTTTTCCCCCTTCTTTTTAGGGAAGAAAATTCTAAAAGATACTTTTACTTTTTGGCACAAAAATATCATAAGACTAGTGTCAAATGAAGGACAAAAAAGTATTTAACATTTTATGCTATTATGATAATTTAACTTTTAACTTTGGGGGCTATCCCTTTTAGAATAACATAGATATGACGATATAAATAAGTTACACTAAATTTAAAGGGCGAAATACAAGTTTAAAATGATGAACAATGAGGTATTTGACAGACTTAATTGCTGAGTGTAATATAATTAGATATTGTTTGAACAATTAAATTCAGTTATGTAATTACAACTGTCATAGGAATGTTTAACTTGACAGTTTTATTGCTTATTTTATGTATATAAATGACATATAGCTTACATGTGAATATGAGTGACGTCGACTATGATAGCAAATACTTCAAATTTAGAAGTTTTACCCTGTCTTTAAGGAATTTAAGCCTACTTTCTTAATTTAAGGTTCAATCAACATAAGGCTTCCTAATTTGGATGTCTAATATATTATTATCAATTATGGTGTAAAGATGCAAATAAGTAGTAGTTATTTATGATATAAAACTTAATAATTATTGACATCAAAAAGTTTTTTCAATATCACAGCTTCACGTACATATGGACCTTTTGTCCGATTCAAAATTATAACTTTTTTTCATTTGAAAATATGAAAAAAATTAAGAAAATTGTTTAATTCTATAAATATAATCGAATAATAAAATATAATACAATAATCTTGTGTCAAATCTAACATCCATTAGGCACCCTATAGAGGCTAATATTTCAGGAAAATGGGTTAAGACAGAAAATGGTTAACATTAATAGAATGAATCAACGTTGAACATACTCTTTACATTTTAAGATGAGAACTACAATAATTAAAAAGGTCATGGATTGTTGTTCTTACCTCTCTATTACAAACTGAACAAATAGATAAAACTAAAAGAGTCGCAGTAGTCTTTGGAGAAAAATAAAAAATTTCCAAATTGATAATGCTTAACAGAAGAAAGAAAGAAGATGAATTGAAAATGATAAAACAAATTGGAAGTAGCAATTCCAACAATCCTTTGTCACAATTTGCATAGCATATATTCTAGTCCAACAAAATATTCTTTTGTCATGCTTTTGCCATAAAGAAATGAAAATATTACAAAAATCCTCATTAAAAAAACATTGATCTAAAATATCCGTTGAAGGCTTATATAGGTCCACCGCTAGTCAAGGAACCAGGTCCTTGACATCGTATTGTACAATAGACACAAGATAAAACACAACAAAAGCAGAAGTAAAGAACACAAGATCTTTACGTGGAAATATAACACCCCAGAATTCGAACCAACCTTTAAACTTAGTAACTCTGCAAAATTCTAAACTTTCAGGAATCAAGGGCCCAAATCACGAGCCGTGGACTGAACCACGAGCCATATAATAGACTCGTGAAATCAGTTCTGCAGACCACCCCCAAGTCTGAGAACCACGATCAAGTTTCACGGTTTGTGAATGGTTCCACGAGTCGTGGAACCAGTTCGTGAAACTCAGACTGAGGGAAGTCATATTCTCCAGTAACCACGAATGATTTCTACGACTCGTGGAACCCATCCACGAGTCATGATGTTAATTCGTAGAACCTGTTCCGCAGTTGATCATTTAGGCCAGGAACCACGAGTCATGGTTCAGTCTACGACCCGTGGACTGCACTCGTAGAAAATCTCTGAGTTATTTTGGTAATTTCTTACCCTTCTAACCCCTAAGTGAGGTCGTTTTAGACATTTTTGGTAAGGTTTCATCCCTAATTAGCCTAAGTCTCCTCTCAAACCTTCATTCAATCCTAAAAGAAAAAAAGGATCTCCATTCTCTCAAGCTCCAAGCTCCAAGCTCCAAGCTAAAGATTCCACCTTCAAGTCTCCATCTCTCTCATCCTAGATTAAGAAAGCTTCAATTCAGGTATGTGGGTATTCAATAAGGGATCCTTTCACCCTTATGCCCAAAACCCCCAAATTCTATATTGATTTTATGAATTTTAAATTAGAGTTCTTACCCAATTCTTATGGGCTTTTCTATAAATTATTTTCTCATGAATCTACTATGAAATCTAATACTAAATTGTATGATTTTGCATGGGTTTTTACAAGTGAATTACTATTTCATGAATTGAAGGCTAAATATAGCAATTTTTTGCATGCATGGATTGATTTAAGCAAATTGACATATTTTATAGTATGACCTCATGAATTTCAAGTAATTGCATGAGTAGTTCCTATGTTTTATGAAATTGCATATGATTATAAAAATTGAACTAGTGTCATGCAAGCTTTTAAGTTATGAATCATTATGGAAGACAAGATACCCGATGTGCCATCAATACTCATGAATAATTTTCTAAAATAAGGTTCGTGAGTATTATGAAAATCTGGGTTATGAACATGTTTATGAACAAGATTTGATATCCAGATATGTCACATGTATGTGAGCCTTATGTTATGTTTTGGAAGTAGTATTAGCACCAAGCGATGAGAGTTCTAGATAACCCAAGTCCAAAACTACGTTGTCATCGTAGGTTGCCCTCCGTGGCTTATGACAGGATCCTTATGACATGGTTCTAACCTTAGCCGCTTAGGACAACCTTTTTTCAGTGTGTGTCATGACACTGGACTCCATGTAGCTCATCATAGTTTATGTCGGTTAAGAGAAACTCCCTTATGAATATTTTCAAGTTATCAAGTTATATGATACTCAATTTTGAAGTTTGATTTCTATTTCATGACTTATGCTTAAACTATGATATTTACTTATGATTTTTCCTATTATGCATGAACTCAGTTTTAAGCATGTTTCTAGCACATTTTCCTACATTATTGCATACACTCGCATACTCGGTACATCCTATAATACTGACGCATATTCTTGCGCTGCATCTTATTATGATGCAGATTCAGGTTCCCATATTTAGGCTCGTGGCTAGAGGTCACAGGCCACTCAATGCGTGTTAGTGAGTCCTCATCTATCGAGGACTAGTGTGGGTCTAGTTATTTTATGGTTTTTATTCAGTACTTTGAGTTAGCTGGGGTCTTGTCCCAATAATTCATTATGCCTTTTGTAGAGGCTTTTCAGACATAGTTGGATATTCGTGTTTCTTGTTTCAGATTTTATACTCCTAGATCTTTATATTCTATAGAGTTGGTTTGCCTATTTCTATTGCTTATGCTTTCGGTTTGATTAAGCATGTTATGTCTAAGTTATGCAAGTGCCAAGGGTTAACTTGGGACCACTTGTGGTTCTGGGTCCTGTATTACGTCTAGGAGGTAGCCTTTGGGCGTGACAAACTTGGTATCAGAGCCAGGTTCAAGAGTCCTAGGGTGTCTAAAATCTGCATCAAGTAGAGTCTCTTTCATGGGTGTGAACCGCACCATACTTATGAAAGGGAGGCTACGGGATGTTTTAGGAAAAACTTCACTTCTTTCATGATCATGTCGTGCGATAGAGTTTAACTCTATTACTCCTCTAATCTGATCTTTATGCATTTTAAATTATACCTCCTCACTGTGATATGCCTCGTCAGGCCAATACCCAAATGCTAATCCTCCAGTTCCGGACCACGAGGTCACTAATGTGAAGTTCAGGAATGCCATTCAGATGCTAGCTCATGCCATGGCCAATCAGGCCAATCAACCAGCACCTGTTCCTTCTAACCCTCATAGTGGGGAAGTTTCTGCTAGAGTTTGAGACTTCATTCGTATGAACCCGCCTGAGTTCTTGGGTTCTAGGGTTGGTGAGGATCCGCAAAATTTCATGGATGAAGTGAAAATGATATTGGAGGTGATGCAAGTTATCAGTGTGGATAGTGTTGAGCTAGCTTCCAATCAGCTCAAGGATGTGGCTCACATTTGGTATACTCAGTGGAAGGATGCTAGGGCTAGGGATGCGGTCCCTATGACTTGGGAGTGATTCAAGAGAGCATTTCTTGATCGGTTCTTTCCTAGGGAGTTGAAGGAGGCTAAGGCCAAATAGTTGATAAATTTGAGGCAAGGATCTATGTCAGTGAAGGAGTATGGATTGAGGTTCACCCAACTTTATTGATATGCCCCTTCTATGGTGGCTGATCCGAGGGATCAGATGAGCAAGTTCATTTATGGGGTGTCAGACTTGCTAAAAAAAGAGTATAGGTCCATTATGCTTTTGGGGGACATGGATATTTCTAGGATTATGACTCATGCCCATCAGATTGAGGGCAATAAGTTGAAGGAAATGGCAAGGAAAATAAGAGGTCTAGATTAGAGGGTTCGGGTTTTAGCCATCAGAGGTCCGGAGGTGGATAACATTCTTCATTTCAGAAGAGGTCATCAGGACCCGTGCCTTCATCAGCTAGTGCTCCTACTTAGGCCCTCAGGCCTCGACATGATCAATCATGTAGAGGATTAAGTTCACAGTCTCAGGGGAGTGTTGCAAAAGGGCCTTCCTACCCTGTTTGTAACAAGTGTGAGAAGATTCACCCGGGAGAGTGTCACTATGCACAGGTGGATGCTTTGGGTGTGGACAGGTTGGACACATGATTAGGGATTTCCCTTCAGCCAAGAAGGGACATGGAGGTGGCAGGACACAGTCTACTATAGCAGCCCCAGCAGGTCGTCAGGTGTAGCAGGGTACTACTTCTGGTTCAGGTGGTGGTCAGCGCCAGAACCATCTCTATGCTATGTCATCTCGCCAGGATCAGAAGAGTTCCCCATACATTGTTACTGGTATATTGCAAGTCTTCTCTTTCGATGTTTATGCTTTACTAGACCCCGATGCCTCTTTGTCTTTTGTGACCTCTTATGTTGCTTGCAAATTCGAAGTCAGTCCTAAACTACTCTTAGAACCCTTTTATGTCTCCACTCCTATTGGTGAGTCAGTTCTAGCCAAGAGAATTTACAGAAATTGTCCTGTCTCAATCCTTCATAGATTTACTTTAGCCGATCTAGTAGAGTTGGAGATGACCGACTTTGATGTTATTCTTGGTATGGATTGGTTGCATGCATGCTATGCCTTAGCTGATTGTCGTACCCGAGTAGTCAGTTTCAAGTTTTCAAATGAGCCTATCTTAGAGTGGCAGGGTAGTCCTCCATCTTCACAGGGACATTTCACATCCTACCTTAAGGCTAGAAAGATGATCTCTAAGGGTTATGTCTATCATATAGTTTGGGTTATGGATTCGGAGTCCGAAACTCCCTTTTTTCAGTCAGTTCCTATTGTGAATGAGTTTCCAAGAGTATTTTTTGAGGATCTAACTAGAGTTTCTCTCGAGCGGGAGATCGAATTTGGGATAGACCTTCTCCTAGATATACAGCCTATCTCTATTCCTCCTTACCGAATGGCTCCAGTGGAGCTTAAGGAATTGAAAGATCAGTTGAAAGACCTTCTTGATAAGGGTTTTATTCGGCCCAGTATCTCTCCATAGGGTGCTCCAGTCCTATTCGTGTGCAAGAAAGATGGTTCTCTCAGAATGTGCATTAACTACCGTCAGTTGAACAAGGTCACAATCAAGAATAAGTATCCCATTCCTAGAATTGATGACTTGTTCAATCATCTTTAGGGTGCCAATTATTTCTCCAAGATCGACCTTAGATCCGATTATCATCAACTCCGTGTTCGTGAGTGTGACATTCCAAAGACAACCTTCAGGACTTGGTATGGTCATTATGAATTTGTGGTTATGTCTTTTGGACTAACGAATGCTCCTGCAGCCTTTATTGACTTGATGAACCGTGTGTTCAAACAGTATTTGGATATGTTTGTGATTGTTTTCATTGATGATATTCTTATCTACTCTTGAAGTGAGAATGAGCATGCAGAACATTTGAGAGTTGTGTTTCAAACTCACAAGGATCGTCAGTTATTTGCTAAGTTCAATAAGTGTGAATTATGGATGCAGTCTATTGCTTTTCTGGGTCATATTGTGACAAAAGATGGTATTCGAGTTGATTCACAGAAAATAGAGGCAGTGAAGAACTGGCCTAGACCCACTTCCCCATATGATATTAGGAGCTTTTTGGGTTTGGCTGGTTAATACAGGAGATTTATGGAAGGGTTTTCTTCCATAGCTGCCCCATTAACCAAGTTGACTCAGAAGAAGGTTAAGTTTCAGTTCTCTGATGAGCATGAGAAGAACTTCCAGGAATTGAAGACTAGGTTGACCACAACTCTGGTTTTGGCTCTACCCAAAGGCGTTAGATGGATTTGTTGTGTATTGTGATGCTTCTAGGATTGGTTTGGGTTGTGTTTTGATGCAGCATGGTAAGGTAATTGCTTATGCTTCTAGACATCTTAAGATTCATAAAAAGAATTACCCGACTCATGATCTTGAGTCGGTAGCTGTGGTCTTTGCTTTGAAGATTTGGAGGCACTACTTGTATGGTGTCCATGTGGATGTGTTTACCGACCATAAAAGTCTTCAGTATGTGTTCACTCAGAAGGAATTGAATCATCGTCAAAGGAGATGTCTTGAACTTCTTAAGGATTATGATATGAGTATTCTTTACCATTCAGGTAAGGCCAATGTAGTGGCGGATGCACTTAGTAGGTTGTTTATAGATAGTATGTCTTTGATTGAGGACGAAAATAAGAAGTTGGCCAAGGATGTTGATAGACTTGCTCGATTTGGAGTTTGCCTTACGGATTCAGTAGATGGTGGTGTTATCATTCAGAATGGTTCCGAATCATCTTTAGTAGTTGAAGTGAAAGAAAAGAGAGATAGTGATCCTATTTTGCACTAGTTGAAGGGTGCAGTCCATCAACAGAGGGTAGAGGTTTTCTCCCTAGGGAAAGATAGTGTGCTTCAATATCAGGGTTGATTGTATATGCCAGATATAGATAGGTTACGACCGCGAATTCTAACAGAGGCTCACAGTTTCAGGTATTTTATTCACCCCGGTGCCACCAAGATGTACCGTGATCTATGAGAAGTCTATTGGTGGAACAACATGAAGAGGGACATAGCAGATTTTGTGGCTAAGTGTCCCAATTGCCAACAAGTGAAGGTAGAACATCAACGATCGGGTGGCATGACTCAGGATATTGATCTTCCTACTTGGAAGTGGGAAATGATCAATATGGACTTCATTATAGGCTTACCTCATACTCGCAGACATCATGATTCCATTTGGGTGATTGTCAACAGGATGACCAAGTCATCCCACTTCTTGGCTGTTAATACTACTAATTCAGCAGAGGACTATGCAAGACTCTACATCCGTGAGACATTCCGATTGCATGGGGTTCCATTGTCTATCATTTCAGATAAGGGTACTCAGTTTACATCCTAGTTTTGGAGGTCATTTCAGAAGGGCCTTGGTACACAAGTGAGACTTAGCACAAATTTTCACCCACAGAAGGATGCCCAGGCCGAGCGTACTATTTAGACCTTATAGGACATGTTGAGAGCCTGTGTGATTGATTTCAAAGGTAATTGGGATGATCACTTACCTCTTATTGAGTTTTCCTACAACAATAACTTTCATTCTAGCATCCAGATGGCTCCTTATGAGACACTTTATGGGCGGAGGTGTAGGTCTCCTATTGGTTGGTTTGAGGTAGGTGAGACAGCTTTGATTGGTATAGATTCAGTTCATGAGACTATGGAGAAAGTTCAGATTATTAGGGAGAGATTGAAGACCGCTCAGAGTCGACAAAAATCATATACAGATGTGATAAGAAGAGAATTAGAGTTTGAGGTTGATGATTGGGTGTTTCTTAAGGTATCACCTATGAAGGGTGTGATGAGGTTCGGTAAGAAGGGGAAACTTAGTCCCTGTTATGTAGATCGCTACAGGATTCTAAGAAGAGTTGATAGTGTTGCTTATGAGTTAGAGTTGCCAACAGATCTTGAAGCGGTTCATATGGTTTTCCATGTTGAAGAAGTGTGTTGGTGATCTGACCTAGATTGTACCTTTAGAGGATGTGGGTGTGAGGGATAACCTCACTTATGAAGAAATTCCCGTTGAGATTCTTGATCATCAGATTTGAAGGTTGAGGAACAAAGAAGTCGCTTTGGTGAATGTACTTTGGAGAAACCAACTAGTTGAAGGAGCTACTTGGGAAGCAAAAGTAGCCATGAAAGCCAAGTACCCTCATCTCTTTACTTTCGATCCAGTTTCAGCTAGAGGTAATATTTGCCTCCTTAGTATGTCCCACCGCTTCTACTAAATCAGTTTCCTCATAATCCTTGCATGTATGCTTGTTTCAGAGTTAGTTCAGTCATATTTGTAGTTAAAAGCTCAGTTTTCATGTTTATTCTTCAGTTTTCATGTTCTGTTGGTTGGTTTGGCTATTTTCTCTCCAGTTTTCCTTACTTAGTGTTCATTCAAGAATGAATGATCCCAAGGAGGAGATATTATAACACCCCAAAATTCAAACCAACCTTTAAACTCAGGAACTTTACACAATTCTGAACTTCCAGGAATCACGAGCCCAAACCATGAGTCGTGGACTGAACCATGAGCCGTGGAATGGACTCGTGAAATCAGTACTGCAGACCACCCTTGGGTATGAGAACCACAATCAAGTTTCACGGTTCATGGATGGTTCCACGGGTCGTGGAACCAGTTCATGAAACTCAGACTGAGGGCAATCATATTCCCTAGTAACCACAAATAGTTTCTACGACTCGTGGATGGTTTCACGAGTTATGATGTTAACTCATAGAACCTGTTCCACAGTTGATCATTTAGGCCAGGAACCACGAGTCATGGTTTAGTCTACGATGCGTGGACTGCACTCGTGGAACCTGAAGTCGCAATTTTTAAGTTATTTTTCTGAATTAAATCCCTGAGTTATTTTGGTAATTTTCCACTCTTCTAACCCCTAAGTGAGGTCATTTTGGACATTTTTAGTAGGGTTTCATCCCTAATTAGCCTAAGTCTCCTCTCAAACCCTCATTCAATCCTAAAAGAAGAAAGGATCTCCATTATCTTAAGCTCCAAGCTCCAAGCTCCAAGCTAAGGATTCCACCTTCAAGTCTCCATCTCTCTCATCCTAGATTAAGAAAGCTTCAATTCAGGTATGCGGGTATTCAATAAGGGATCCGTTCACACTTATGCCCAAAACCCCCAAATTCTATATTGATTTTATGAATTTCAAATTAGGGTTCTTACCCAATTCTTATGGGCTTTTCTATAAATTGTTTTCTCATGAATCTACTATGTAATCTAATAATAAATTGTATGATTTTGCATGAGTTTTTACAAGTGAATTCCTATTTCATGAATTGAAGGCTAAATATAGAAAATTTTGCATGCATGGATTAATTTAAGTAAATTGGCATATTTCATAGTATGACCTCATGAATTTCAAGTAATTACATGCCTAGTTCCTATGTTTTATGAAATTGCATATGATTATGAAAATTGAACTAGTGTCATACAAGCTTTTAAGTTATAAATTATTATGAAAGACAAGACACCCGATGTGCCATCAATACTCATGAATAATTTTCTAAAACAAGGTTCATGAGTATTATAAAGATCCGAGTTATGAACATGTTTATGAACAAGATTTGACATCTACATATGTCACATGTATGTGAGCCTTATGTTATGTTTTGAGAGTAGTATTTAGCACCGAGCAATGAGGGTTCTAGATAACCCAAGTCCAAAACTACGTTGTCACCGTAGGTTGCGCTCTATGGCTTATGACAAGATCCTTATGACATGGTTCTAACCTTTGCCGGATAGGATAACCTTTTTCAGTGTGGGTTATGGGTGTCTAGTGGGTCGGGTCTGGTCGGGCTGGGTTGAAAAAAATGGAACCGGCCGGGTTGGTTATCGGGTTGGTCCTATCTGGGCCTAATCGGTCTGGTTCCAAAAGGGTTCAAAGTGACCCGTTTGGTTCCGGGTTATACCAGGCCGGGTCGGGCCGGGTTACATTAAAAAAAAAATTTAATTTTTTTTTAAAAATCTATTAATAAAATACAAATTACTTATTATTATTTATATTTATTATTTAAAATACCAGGTCGGGTTGGGTCGGGCTGATCGGGCCGGGTCGGTTAATCAACGTGACATTACTGGTTATGACTAATTTTGGGTTTTGGGTTCAAAATTTGAACCGAATGGTTTTGGTTATAGTAACTGACCCAGATCAACACAACCCTTTAACTAAGGGTCAGGTCGGGCTGGTCCGGTTCTGGGTCAACCCGGCCCGATTGACACCCTTAGTGTGGGTGTATGACACTGGACTCCATGTAGCTCATCATGGTTTATGTCGGTTAAGAGAAACTCTCTTATGAATATTTTCAAGTTATCAAGTTATATGATACTCAATATTGAAGTTTGACTTCTATTTCATGACTTATGCTTAAACTACGATATTTACTCATGATTTCTCCTATAGTCCTATTGTGCATGAACTCAGTTTTAAGCATGTTTCTAGCATGCTTTCCTACATTATTGCATACACTCGCATACTTGGTACATCATATAGTACTAACACATATTCTTGTGCTGCATCCTATTATGATGCAGATGCAAGTTCCCATCTCTAGGCTCATGGCTAGAGGTCGCAGCCCAATCAATGCGTGTTGGTGAGTCCTCATCTTTTGAGGACTAGTGTGGGTCTAGTTATTTTATGATTTTCCTTCAGTACTTCGAGTTAGCTGGGGTCTTGTCCTTGAAACTCATTATTCCTTATGTAGAGGCTTTTCATACATAGTTGGATATTCGTGTTTCATGTTTCAAATTTGATACTCCTAGATCTTTATCTTCTATAGAGTTGGTTTGCCTATTTGTTTGTTTATGCTTCCGCTTTGATTAAGCATGTTGTGTCTAAGTTATGCAAGTGCCAAGGGTTAACTTGGGACCACTTGTGGTTCCGGTTCTGTGTTATGTCTAGGGGGTAGCCTCGGGGCGTGACAGGAAACCTCCTTGCTCAAGAGAGTAAAACCATGACCTACCTCAATAGGATTTCACCAATCCCTGCACTAAAACACTGTGCAACGTCGGATTATAGACTCCAGTAACCCTAAGGATTAAAATCTTAATCCTCTCTACTTGTAATAACTCTATTACAAAATAAGATACAATAACACTATTGTATCATCACACTATCAACTAACTCTATTTGATACAACATAAACTATCAACTAACTCCACCTGATGTACTCCAAAAGGGAAGATAGAACATGAACAATAACACCTACACACTCTTCAGAGATGAGGAGTAGGTTTACAATATGAGAACCAACCACAAAGACTCAAATTACAACAAGGAACTGAAGACACTTTCTTGATCATGATCAGGTCCTTTGTTAAATGAGCTCTTGTGAACTTAAGAAACTCGACAAGCTTTGCTTGACAAGAATATTAACTTTTTATATTTGCAAAAACTAGGTTTTGGCTTGTTGATCATTTCACTTGTAAATGAGAGAACCAAAACTTTAACATAATCCTATTGGTCCAAGGACAAAAGGACTGTTGCAGTTAGGTGGTGATATTGCCACAAAAGCTGCTAGAAAGTACAATTTACAACGGTACCAGATTGACTGTACTTGGGCTTACTGCTAGTACCAGGTCCCTTCATTTGTTTTTCATTATCAAAACGTTCATATTGCATCAATTTCCCCCTTTTTGATGATGAAAAACTCTATGCTTTCTTTGAATGAAAAAACCTGAATTTCAAAGACACATGTTCCCCTTGTCACCATTCCCCCGTCACATGTTCCCCCTGTCACTATTCTTCCCTTTCCGGCATCATAAAAAAGATAAATAGTAACCAAGACATAATAATATTCCAGGTTAACTCATGGCATCTGGGGAAACACTGACATGAGCAAAAAGAGATAGTCAAGAGTGAGAGATAGAAGGAAATCAACATAACAAAACTCCATTCATTCATTCATTCATTAGATAGCATTACATAATAGTACAAGGAAGAGAATAAACAACAATCAGTAAGGCAACATGGATAGTACAAAAGATAAGGGATAAGAGTCAATAACAAGAGAATAGAACTTACAGGGAAGAAAGAGAATGGAGGAGACATGAGCATATAGTTAAGAAATCTTCTGAAGCATTAGGGTCATGCGAGCATTTGCCTCCTCATGGGCATTAAGTAGCTTCTGGGTGAGGACCTCGACCTGGTCCCTCAGGTAGGTGTTTTCCTCCTTGAGATCCTGAACAGTCTTGGAATTATCTTCAATTTCCTCCAAGGTAGTCTGTAATTGTGCCTTAAAAGTTACGATCTCAGTATCTCACTAAGCAAGAAAAATGCTTAATCTCTCTAACTCAACATAAGGCATCTTTTGTGCAGTAATGAGGTCAAAGATAATCGATTAAGACCTAACTCCTCCTTCCTTATCAATACATTCACACTCTTTGAATGTAGCTTTGGTGAGCATTTTCTTCCTGGTCCGTGGTGTGCTTGTATGAAGATTTATTCCAAAGTAAACAAACACTCTTCCCAATAGATACCCATATCTCAGACCATGCTTTCCATCCTTCATGATCATGATTTTCTTCATATGGCCAAGCATAATGGCGGGTAAACTGATGGGTTGTAAAGTGACAATGGCCTCCGTTAAGAAAAGATTAGAAACCTCCACAATTGTCCTTTTTTCAGATTGAGAAAGGAGGACCTTGTTCATGAGTTCAAACACCAACTGATACTCCCCCTTCATTTGTTTCTTGCACAACTATTTGTGGTTCAGATTCTTCAACTTGCCAATCATGTCCAAGAAGTCTGTAGAAGCAGATTGATCCTCCAAGGTTTTGATCCCCTCAGTTGGTACATCCAGAATTTTACCAAGGATCTATTTATCCAACAGAATATCCACTCTATCTACGATGGTGGTCAGTGATCCATCTTGTTTGTCAAAGACCAGCTTTACATAGAATTTAATAACTTTTTTCTCATGCAACAGAGGGATAGAAAGATTAAAAAAATGACCCCACCTCTGAGACTTCACCATGTCTAGCAGTTCTTGTATCTCATAAAGTTCACTAATTTCATGATCAAATACCCATCCATTTAGTACCTTTTGTTTCCTAAAAATTGCCTATCCCTGTTCTCGAGTGAGTGGCTTCTTAGATTGAGGACCACTCCCTCATTCTGAGTCAAGGTTATCCCTTTTTCTATTTGTACCAGACCAAACATTTTTCTTCTTTGGGATCATGTTCTTTGTTTTTGGAAACTTTTGCTCCTTCTCCTTCTCGATCATAAGTGATAATGCTTTCCTTTTCTTCTTGCTAGTGTGTTTCTTAGATACTGCCTTTTTTCGATCAGCCTTAACACTTTTGCTTATGTCCTTGTCAATGTCTTTCTCAGACTCCTTATCTTGATCAAGATTGACAACAACTTATAGTTGAGGTTCCTTGTCAATCATCGATTTCCTTTTCAACTTGCTCCTTTTGTTTGTACTCTTTTGATTCCCAGTCAATGCCTGTGTTAATTGTTTATGAGATGTACTTCGAGTACCTAGTACCCTTTGTGTTACCTGTTATTGAGAGAACTTACTGGTGGAGGTGATCACCCTCTTATTTTGAACTTTTCAGCATAATAGAGCATTGTCATCCTCATCCTCGGCATCCTCCATGAAAGCACCACATGTGATCCAGCCATCCCATTTAGGAGTTGGAGGAGTTCCTGTAGTCATCATTTCTTGAGATGCTGGTGGACTTCCTTCTCTTTCATTCTAACTCCCTAACCCAATATCTCCTCTTGCCATGAAAGTCAAATACCCAGCCACAAGATCATCTCCCACTGCTAAAATATTGGAGGAATTCCCTGTCATTTTAGGTATGTTGCCTTCGAACATTCGATCTCCAAAACACTTGGAGCCACCCATGTTTCTGTCTTTTACTAGGTTTTCCTTTATCACAGTAGCAGTACCTGGTCCCTCTAACTAGTTATCTACCTGAACATTAGTTTGCTCGCTCAGATCTACAGTAGACTATTCATCCTTGTCAGTTGGCACTGGTGGATCCTCTGAGAGAGCCTTACTTGTGACATCAACCTTAACTGTGTCAGCAGAAAAAACAAAGGAGAGATCGAAATCCTTATTTTCTTTCAAAAGAGAGGACACAACTAGGGTCACTTCAATAGATAAGGATTTTTGGATTTCCATAGAAGGAAAAGATATTGAGGGAGTGACAGGAGCAGAAGAGAAGGGGTTTCTCAGTTCGACTATTGTCGGAGTAGATTCAATAATCTGCAAGGTCACCGAAGTCTTAGAAGCCTGAGGGGAGGCGTTCTTAGGAGAACTGAGTTGAGACATGATGATGGAGAATTTTGGAGATATAAGAGTGGGAGAGAGCTTTGGGGATTCTGAGAGTTTGAAGGGAACATAAGAGCTTTTTGAGAGTTTAGATTCTTTTGAAATGAGTGATCGAATAAGAAAGTCAATTTCTAAAATAGACGGTTGAGATAGTCTTTTAAGAAGATGAAGCAACATGTCACATCAGGGAAGAGAGATGACAATTCGATATTCAACGGATATGATATCATTGAAAGACTTTTGGAGGGGGTATGTACTGATTCACAACAACTACTCTCAAGTGTACATTTAGTGATACTAACCTCTGAGAGGGAGCAGGTCTCACCTTAGAACTTATAGAGTATGTCTTGAGTTTGATTAGTGTGCTTTATTCTTGATTTTGCTCATTCTACCATACGTGCATACCTACAACAATATAGTACTGAGTTAGACAAGGTTTAAATATCAAGTTCTTGGATACCTGTCATCATATCATAGACAAATAGAGGAGAATATAGTGATAAGGGGATCAGGTCCCCTTCATCAGCCCAAGCTTCAGTTGTTTTTCTCACACTATCCTTCTTAATGCTTTTGTGAAGATATGAGCAATCTAGTCCTCCATCTTGCAGTAGTTCATGCGGATCAACTTCTTTTCAACATTTTCTTTGAGAAAGTAGTGTCGAATATCAATATGTTTAGTCCTCTTGTGATGCACATGATTTTTAGCCATTTTTACTACACTTGTGTTGTCATATATAAGGGGGACACACTCAGACACTCTTCCAAAATCTTCTAGTTGTTTCTTGATCCACATATGTTATGCACAACAGGATACAATAGGAACTTATTCAGCTTCACAGTAGAGAGTGATACCGAGTTCTGCTTCCTGGTTCCATAAGAGATCAAGGAAGTGCCAAGGAAATGAGCCATTCCAGAGGTGCTTTTCTTGTCCATAAGATACCCTGCATAATCAACATTTGCATATCTAAACAGTTCAAAGTTATCACCTGATGGATAGAACAAGACTAGGTATGAGGTCCCCTTAATATATTTGAGAATTCTTTTAGTAGCTTTAAGATGAGACTTCTTTGGACAGGCTTGAAATTCTGAACATATCCCCACACTAAAAACAATGTCTAGTTTGCTGGCTGTCAGGTATAGTAAGGATCCAATAATTCATTTATACATGGTTTTATTCACTGAGGGAGCTGATGCATCAATGTTAAGTTTTGAAGAAGTACTGATTAGAGTATTAATTGGCCTGGCCTCATTCATATTGAACTTAGTAAAAAGTTGTTTTTATGTACTTATGTTGATTTATCATTGTGCCATTGGAAACCTTCTTCACTTGTAGATTAAGAAAGAAATTAAACTCTCCCATCGTTCTAATTTCAAACTCACTTCCCATGAGCTTAAGAGTAGCTCCGAAAATGATATCATCAACATAAACTTGGACAATGAGCAAATTTCTTCCTTTGGATTTCAAGAAGAGAGTATTGTCAATTTTCTCTCTTTTAAAACCATTTTCCAACAAACAATTTGACAGTCTTTCATTCCAGGGCCTTGAAGCCTGCTTTAATCTATGTAGAGCTTTGTCCAGCTTGAACACATGATAAGGATGATCCACATCTTTGAATCCATGATGTTGTTTAACATAAACTTCTTCCTTTAAGTACCCATTTAAAAAGGCACTTTTAACATCCATATAAAACAACTTGAACTCCATGAAAGAAGAAAAGGCAATGAGAATTCTTATAGCTTCCATTCTTGCCACAAGGGCAAAAAATTCATCATAGTCTAGACTTATCAAGCACCGACACCACCAACTAGAGGAGGTATACAGAGGGGTAAAGATGGTTCTCATGGTTCTTAGAGTGGAGCTCAGGCGGTTCATAGTAGTGGTCCTGGAGTCACTTATATTAGGGGGAAAAATGGTAAGTGTTATGCATTCTCGAGTAGACCCAAGGCAAAGGCCTCTAACACAGTTATTACTGGTATCATCCTCGTTTCCTATTGGCTTGCTTTAATATTATTTTATCCTGGAATCTACTTTCTCCTATCCGTCTGCATATTTTGCATTATGTCTTGATATATTGTGTCAGTATATTACTGTGCCTATTCAAGTTACTACTGTGATAGGTGACTCTTTAGTGGTAGATCAAGTGTACTGAACCTACATTGTGACTCTATTAGGATATGATACTTGCGCGGATTTAATTATTCTAGATATGGTAGATTTCAATGTTATTTTGGGTATAGTTTTGCTTTCTCAATATAATGAGACTATGAATTATAACACCAAGATGGTTACTTTGGTCATGTCAGGTGTACCGAGGCTGGAGTGGAAGGGTACCTAGGGTTCATATCCTTAGAAGGTTATTTTCTTTCTTCGACCTTAGCGGATTATTGAGAAGGGGTGTCTTTCTTATTTAGCGTATGTGTGTGATACTAGTGCCGACATACCTCATTCGGAGTCTTTGAGGGTAGTTAGAGAGTTTATGGATGTGTTTCCTATTGAATTACTAGGTGTACCTCATACCAGAGACACCAATTTTGGTATTGACTTAGATCCGGGAACTAAGTCTATCTCTATTTCTCCTTATAGGATGGCTCTGGTGGAGTTAAAGTAATTGAAGGATCAGTTGCAAGATTTACTAAGTAAGGGATTTATTAGACCTAGTGTTTCACCTTGTAGTGCTTCAGTGTTGTTTTTAAAGAAGAAGGATGGGTCTATACTCATGTGTATTGATTATAGGCAGTCGAATAAGGTGGCCATCAATAACAAGTATCATTTTCTGTGCACTGATGATTTGTTTGAAAAGCTTTAGAGTGCTTCGATGTTTTCAAAGATTGACTTGAGGTTTGGGTAACATCAATTGATGATTAGGGCTTCAGATAACCCTAAGACAATGTTCAAGACTCATTATGGTTATCATGAGCTTTTGGTGTTGTTGTTTGGATTGACTTATGCCCTGGCAACGTTTATTGAGTTGATAAATGGAGTGTTTTGGGCATATATTGATTTCTTCATGATTATGTTCATTGAAAATATCTTGGTGTATTCCAAGAGTGAGGCAAATCATACGAAGAATTCGAGGATTGTTCTCTAGAGGTTGCAGGATGAGAAATTATATGCAAAATTCTCGAATTAAGTCCTCATACGAGACTGATGATCAAGAATCTCAATCAAAACTTCATCATACGTGAGACTATCCTTTACACTCACATTCTCTAATGGCACAATAGATGCCGAATCACCAACACACTTTTTCAATAATAAAACATGGAAAACTAGATGAACCACTTCTAGCTCGGCTAGCAACTCTAACTCATAAGCCACACTACCAACTCTCCTCAGAATCCTGTAGGAACCTACAAACCGGGGACTAAGCTTCCCCTTCTTACCAAATCTCATCACACCCTTCATAGGTGACACCTTCAAGAACATCCAATCATCCACCTCAAACTCTAAATCCCTCCTCCTCACATCTGCATAGGATTTCTGTCGACTCTGAGCAGTCTTCAACCTTTCCCTAATAAGCTAAACCTTCTCCATAGTCTCATGAACTGAATCTGGACCAATCAAGGCCGCTTCACCTACCTCAAACCAACCAATAGGTGATCTACACCTCTGCCTATAAAGTGCCTCATTGGGATACATCTGAATGCTAAAATAAAAGCTTTTGTTGTAGGAAAACTCAATAAGAGGTAAGTGATCGTACCAATTACCTTTAAAATTAATCACACAAGCTCTCACATATCCTCTATGGTCTGAATAGTATGCTCTGCCTGGCCATCAGTCTGCGAGTGGAAAATTGTGCTAAGAGTCACCTGAGTACCAAGACCTTTCTAAAACAACCTCCAAATCTGGGATGTAAACTGAGTACCCCTATCTGATATGATAGACAAAGGAACCCCCATAAAATTTGACTATCTCACGGATTTAGAGTCTGGCATAATTCTCTGCTGAATTAGTAGTATTGATAGCCAAAAAGTGGGATGACTTAGTCATCCTGTTGACAATCACCCAAATAAAAATATGTTGCCTGTGAGTACGAGGTAAGCCTGTAATGAAATCCATATTAGTCACTTCCCACTTCCAAGTAGGAAGGTCAATATCCTGAGTCATACTACCTGGTCGTTGATGTTCTACCTCCACTTGCTGACAGTTGGGACACTTGGCCACAAAATCTGCAATGTCTCTCTTCATGCCATTCCACAAATTGACTTCCCATAAGTCATGGTAAATCTTGGTGACACTGCGGTGAATAGAATATCTAGATCTATGAGCTTCTGTCAAAATCCACCATCTCAAACCATCCATATCTGGAACACATAATCGACCCTGATAGCAAAGCACACCATCTTCCCCTTGGGAGAAAACCTCTACCCTTTGCTGATGGACTGCACCTTTCAACTTATGCAAAATAGGATCGCTGTCGTATTTCTCCTTTACCTCAACTATCAAAGATGATTCAGACCAATTTTGAACAATAACACCACCATCTGCTGAATCTGTAAGTCAAACTCCTAATCGAGAAAGCCTATGAACATCTTAAGCCAACTCTTTCTTTTTGTCCTCAATCAATGACACACTACCCATAGACAACCTGCTAAGTGCATTAGCCACAACATTAGCCTTACCCGGATGGTAAAGCACACTCATGTCATAGTCCTTAAGAAGCTTAAGCCACCTTATCTGACGAAGATTTAATTCCTTCTGAGTGAACGCATACTAAAGACTCTTATGGTCAGTAAACACATCCACATAGATTCCATACAAGTAGTGTCTCCAAATATTCAAAGAAAAAACTACTGCTTCCAACTCAAGATCCTGAGTAGAGTAGTTCTTCTCATGAATATTAAGATGTCTAGAAGCATAAGCAATCAACTTACCATGCTGCATCATAACACAACCCAAACCAATTCTAGATGCATCACAATACACAATAAAGCCATCTGAACCCTCTGGTAGAGCCAAAACTAGAGCTGTGGTCAACCTAGTCTTCAATTCTTAGAAGTTATTTTCACACTCATCAGACCACTGAAATTTAACCTTTTTCTAAGTCAACTTGGTCAAAGGATAAGCTATGGATGAAAACCTTTCCACAAATCTCATACAGTAATTAGTCAAACCTAAAAAGCTCCTAATGTCTGTGGGGGAAATAGCTCCAGACCAGTTCTTCACTGCCTCTGTCATTCCCCAAGACTAGGCCCCAGACATAATAGGCAACCCAGACCAGTGAAGGCCTGAGAAGACCCCGTAGCATACATCATAAGCACATTTATCAAGATTTGTGGAAAACAAGCCCAATATAAATAAGTTCAACTTAAATGAAAGAATATCTTTGAAATCAAACTTTGCAGTATGACAATGGAAAACATCTTACTAATACCAGTCTACAAAGCCTTTA
Source organism: Jaltomata sinuosa (assembly GCA_003996215.1). Lineage (NCBI taxonomy): Eukaryota > Viridiplantae > Streptophyta > Magnoliopsida > Solanales > Solanaceae > Jaltomata > Jaltomata sinuosa. Next base: position 252,745 of record QJPP01000980.1, read on the forward strand.
ACTCTAGTTAATAATGTCTACCAGGATAAGTCCCTCGCCATACCTTAAGAGTAAAAACTGCTATCAAATCTAAATAAGCCTCCAGAAGTCAGAGAGGCTCACCAAATCTGAACTCTGATAATCTTAAAGATGTGCCGGATCACGAGCCTATACCTGGGTCTGCATCATACAAAGATACAGTGCCAAATAATGTCAGTACATGGAATGTATGGTATGTTAATGGGCGGGAAAGATTACAACATAACCTATATATGAAGTAATACATAATAGTAGAAGTAAGCTTGACAAGAAAGTAACTCAAACTGGAAACCTACCTAAGGACATCAAGTACATTCATATTATGTTGTTTCATAATTATGGAAGTGAACGGTTTAACCGCCACAATATTTCATATCTCTCTCTGTTTGTATTAGCTCCCTTACCCCAAATTAACCTGGGGCCTTTCTTTAAGTACCCTAGCCCGAATTAACTGGGGGGCTCTAGTTACGTTGAGCTACCTTGCCCCAATAAACATGGGGGACTCTATTCTTAAGTACCCTAGCCCCAATGTCAATGGGGGGGGGCTTTATTCTTTACTTGTAGATTAGCCACCTTGATATCTTTGTCTTCAGTTAGCCGCTTTTGGCTCATAGTCATAATCCATCTTGTTCATTAACTGTTCATAAGAGATTCATTACACAACTGTCTTCTTTAACATTATTAAGGATGATTTTCCATAGGAGGTACTAGTATCATTCATCGTACTATGATTCACAAATTTATAAATTCTTCTTATCTTTATAGAGAGTAAGCTTTTGGGAACATTCTTTATTGTCTTGCATCATTATTATGATTTGGAGTTCATATCATCATATCTAGCATATACACTGGAACATAGGCTTATCATGTTGAAAGTATACTTAAGAGAATTTACCTTAAAGACCATAGATATTACATTATCATAAAGGTTAACACTTTGAGAGTTCATAAGATTTATGGTGATCGTAAGTTCATAGATTTCATAGGCTTCATGAGACACATAGAATTATGAGATTTGACTACATAATTTTCATGAGGATCATAGGTTATACACAATTCCTGAGATTTTATATCACTTTCGTAGGGTTCACCAATTCATAATCACAATTAGAGGAACATTCATAGAACATAAAGATCATAATCACAGAGTCATATATAGAAACTAGGTTCTATAGTCTAGCATGAAACCCTAGATTTACTTTTGAGAGTCTAACTATAACTTTAGACATGATTTTGGGGAAGAACAGAGTTCCCACATGAAGGATTAGCCTTACACACCTTAAACGCTCTAAATTCTTGAGGAAGGTTTGATCTTTGGAGGAAAAGATGGCAAGAACTTGTTTCTTGAACCTTGGGAAGGAGTGAAGAGAAATTATGTTGATAGTTGTGAAATCTGAGTGTATTAGGCTATAGAAAAGGTTAAAAGTCATGGGTTGGGGTTAGGGATTATGAAAAGGATGAAAACACCCTTTTAAGAACGTGAAAAAGGAAAAAAAATGTAAATCTTTTTGCTGGAAAATAGGTTTGGTGCGGGGCACCGTCAGTGCTCCAGTTTCATTGTTATGAAGTTTTATATCTGGCGTGGGGCACCATCATCGAGCTAGACTGATAGTTGCTTGATAAAACGCCCATAACCTTTTACTCCAAACATATATTGACGAGTGGTTGATAGGGTTGGAAAGAAAACTCAAAAACCTTTAATTTGGTGGGTCATGGGCCATGTAACTTTTCATATAATGGGAGAAATGATCGCTTGAATTTAACCATTGAATGAACTTATATGAAAACTTAATCAGTAGAGAACCTTTCAACTTAGCTTTGAGATAGAGGTTCCTTAGGACATTAATTCACACCCAACACTCTTACCATACATGTACTGGAGATTAATCCCTAGGTACAATACAATCTTCTGGGTTCAGGTCTAATTACACGCAAATAACGATTGGAATCTTAGCTCAAAAGTTTGGTATGTTACAATATCTCCCCCTTGGGATCATTCATCCTCGAATGAGGGTTGTAACTTGGAAGAAACTTTTGTACCGATTGGAAGTAAATCCTTTTGGCTTTATAGAATGAGTACTGGTGAGTCTGAACTGAACTGATATGAGGAGCATCATACAAGCTATCAAGAGATGTTTGAGCACCAATTATGAGTGCAAGGAACTAGCATAGACACCATTCATTGTATGAGTAACATGAGTCCTCTGAATGAGAATTACCTACATGGCCTGAGTACGCTGGGCATGGAGTAAGAACATAACTACTCTCACCTCATATGCTACAATTGATAGCCCTCCAGCTTAGCATCACCTTTCAACTTCATAACCTCCTCTGAGTACTACATATCATCGCTTATGACTAGAAATTTTTCACATTGTCGCATATAGCTACTAAAGTCTGCATCTAACATCTTGCTTTCACCCTGTTCAAGCCTAACTTGAAGGCATAAAGTGCTACATCTAATGTGATCCGCTCTTAAGTTTATCCTAAACTCGTCAGATTCTACCTCTAGATTCACCCTCCAAGCATACTACTTCCCCTTATCACCTTAATCATTCAAGCTCAAGCTTTGGTAAGCAGTCACTTGTTACACAATGCAATCGCCCTTAAGTATTCATCATCACATCCCAGCCTATCACTATTGTTTTGATCCTTTTTGGGCAAGGACGTGAAATACATGGCTTTGTTTATTGAAAAGTTCATTTCGATAATCTAATTAAAGTTTTCGAAACGTCTTCAATTTAAAAGCAAGAGTCGCCACTTAGTTTATATAAAGTAAAAACCAAGAAAAACTTATAAGAACTTTTAAAATCCCAAAACAGATAAATGCTTTAAAAATTAAGAGATTAAGGGTAAGGGTTCAAGTTAATACTCTTGGAAGGGTGTTAAGGCACCAAGAGTATCTGCTAACTCGCGGTTGCCCGGGCTTGTTTGAAAACTCAACTTATTTGACTAACTTTTGAAAAGGGAATTGATTTATAAAAACATCTTGTTTTTAGAAAGAGTTGTTTTTAAAAGAGACAATGTATGAAAGATTGTTTTATACACATAAGGGAAAGACGTCAATATTTAATGAAAGCATTTTCACGAACAGTTGAAAGAAATAGTGATTAATATTAAAAAAATTTGAACAGATATATTAACTTCGTTTGGGAATAATTCGACTAAGTTTACAAGGTCAGTCCAAATTATACAATTAACGCTAATTAACAATTAGAGACATATAACATAAGAAGTTAAGGACTATTAAACTAATCCTGTCCTAATTCTAGTGTGTGGGCCCTCTTTAGGCCCACCGCCATTTTCACTTTGGACTTAGTCCATTTTTTCCAACTTTCTGCCCTTTTGGGCTGCTGCTGCTTCATAGTGGGCTTTGGCCCATTTTCTATTTATTCAGTCTATTTGGACTTTTCTGCTGGTGCAAATTTCTTTGGGCTTGGCCTATTTTCCTTCTGCTGCTGCTACTGCCTTGGTCTCACAAATTCAGCCCTTTTGGGTTTGATCAAGTTGGTCCAAATGGTGTTGGGCTAGGCCCAACTGGAAGATGCAAAGGGGAGTGTTGGGAGTCCAATTGGACTCCACCAGATTTTATGCATCAAAGAGAAGTAAAAATAAATAAAGATTAGTATATGTCCAAACAATTTAAGCAAGAATAATCAAACAATGTGCAAATTTCATACTTAAAAAATATATTTCCTAACAGCCAATTCATTAACACTCACAAAAGTTCATACAAAATTGCAACAGGTGAAATAGGATATTTAGACAAAAAATCACAATTTTTTATCACCTAAGGACTATACTAGTAGGGTCACAGTATTTCCAACTTTCATATACCAATAAAAAATTATTCTTTTTAACTCATCCTTTTTCCAGAAACCAATAGGGAGAAAGGGATAGATTTAAACAGAGCTTATATACACAGATACACAAATTTGAAGAAAAATACGATATCATAGAGGCACAAATCAATCTCAAATATACTCATTACACTTAGAGATATTCACATATTAACAAAAGAGACAAGTCAAGCAGGCTGGACAAGTTTTAAACATCAATCACTAGTATAATTGGTTAAAGATTATATGAGAACACAGGGGAGGGACATCTAAAAGAGGCTGTTATCATGGTAAAGATAAAAACAATTTCACAGTTCTAACATGATTTATCAACACAGACAGTGAAGACAGTATATTGAAAGATGGAACAGAGGAACTTACAGAGGTGAGGAACATGTCATAAGAGGATATGACTCACCTCTAGTTCCTTTTCATAAAAAAACTCACATACACTTAGAGATATTCACATAGCAACACAAAATTCAGATTTTTAAACTTAGTCTTAAGCAAATTCTAATCCATAACTAGCAAACTTCCCACACAGATATCATGATCAAATCAGTAAAGAGAGGGGAAGGGAAGCAGGATGGGAGCTTTGATCAAGCCTAAAGGAAACAAGGGAGAAATAAGGATGGGTTGAACAACATTAACCACTTTGTATCAATTAATTCTAACAACAAGTCTAAAACCCATATTCATAACTTATACCTGTTATACAAATTAAACAAAGACCAGTAAAACCATGGAATTTCTTAAGAGAAATCAGTACTCAAAGTTACCATAAACATCACCCTAAACATGAGAAAATAACACTAGCAATTCATGTACACAAGTTGGTACCATCACATAGCTAATTTAGCATAGAAGAAACAATGGAGGGAAACAGGACAAAGGCAAGACCAAAGAGATTAAATACAAACAGGAAAGGGTCAAGCATTTCCTAACCTAAATCCTAATAACAGATTCCACACTCATGTTCATAGCATTTAGTTATCACACAGGTCGAACAAAAACTAGTGAAACCATGAGATTTTTAAAGAGGACTAAGAACAATACTAACTTAAAATCCTGAGAAAACAGCACTAGTATTTAGCAAATTCACATGTGAGAAATGGTGCAACACTTAGACAGAATCAGTAAACAAGATAGGGGCATAATCATGACAGAGGGATTGGGGAAAAACAAGAGAAAATCAAGCATTTACGGGTTCTACGTCATATCATCAGATAGCAACAGATATAACTACAACTTCATACTCATATCCACTGTTTTCACAACCCAGACTCAACCAGTGAAGACTGTAATATTTCTAAGCAAAATTGCTACTCGAAGTCACAATAATAACATCCTAAACTCGAAACACATACCATAATCTAACAAACAAGACCAGAAAACCAGCTTCTCTCAAACTTGAACACTACATAATATAAGAAGAAAGGAAAATAGTAAAGAGAAAGGGTAGGGAGTATACCTTTTTTAGGGCAGCAACTTGTACCTTGAACCTCACCGAAAGAGTTTACCACCGCCGGACTAGTAATGAACTCGTCGAAATCTGAATTTTTAGTATTTCTTTTCCAAATAGCTGACTGGTTACGTAGGGTTAGAGAAATCGATTCTCCAGAACCCTCAATTTCCCCCCAAAATCAGCTCCCTTACATGCAGCTAGGGGGGTATTTATAGAGAATTTCGGTTGAAAATGAGGGGGAAAAACAAAGTTTTTTTTTGGGAATTTCTGGGGAATTCAAATTCGCCTTTGCTGGATAACCCTCACAGCAACAACTTGTATGAATTTGTACAAGTTTTTGCGGATTGAGCGGAGGAGGGTGACACCTGGTGGGTTCTAGAAGCATCTAGACCCTGCCAGCACACCCTTGATGGAGAAAAGGGACGGAAAATGGGAATTTTAACAAAGGTGACGAAGGTTTGAGCGTTGGTTGTTAGGGTTTTGACGGAAGGAAAGTACTGAGTGTGTTTGTCATCCGTGAAAGACCATGAAAGAGAAAGAGGAGAGAACAAATGGGTCGTTTGGTTTATGTATTGAGAGATGAGTGAAAGAGAGAATAAGAGATAGGTGAGGTTTAGGACGGAGCGGGTAAAATGTGTTGGGCTAGGCGGATGAAAGAGTTGGGCCAGCCGAGTTAGGGGTTTTGCTGGCCCAAATGGGGGCTAAAGCAAAGGAGTTATAAGGGTTGCTGATGATTTGGCCACATTTTGCAAAATGTGGCCATTTCAGAGTTAAAGATGTAGCCAAATTGAATAGGATTTAGGAAAATTCGGCTAGAATTTGAATAGCTTTAGGGATCTAGGCTAGAATAAAATAAAGACGGATTAAGATATGAATGCAAAAAGATCTATAGGTACAAAACTCGATGCTGTGGGGTATCACTATACACATGAATGCTAATCTCACCCAAATATTGCATTTATAAAAAAAACCAACTCCATTCTAGGCCATTCCTTTCAGAGACACTACTCTTAACTTACTACAACCTCTATAGCCACAATATTAAAACTGAACTCTCTTGGGCGCACACATCTACGCTCTCTAACACTTAAAAAAACCCTATTCTCCACTCCTTAGTCTACTAGCATTAAACCTTTAATCTCATATCTGCCCAATTCAATGAAATTTTAAAAATTATACCAAGGGACTCAACAACGCCCCTTTAGATCTATAATTCCCTCAGTTCCCTTAAGAATACTAACTAGGTACCCATAGCACTTATAAATTTAAAACCGAGTACACCTTGTTTCTACCAACCTAAGGCTCATATCCATCTAATGACTTAGCCATAATTCACTATTTCAACACTAAAGCTCTTATAAATCATGCTTACACATTCAAACCCCCCATAAGTTATCAACCTAATCTCTCACACATACCATGTCAAGCCTACTAGATAAATCCCATAAAAGCAACATTATCACCCCCAACTATCATACTTTCTACCTCGGCGACCATCCATGACTCCAGCTTAGTGTCTAGCACAAGGTAAAGCTAACATCACAACCTAGCATACTATCTAGTCTTACAACTACCAGATAAAGTCAAGAAATGATAGTCCACCAAGATTTTTAATAGAGGTCAATCTTAATTTCTTCTTCCACATAATTGTGGCTTACAAGCACAATCTCCTTCACCATATTACTACTGCACCTTAATATTCATAACACCTTCTTACATACTATATTATCTTACCACTACTAGATTACAAAAATCAAGAAGCTCCGGGTCTACTAAAATCACATGGTAAGGATAGTCAATCTTAATCTTACAATATAGCCCATTATATCCTATTAGCATGATATTCTTCCTCACATCACATCTACTTACCCATGCATACATACCTTTCCCCTTGAGTGTGACAGTTGTAACAAATTTTTTGAAAGGGTCTAAAAGCATGTCTCGGCTTGGCTCAAACACAAGATTCATGAAAAAATAGGGGTTACACTTAGAATCAATAGACTTGGATGAACTAATGGACTCCTCTCAAGTTCTTGTACAGATTCGTAACCTCTTGGATGACTCAACCTAATAGAATTACATCGTCAGGAGTCTGAGCTTTTGTACTTCTATCACCTCAAAATAAGGCATAGCCAGCGGGGTTAGAGCAGAGTAGAGATCTGGATAAGTTTCTTATGGACAACACTTTTGCACAAATTGGAGTATGAAAGAATGGGATATATTTCCTAAATGCCCTATAGCCTCCTGATTATAAGTGTGGTGCACAACATACCCATAAGCAAGACTCTACTGGACACTGCTTCATAGATACCCGAGGACTATGAACTGTGCTCTGATACCAAGTTTGTCATGCCCCGAGACTAGTCCCCGAATGTAACAGGCAACCCAGACCAGTGAAGGCCTGAGAAGACCTCTTAGCAGACATCATAAGAACATTTATCAAGATTTGCAGAAAATATGCCCAATATAAATAAGTTCAACTTAAATGAAAGAATATCTTTGAAATCAAACTTTGCAGTGTGACAATGGAAAACACATTACTAATACCAGTCTACGAAGCCTCTAACTCTAGATAATAATGTCTACCAGGACAAGGCCCTCAGCATACCTTAAAAGTAAAAACAACTATCAAATCTAAATAAGCCTCCATAAGTAAGGGAGGCTCACCAAAACTAAACTCTGTCAATCTTAAAGGCGTGCCGGATAACGAGCCTGAGTACCTGGGTATGCATCATACAAAGATACAGTGCCAAATAGTGTCAGTACATAGAATGTACGATATGTAAATGGGCAGGAAAGAATACAACATAACATATATCTAAAGTAATACATAATAGTAGAACTAAGTTTGACAAGAAAGTAACTCAAACTGGAAACCTGCCTAAGGACATCAAGTATATTCATATTTTCTTCTTTCATAATTATGTAAGTGAATGGTTTAGCCACCACAACATTTCATATCTCTCTCTGTTTGTATGAGCTCCCTTGCCCCAAATTAACCTGGGGATTTTCTTTGAGCACCCTAGCCCAAATTACCTGGGGGGCTGTAGTTATGTTGAGCTCCCTTGCCCCAATGCACATGGGGGACTCTATTTTTGAGTACCCTAGCCCCAATGTCAATGAGGGGAGGGTGGTCTATTCTTTACTTGTAGATTAGCCACCTTGGGCTCTTTGTCTTCAGTTAGCCACTTTTGGCTCATAGTCATAATCCATCTTGTTCATTAACCATTCATAGGAGATTCATTACACATCTGTCTTCTTTAACATTATTGAAGAGGATTTTCCATGGGAGGTACTATCATCATTTGTTTTGGTAACTAACCAATTTTATTAATCACCAAAGGGAATAATTACAAGACCATAACTAAATAACACAGTTAGTTATCAGAATAAAAACAAAAAGGACTGAGAGCTACCAACTAGAATACAAAGCTATGAATTAAAGACTTTATCCTAGAAGGAGCTCGAACACAACAGATACAAGAAATTTCTCTAGCTATAGGTTCACTACTTCTAGATTTCTTCTCAAAAATTTGTAGGTTCCTCTCAATCCAAACTCCATTGAAAAATTCCGTATAGATCATTCGAAAAAGTTGAGCTAGTGGAGACTTCCCTTTTGCTCGCTGAATCACTTCCTCTTCACGATAGCTCCAGGTTTGCGCTGCCAAGTTCTGTTGATGAGTCCAGGAAAGAAGTCTGATAAGGACCTGAATAGTATAAGACTTCTTATGAACTCTCAAGAAGTCTAATATTATCATTCATCGTACAATGATTCATAAATTTATAGATACTTTTCATCTTTATGAAGAGTAAGCTTTTGGGAATATTCTTTATTGTGTTGCATCATTATTATGATTGGCATTCGTATCATCATATCTAGCATATACACCGGAACATAGGCTTATCATGTTGAAAGTACACTTAAGAGAATTTGCCTTAAAAGCCATAGATATTACATTATCACAAAGGTTAACACTTTGAGAGTTCATAAGATTTATGGTGATCGTAAGTTCATAGATTTCATAGGCTTCATGAGACACATAGAATTATGAGATTTGACTACACAATGTTCATGAGGATCATAGGTTATACACAATTCCTGAGATTTCATATCACTTTCGTAGGGTTCACCAATTCATAATCACAATTAGAGGAACATTTGTAGAACATAAGGATCATAATCAAAGAGTCATATATAGAAACTAGGTTCTATAGTCTAGCATGAAACCCTAGATTTACTTTTGAGAGTCTAACTACAACTTTAGACATTATTGTAGGGAAGAACAGAGTTTCCACACGAAGGATTAGCCTTATATACCTTAAATGCTCTAAATTCTTGAGGAAGGTTTGATCTTTGGAGGAAAAGATGGCAAGAACTTGTTTCTTGAACCTTGGGGAGGGGAAGAGAGGAGAGAAATTATGTTGATAGTTGTGAAATCTAAGTGTATTAGGCTATAGAAAAGGTTAAAAGTCGTGGGTTGGGGTTAGGGATTATGAAAATGATGAAAACACCCTTTTAAGAACGTGAAAAAAGGAAAAAAATATAAATCTTTTTGCTGGAAAATAGGTCTAGCGCGGGGCACCATCAGTGCACCAGTTTGATATTTTTGAAGTTTTATGTCTGGCGTGGGGCGCTATCATCGCGCTAGACTGATAGGTTCTTAATAATACACCCATAACTTTTTACTCTTAACTCAGATTGACGAATGGTTGATGGCGTTGGAAAGAAGACTAAAAAACTTTTAATTTGGTGGGTCATAGGCCATGTAAATTTTCTTATAATGGGAGAAATGATCATTTGAAGTTGACCATTGAATGAACTTATATGAAAACTTAATCGATAGAGAAGCTGTTAACTTAGCTTTAAGATAGAGGTTCCTTAGGACATTAATTCACACCCAAAACTCTTCCCATGCATAGTAATGGAGCTTAACACCTAGGTACAATACAATATTTTGGGTTCAGGTCTAATTACATGCGAATAATGATTGGAATTTTAGCTCAAAAGTTTGGGATGTTACAGTCTCTATCTTCTGCAAATCTACTCAAATGCCTTCCTTAGACATGACATGACCCAAAAAAGAAATAGACTGCATCCAAAATTCACACTTGTTGAACTTACCAAATAACTGTCGATCCTTGAGAGTTTGCAATACAACCCTCAAATGGTCTGCATGCTCCTCCTCACTCTAAGAGCAGATCAGAATGTCATCAATGAAAACAATAATGAACATATCCAAGTACTGCTTGAACACCCTATTCATCAAATCCATAAGGGTTGCAGGAGCATTTGTTAGTCCAAAAGGCATAACCATAAATTCATAGTGACATTCTGATGATAATCGGATCTGAGGTCAATTTTGGAGAAGTAACTGGCACCCTAAAACTGGTCGAACAAGTCATCAATCCTAGGGATGGAATACTTATTCTTGATTGTGGCCTTGTTCAACTGACGAAAGTTAATGAACATTCTGAGGGAACCATCTTTCTTACACACAAAGAGAATCGGAGCACCCCATGAAGAGATGCTAGGCCTGATGAAACCTTTGTCTAAGAGGTCTTTCAACTGCTCTTTCAATTCTTTAAGGTCCACTGGAGCCATTCTGTAAGGAGGAATAGATATATGATACATTTTTGGGAGAAGGTCTATCCCAAAGTCAATCTCCCGCCCAGGAAGGACTCCAGGTAGATCCTCAGGAAAGATCTCAGGAAACTCTTTTACTATAGGAATTGACTTGAGAGATGGGGTTTCAGACTCAAAATTCATAACCCAAACTATATGATAGACATACCCCTTAGAAATCATTTTTCTAGACTTGAGATAAGATATAAAACGACCCTTTGAGGATGGAGGACTCCCATGCCACTTTTTGACAGGCTCATTAGAAAACCTAAAGCTGACTATTCTAGTTCAGTAATCAGTAAAAGCATAGCATGCATGTAACCAATCCATACCAAGAATAATATCAAAATTAGTCATCTCCAACTCTACTAGATCGACTGAGGTGACTCTATGAAGGACTGAGATAGGACAATTTTTGTAAATTCTCTTGGCTAGGACTGACTCACCAACTGGAGTAGAGACATAAAAGGGTTCTAGGAGTTGACTGACTTTAAACTTGCAAGCAACATAAGGAGTTACAAAAGACAAAGAAGCTCCTGGGTCTAACATACCAGTGACTATACCAAGTGAGTCCTCCTGGTCCTGGCAAGATGATATAGCATAAAGACAATTCTGGCGTTGACTGCCACCTATGCTAGAAGTGATGTCCTGCTGAGCTGTACGATTTGTAGGAGATGATGAAGTAGCACCCTGAGCCTTATCACCTCCACTGCCCTATCTGTATGAGGGACAATCCCTAATCCTATACCCCAACTTCCTGCATCCAAAACATCCCTCTGAGCCAAGGAAACACTCCCCGGGTGACTCTTACCACACTTGTTGTAACTAGGGTAGGGAGTCCCCTTTGCAACACTCCCCTGAGAACGAGGGCCTGGTGCCCTACCTGCCTGATCATGCCTAGGTCTGGACCCCTGAGTAGGAGCACTAGCTGATAATAGTGCAGGTCCTGATGATTGATGTCCACCTCTGGACCTCTGATGACTGAAACCTAAATTCTTTGTTCTGGCCTTCTTGTTTTCCCTTGCCATCTCCTTCAACTTATCTTTCTCAATCTGCTGAGCATGTGTCATGAGCCTAGATATATCTATATCCCTAAATAACATAGCGGTCCTGCACTCTTTTTTCACCAAGTCGGATACCCCATAAATGAACTTTCTCATCTGGGCTCTCAGATTGGCCTCCATAGATGGAGCATACATAGAAATCTGAGTGAACTTCAACTTATACTAATGGACTGACATTGATCCATGCCTCTAATTCATAAACTCTTCAGCCTTAGCCTACCCTAACTCCCTAGGTAAGAACCTATCAAGAAACACTACCTCAAAGCACTCCTAAGTCTTAAGAGTTGCATCCCTGCCCCTAGCATCCTTCTAATGATTATACCAAATGTGAGCCACATCCTTGAGATAATAAGAGTTTAGCTCAACACCATTAGAACCAGTAACCTGCATCACCTCCAAAATCTTCTTCACCTTATTTATGAAATTCTATGGGTCCTCACCATCCTTAGACCCCAAAAACTATGGTGGGTTCATAAGAACGAAGTCTCGAACTCTTGTAGCAGCTGTCCCACCATGGGGGTTAGCAGGAACATGTTCTTGCTAATTAGCTTAGTTGGTCATCTCCTGTGCTAGCATCTGAATGGTATACCTAAACTCTACATTAGTGACCTCGTGGTCAAGAACTGGAGGATTAATTTTTGGGCATTAGCTCAGCGAAGAGGCATGATTTGAAATTAATAAAGATTAGATTAGATAGAAGTAATAAAGTTAGACTCTATCACATGATATTTATCATGAAAGAAGTGAAGTTTTTTCCTAAAACACCTCATAGCCTCCCCCTCATAAATGTGGCGTGCTTCACACCCATGAAAGAGACTCTACTTAATGCGGCTTTTAGGTATCCTAGGTCTCTTGAACCTGATGCTCTGATACCAAGTTTGTCATGCCCCAAGGCTACCCCCTAGACATAATACGGGACTTAGGATCACAAGTGACCCTAAGCTAACCCTTGGTCTTAGCATGACGTAAGCAACATAATGACAATCATAGTGGAAGCATAAAAAATGGAAGTAGGTAATTCAACTAAGCATCAGATAAAGGTCTAAGAGTAATAAAATCTAAAACATAAAATACTGAATGTCTAGATATGTCTTAAAAGCCTCTAAATTTGACATAATGAGTTGCTAGGACAAGACCCCAGCTAACTATAAGTGCTGAATAAAAGCATCTAATAACTAGGAATCGTAACTAGTCTTTAAAATACGAGGACTCACCAACTATGACTGGAAATCCTGCTAGGTCTAGCCACGGGTCTGAGAGCGAGCGTCTGAAACTATATCATCAAAGGATGCAACACAAAGAAGTATGTGATCATTACTATGGAATGTACTGAGCATGTGAGATATGCATAAATTATAGTAAAATATGTTTAAAACATAACTAAAACTAAAGTCATGCAATGATGGTAAAATCTATAATGTAATGACTAAATGCAATATCATAAGCTGAAGATATATTTATATTCGTAAAGCATAAGTAGTAAGTCTGAAATCTGAAAGTAAAGAGTCAAATATATTTAAAAGCTTTAAACCATTTCTGTGGGAGATTATCATAACCGACATAGACCATGTGAGCTACATGGAATTCAGTGTGCTGCTCTACACCAGAAAAGGTTGCCCTAACCGACCAAGGTTAGAACCATATACTAAGGATCCTGTAATGAGCCACAAAGGGCAACCTACGGTGGTAATATAGTTTTGGGACTTAGGGTATGCTAAATCCAGTCTAACTCGGTGCTAAATACTACTCCCAAAACCTATATATAACTAATATAATACTTGTGTCATATTTAATTCCAAAACTGTTCATCGCTTAGGTAGACATATCTAGATGCCAAACCTTTCATAAAGCATAGGGACATATCTAATGTCAAAATCACTTGTAAAGCATGTGGAAATATCTAATGTCATGCTATTCATAAATTCATAAGTCTTTAAAGCATAGCATAGCCATAGTTCAAAACATACTTTTTACTAAAACTCATAATTTGAAGAACTAGACATGCAATTTCATAAATACTTGAGGTCATATTATCTAAACATGCCAATTTTACTTGAAACCATGCAATAAGGGGAAACTCATGCTAGAAATCATTCTGAATTCATGGGATTTTGAACAATTTGAGGATTCTCATATAAAATCATGGGTAAGAGATTAGAAAGCATATTTTAATGTCAATAAATCAATTTTTATAAGAGAAATCATATTTAGGTAAGAACCCTAATTCCTAATTTCATAAAAATAAAGTGAAATCATAGGTTTTGGGCATAAGGGTGAAATAAATCCCTTATTGAATACCCACATACCTGAACCCAAATCTTTTCTTAGCCAAAATCTGAGGTTGAAGACTTGGAGATGGAACCCTAGACCTTGGAGCTTGAGAGAAAAATCCTTTTCTTTCTTTTGGCGCTTGAATTGGGAGAATGAGTGAAGAACTATCTAAGTGGGACTAAAACCCCTTTAATTGGGCCTAAAATAACTTAACTTAGGAGTTCAAAGAGTGAGAAATTACAAAAATACCCTAGGGGTTTAAATCTAAGAAGCTGATAAAAATTCTCGGCCCAGGTTCCATGGATAGAGTCTACGGCCCATAGACAGGACCACAATGTCATGCCCCGAGACTACCCCCTAGGGGTAACATGGGACTCGGGACCACAAGTGCCCAAAATTAACCCTTGGTCATAGCATACTCAGACATTCATAAGTAAACATAGTGGAAGCATAAATAGAAAACTAGGCAACCCAATCCGTAATGTTAAAGTCAAGATGAAACACAATCCAAAAAGAGACCCGATTACTATCTATGTCTGAAAAGCCTCTACACTTGACATAAGGATTTGCTAGGACAAGACCCTAGCTAACTCAAAGTACGAAAGTAACAACCATAAAACAACTAGGATCATAACTAGCCCTCGAACAATGAGGACTCACCAACACTGATTGGAATGACCTACGGTCTCTAGCCACGTGCCTGAGGGAGGAAACCTGAGTCTGCATCATCAAGAGGATGCAGCACAAAATATGCATTAGTACTATAGGATGTACCGAGTATGTGAGATATGCATAATCATGTTAAAATATACTTAAAACGTGCTTAAAACATAATAGAAGTTGAGATCATGCATAAAAGAGAAGTCATAAGAAATATCATAATTTAAGCATAATATAAAAGGTATCATAGCATAAGACTTAAAACTTTCATACGGGAGTTTTTTATAACCGATAATAGACCATGAGAGCTACATGGAATCTAACTATATAACCCTAGTTAGAAAAACTATCCCAAACCCTGCCAAGAAATGGGACACCATATTCTAACTATATAACCCTAGTTGGCAAAGCTGCCCTAATGCCTGCTAAAGCACATGACACCATAATCAAATATGGAATCACTTTCATAAGCCCATAGGGCGATTCATAACCTACGCTGGAAACACAATTTTGGACTTGGGTGATTGACCCTCATCGCTCGGTGTTAAATACTACTCCCAAAATATGCATAAAGCTCATAATATACTTGTGGCATATCTGATGCCAAATCTATTTGTAAAGTATAAAGATACATCTGGTGTCATGCAATTCTCGTATCATAAGTTCTTGAAGTTTAGCATAGCCATAATTCAAAATATACTTTTCTTTCCAAATTCATAACTTGAAGAATTAGGCGTGAAATTTCATAAATACATAAGACCATGTTATCTAAACATGCCAATTTTCACTTGAAATCATGCAATTCAATGGAATCATGCTAGAAATTGTATTTAATGCATGGGCTTATGAAATCAATTGAGAAACTTCAAATAAAATATAGATAAGTAATGAGAAACTATGAATTGATGCTTTAAAAGAAGACCCATAACTTTTTCCCAATTTAGGTAAGAACCCTAATTTCATAATTTCATAAATCAAACTAAAAATCATAAGTTTTGGGCATAAGGGTGAAAGGAATCCCTCATTGAATATCCACATACCATATTGGAGCTTGCTTGATCTAAGATGAAAATAAATAGAGGCTTGAAATTGTAGTTTGAAGGAGTTTTTTCTTCTTTTGGAATAGGATTGCTTAGAATGAGAAGAGTTTAGGCTATTAGGGAATAAAACCCCACTAAAAATGGTCAAAACAACCTCACTTAGGAGTTAAAAGGATGGGTAATTATAGAAATACCCCTGAGACTTAATTAAGAAAAAGATATTTTAAAAACTCGGCTTCAGGTTCCATGGATGAAAAAGGAGTTAAAAGGATGTTTTAAGAAAAAGATGTTTCAAACCCTGCCAAGGAATGGGACACCATATTCCAACTATATGACCTTAGTTGGCAAAGCTTCCCTAATGCCCGCTAAAGCACTGGACACCATAATCAAATATGGAACCACTTTCATAAGCCCATAGGGAGATTTATAACCTATGATGGCAATGTAGTTTTGGAGTTGGGTGATTGTCCCTCATCGCTCGGTGCTAAATACTACTCCCAAAATATGCATATAGCTCATAATATACTTGTGACATATCTGATGCCAAATCTGTTTGAAAAGTATAAAGACACATCTGGTGTCATGCAATTCTCATATCATAAGTTCTTGAAGCTTAGAATAGCCATAATTCAAAACATACTTTTCTTTCCAAATTCATAACTTGAAGAGTTAGGCATGAAATTTCAGAAATATATAGCCGTATTATCTAAACATGCCAATTTTCACTTGAAATTGTGCAATTCAATGAAATCATGCTAGAAATCATCTTGAATGCATGAGATTTTAAAATCAATTAAGAAACTTCAAATAAAACATAGATAAGTAATGAGAAACCATGAATTGATGCGTTAAAAGAAGTCCCATAACTTTTCCCCAATTTAGGTAAGAACTCTAATTTCACAATTTCATAAATCAAAGTAAAAATTATGAGTTTTGGGCATAAGGGTGAAAGGAACCCCTCATTGAATACCCATATACCTTATTGGAGCTTGCTTGATCTAAGATGAAAAGAAATGGAGGCTTGAACTTGTAGCTTGAGACTTGGAGTTTGAAGGAGTTCTTTCTTCTTTTGGTATAGGGTTTCCTAAAATGAGAAGAGTTTAGGCTATTGGGGAATAAAACCCTACTAAAAGTTTCAAAATTATCTCACTTAGGAATTAAAAGGGTGGGAAATTATAGAAATACCTCTGGGACTTAACTAAGAAAAATTTGTTTTAAAAACTCGACTTCAAATTTCGCGGGTCCTTTTTACGGACCGTAGAAGTAACCACGAGTCATGGATTGGACTCGTGGTTCCTGAGCCAAAATTTTAGGCTGCGAATAACCTTCCACGACTCAACAGGATGGCTCGTGAAAACTTTCATGAGTCATAGAAATCAATCGTGGTTTACCAAGAAATTGACCACTCTCTGTCTGATTTCCATAGGTTGGTTCCACGGCTAGTGTAAACATCCACGAACCGTGAAACTGAGCCATGATTCTCAAACCTGAGGGTTGTCTACAATACTGGATTCACGAGTCCCTTCCATGACTCATGGAATCATCCATGGCTCATGGACTTGACCCGTGATCCCTGAAAGTTCAAAAATTTTCAAGTTTCTGAGTTTGAAAGCTGGATCGAATTCTGGGGTGTTACACATAGACCATAGATGGAGGTTGTGGTTCCCTGGCTAAAATGACAGGACGTGAGTCTGATTTCCACGGATGGGTTTCACAGCCCGTAGAACTATTCACGATCTGTAAAGACCTTCCATGGTTTTAGAGGAAAACACTGACCCTCAGTTTTATTTCCATGGACTGATTCCATAACTCATGGAACCATCCATGACCCATGAACCTCAGTTGTGGTTCTCAAACCTCAAAAGGGGTCTTCTGAACTGGTTTTACGAGGCTCATCCATGGCTCGTTATTCTATCCATGACTCGTGGATTATGCCCATGGACCCTAGAAACTTCAAACATCCAAAATTCCTATGTCTAAAAGCTAATTTAGATTCCCGAGTGTTACATATATGGGGTTCACTATAAGGTGTTCCCCGATCATTGTAGCCTCTAGTTTATTTTCAGCTAGAAGGATCTGAATTTGAGACAATGCAAGTGGTTAGAGTTATTAAAGGACTATGACATGACTATTACCTATCATTCATGAAAGGCTAATATAGCAACGAATTCCTTAAGTAGGAAGGCGATGAGTATGGATAGTCTTGCTATGTTGGTGGCTGAGGAGAGACCTTTGTCTATAGATGTTTAGTGTTTGACCAATAGCTTTGTGAAACTTGATCTCTCTGAGCCCGATAAGGTTCTTACTTGTGTTGAGGCAGGTTCCTTATTGATGGAGAAAATTAAGGATAGGTAGTTTGAGGATAGAAAGTTATGTATCGTTTGGGATAAAGTGTTGAGTGGTAATGCTAAGAAAGTGATTCTTCATCCTGAAGGTGTTTTGAGGATCAAGGATTGGATTATGTTCCTAGAGTTGGTTTCTTGACTAGATTGATCATGGAGGAGGTTCACACTTTGAGATATTCTATTCATCCAGGGGAAACTAATATGTATCATGGCCTAAAATAACATTAGTGGTGGTGTAGGATGAGGAGAGACATCATCGTGAAGTTTGTGGCCAAGTGTTTAAATTGTCAACAAGTGAAGATGAGCACTAGAAACTGGGTGGTATGACTCAGAGAATGCCTATACCTGAGTGTAAGTGGGAGAGTATCACTATAGACTTCATGGTTAGTTTGTCTCACATGTTGGGGAAGTTTGACTCTATTTGGGTTATTGTGGATAGATTAACCAAATCAACTAATTTCATTCCAGTAAAGGTGAACTACAATGCAGAGAAGTTGGCAAGGATCTAAATTTGAGAGATATTTTAGTTTCATGGTGTGCCCATTTCCATCATTTCAAATAGAGTTACTTAGTTCACTTTGCAATTTTGGAGTTCTATATAATAAAAGTTAGGCTCTCAGACTAATGGCCAGTTAGGGCGGACTATTCAAGTTTTGGAGAATATGCTTTGAGCATATGTGATGGATTTTGGTAGTCAGTGGGACCAGTTCTTGCCTTGATTGGAGTTATCCTACAACAATAGTTACAATTCTAGCATTCAGATTGCACCATTTGAGGCTTTGTATGGGAGAAAGTGTAGATCTATAGTTGGTTGGTTTGATTCCTTCGAGGTTAGGCCATGGGGTATGGATTTGTTATCAGATTTGATAGATAGAGTGAAGTTGATTTAGGACCGACTTTTGATAGCCCAGAGTAGACAGTAAAGTAATCTTGATAGGAGGGTTCGTGACTTAGAGTTCAAGGTTGGTGATCAGTTTTTTTTAAAACTATCACCCATGAAGGGTATGATGTGGTTTGGGAAGAAAGGCAAGCTTAGCCCAAGGTTTATTGGGCTTTTTGAGATCCTTTGACACATTGGAGAGGTGGCCTATGAGTTGTATTTGCCTTCATGCCTTTCAACTGTGCACCCAGTTTTCCATGTCTCGATGTTGAAGAAGTACCATTATGATAGTTCTCATGTGATTCGGTGGATTTGGATAAGAATATGACTTTTGAGGAAGAGACCAAAACCATTTTAGATAGGAAAACTAGAAAGTTGATATCTAAGGAGATAACATCAGTGAAGGTTCAGTGAAAGCATCATCCGATTGAGGATGCTACATGAGAGACAGAGTCGGACTTGAGAAGTAGATATCCCCAGCTTTTTGACAGTTCAGATACCTTTCTTACTCTTACGTTTAAGGATGAACGTGTGTTTTAGTAGTGGATGATGTAACAATCCTCATAGTGATTTTTAACTTTTAATATGTTTTAACCATTTTTCCCCTCCCTATATTTGTATTATGGTATTCATAGTTTGCGGGAGTGGGTGGCATGGTTCTTGAGGTGTTAGTTGGTTTTTATGTGAGTTTTTAGTATGGAAGGCCTTGAAGTTAGAATGGTTGACTTTGGTCAATATTCAAAGATTTAGACATCGTATAAGAATTTTGTCAGTTCCTTTAGCTCTAAAATGTCATTTTGGGGTTAGTAGCACCATTGGTTTGGGTCCTAAGGCGTTCAGATGGACTTTTAGTAGTTGGTTAGAAGTTGTAAGTTATGGCCTAGAGTTGACTTTGGTCAACATATGTTGATAATAGCCTCCATTGGTAAATCTGACTATTCCATTGAGTCTGGAATATTGTTTTTTGTCTAGTAGCATTATTGGTTTGTGTTCTCGAGGTTCCGAATGAGTTTTAAGGTTTGATTTTGAGTTTGATTATTGCTTGTTGTTGTTGGTTGTTGTCACCTATTGCAACCGCACCTACAGCAAATATCGTCGCACCTGCAGTGTCGCGCCTGTGGGTGAGGGTCTCACCTGTGGTACATGTGTGGGCGGGAATTGTTATGATCCGAGTCTTCACCTTGGAGGTAACACGGTACTTGGAACCACATGTTATCCTAAGCTAACCCTTGGCACTGGCATAATACTAAAACATGCATACTATAACTGAGCGGAATCTTAAAACATAAGTAGTGAGCTAAACTGAAATGATATACTTAAATCTCTGAAGTATGGTCGAAACTGAACAAAACCAACACTGTCTAATTATTCAAAAGCCTCTACTATTAGAAAAGAGGACTTGTTGGGACAAGACCCCAACTAACTCTAAATTGTCTAAAAGGAGATACTGAAATAAGCTAAATATATCTAAGATTTGATGTCCCTGAATGAGGAGGACTCACCAAGCTATCTGGATGTGCTGCTGAACTACTAGCCACGAGTCTAAGAACGGGCTGCTGAATCTAAATCATAAAAGGATGCAGCACAAGGAATGCGGTCAGTACTTTGAATGTACTGAGTATGTGAGATATTAATATTCAAGTCATAGTGAACACATGTAAGAAATAATGCACAATGACTCAGACTGTCATAAAGTCAACTGGGAAAAACTGAATCATCTGAAATAGTCATAAGCTAATCATGTCTATACTGAAAACTAGTGAGTCATGTACAATTATTATGTTTGAAATCATATTTATAGGGAGATTCTCTTAACCGACATAAACCATGCAAGCAACATGGAGTCCAATGTATACACCTTGTTGGGGGGACACTATATACCTTGCCAAGGGTATATATCCATAACTAATGTGAATTGACTACATAAGCCCATTTAGGCAAAATAAGACCTATGGTGGCAACATAGTTTTGGGACTTGGGTTTGACTGAACCCGCATCTTCTCAGTGCTAAATACCACTCCCTATCACGACCCAACTACCAGGCCGTGCGGTCACCTACTCTAATCCACCTAGATAAGAGAACCCTTACCACCCGAACAAACAAGCAATGCGGAAAAGAAAATAAACCATTATATAAGTCCCTTAATACATGAGAGATCCTTTTACAAAATATTTGGAAAATCTTTGTACAACAACTTTCAAAAATTACACAACCTTTAGAACTTGAGGAAATTTACTAACAATATAGACAACCTCCCCAGAACCTAGTCTAAGCATGTACAAGAGCTTCTACAAGATAATCTTATGACATAAGATGGACACAACTCTCACCATAAAAGGAAGTAGGAGCTGCTGGAAGATCACCGCAATGCTGAACCTGTGAAACATCACCAACCCTACAACCAGACTATACCCAAAAAGGTATAGCAAGAGTAGAATCAGTACAAACACACATACTGGTAGGCATCATCGGCTGACCCGAATTCACTCCTAGTATCATATAAAAATCAAGATAAAATGCTAAAGGTAAATGCTTCACCCATTTCAACATCACTTTTATCAATCCCCTCTTTTGGAACCGACCTTCCTAACCTTTCGCTGCCAACTCCACCACCCTAGCCTTGACCCTGACATCTAGGACTTCCCAAGTCTCACTCATAACTAGACTTCTCAAAGTCGCCTTGTCACCTATACTTCCCAAGTCACCCTTAACCCTTACCCCAGTCAACTACCTTGACTAAATAACCAGACTAAATCCCGCCAACTGCCCAACCAAACCACTTATATCCAAAGTATTACCTACCATTGTCCAGACTTTCCAGGACCTCTAGGACAGCTTTACCACCTAGTTATATTAACCAATAACCACACCCAGACTCTCAGTCTTCCTCTATATTTACCAACCACATGCAATTCACCTAACAACCATTGACACCTCCAATGACCACCATAGAGATACACCTAAATCCCTTCTTAGATCACATAACCTGGACCCTCCAAGGATCCTCCATCCACACCTAAGTGTTCAACAGACTACCCCGTTCTACACCAAGACCCACCCTTAGCTTATTAACCACGATCCCCCTAACATGTCCGGACCCACCCGGATCCCCCTAACATGTCTAGGTGTTAAAATGACAAACCCGATCTACACCAAGACCAACTAATAATCAACATAATAACCCGGCCTATACCCAGACCAACTAATAATTAACATTATAACCCGGCATACACCAAGACCAACTAATAATTAATATAATAACCTGGTCTACACCAAGACCAAACTAATAACCAAAATAATAACCCGGTCTACACCAAGACCCAACTAATAACATAATATAACAACTCAGCCTACACCAAGACCAAACTCACAATATAATATAACAACCCGTCCTACACCAAGACCAACTAATAATTAACATAATAACCCAGTCTACACCAAGACCAAACTAATAACCAACATAATAACTCATTCTACACCAAGACCAAGCTAATAACCAATATAATAACCCGGCCTACACCAAGATCAAAGTAATAACCAACATAATAACCCAACCTCTCAAGGACCAAAAATGCAATAACATAATTCATAAACACAACCCGGTTCACTCAAAGAACCATTAATAAAGATGCAACAATACAATAAAATAAACCTGTACCAGGCGTGGTACCCGAGCCAACCAAATGTCAAACCAATCCACAGTCACAAACAATGAACAATTAACTTGTAAACCAACAAGAAAAATACACAGTTCAATTCACCAGACTGTTAAAAAGGACCTTTAGACATTACTAAATCATTCCCTAAGCAATGCAAACATCAGACAATTACTTAGATAAGAGTACACAAACATACAAGGTATACAAGAATCAATAACCATCACCTACTCAATTCCGGGTACACTATGAACCATTAAATCCCGTTCGGAGACAAACCCTGAATCACCCCTTCAAACATACCATTAGATACCTTTATTCCTGACCCTCCTCCTAGGACCGAGATACAACATGGGAAAACCTCCCCTAGCCTTAGAAATACAGCCATTATGATATTCTAATTATACCAATTCATTTTCCGGAACTTCCATTCCTTGCACATTAGTTAATTACTAACCCTTTCCGGTTCCCCGAACCTTCCCAACATCCTAGTCCCTAAATTTCATTAGCAAAACTATACCAAATAAGTATACACCCAGAATATCACAAAGCACTGTCACAAATCTACTATTTCCAGTTCAACCAAACAACCCAACAATCTTCCTCCAGACTCCGTGCCTGAAGGCCTAGACATGGATTCTCCCTTTCATTCTACACAATAAATAGGAAATGAAAATAGGTCAAAAGTCTACTCAACAAAAAACCTAGCCTACCTGGATGCCAAGAAGCTGCAGAATGCAATTTATGGCTCCATGAAGGCATTCCCTGACGATTTTGCAGGCTTGAATCCGTGGTTTTGCATCCTTTTTACCGAAATTCCTCCTCCCTATGGCTCCCAAGCCTTGGAGTAGTCTGGGAGGGTTCTTAGAGTAACCCTCGTCTGTTTTGGGGCTGAATGAGAGAGAATGAAATTATAAAACCCATTTTTGAGTTTTTGAATCTCATCGCTCCGTTTTAGCGATCCCCGCTCTTCTATAGTGGTACCGCCATAGCAGACCCTACCGCTATAGTGGTGCTGACCAGCGTTGACTTCCGCTATAGCGATAATTTCTCTGCTATAGTGGAGGTCAATATAGTGGTGTGTCAACCGCTATAGCGGTTGACACGGGACAGAAAGTCGCAAAGTCCCTTAAAAGTGCCCATTTTACAACACACTTTAAATTTCAACATTCTGGAACAACCCTTTCACGTCAACCTCGATACTGGGAGTTCTACTCACCCGAACTCACTTTCGAAAAGTCCCCCGGACTCCTTTGTGCCTTAGCTAATAGAAAATCTAGCTCAAACTTAGACATCTCATCCAATTCCTTTACGGATTTCCCTAGACTTTACCTTGCTCAGAATTCATCCAAGACTAGCTTAGCCCAATATTTTCAACTTATCAACCCGGAAGTTTTCTAACTCGATTCTTTGCACGAATAACCCACCATATATGAGGTGTCTTTTAATAATGACTTAACAAGTTGTTACATATACTAGTGCTCATATCATATTATGTGACATATCTGGATGTCAAAACTATTCATAATTATGGATGGTAAATCTGGATGTCATACTACTTATGAACTTTACCTTTTGAGAGAAAGTGATTCGTAAGCATTGATGGAATATCAGGATGTCATACAAATTATGAAATTTACTGCCATGACCCTAAGCTCCATGTCATGTCATAAGTCATATACTGAAAATCATGTATTTCAAAACAGTCCCATCGATATAGGGTATATAATAGTTCATGAAGAAACCTTAAAGCATATGTTTGATGCATAACTACGAACTTGTAGGGAAATCATGAATTATGGGAAAACCTTGCTCATGAACTAATCTCATACTAAATTTGAGACCATAAGGTCAAATCATGCTAAATCTATTTAAAGTTTTAACTAAATCCAAGGCTATAAAATCATTCTTGAATGTATTTAACAAGATCAATTATCATGAGGAATATGTAGGGACTGAAAATCATACCGTTTGCATAATTGGGTATAAACCCTAGATCAAGAAATTGTAAAGTTGTAAATCTAAAATTCATGAAGTTTTGGGCATAAGAGTGAAAATAAACTCTCGTTGAAATTGCATATACCTTAATTTCTCCCAAAACTTCAAGGAAGAACTTTAACTTTGAGGAAGAACTCCAAGAACTCAGTTCTTGAAACTTTGATTGAGCTTTCTTGAAAACCCTAGGATTTTTATGTAGGATTTCATCAATAAATTAGTATTTGAATAATAAAACTAACAAGAATTGATTAGAAACTCGCAAGGGGACTTACCTTGGAGAAGGAGAATGAGAGAAAGAGAAAAAACTAGTTTTAAGTCTTGAAAGAATAGCCAAAGAATGAAAAAGTCATATTAAAACCGACTCTAAAGATTCTCGTCGACCCATTTTGCGCCAGACTTGAGGCCCACAAGTGGCCACCTATGGACTGCAAGTGGTTCATACCCTTTTCAGAATATTGGCCAAAATTTTCTCCCGTTGACCCCACTTGTGCTAGACTTGCGGCCGC
Source organism: Jaltomata sinuosa (assembly GCA_003996215.1). NCBI lineage: Eukaryota > Viridiplantae > Streptophyta > Magnoliopsida > Solanales > Solanaceae > Jaltomata > Jaltomata sinuosa. The sequence continues at coordinate 278,111 of QJPP01000980.1, forward strand.
AACTGGGCACCCGTGGCCTGCAAATGGTTCGCAACTAATTTCAAGAATTTCAGTCAAAACTAAAATAACCATAACTTTTTACTCCAGACTCGGATTAACAAAAGGTCGGTGGCATTAAAAAAAAGACTCGAAAACCTTTAATTTAGTGGTTAATATGCCATCTAACTGTTCACATTCTAGGAGGAGTGATCATTTAAAGTTGGCCCTAGTAGAATCTTATATGAGAACATCTCTCGACGTAATTTGGTGCTACAAGTTTCTTATGACCATAATTTGCATCCCAAAGCACTCACCACACTAGGAGATTATTCATGTCACTTATGAAGAATGGTTCAAATATGTATCAACCGGGTTCATCGTTATAGGTAAAACTTTCGTGCCAAGTTTAGAGTTAGAAAACTTTCGAGTTAGGGAGTTAAAAAATTTGGGCTAGGCTAGTTTCGGCCAATTTTGGAGTGAGGTATGGTCTAGGGAAATTTGAGTAAGGACTGAGTAATGTGTCTTGTATTGAGCTAGTTTCCTTGTAGTTGATACATAGAGAAGTCTAGGGGACTTTTCAGAAGTAAATTCGAGTAAGTAAAACTCCCGGTATCGAGGTTGACGTGAAGGGGTTATTCCGAGACATCGGGGATTCAAGGTGTATTGTAAAATGGGCACTTTTAGAGAATTTTATGACTTTCTGTCCCATTTCAACTACCATTGCGATTGACACATCTCTATCATGACCTTCACTATAGCAGAGAAATTACCGCTATAGCATAAGTCAACGTCAGTCAACCCCGCTATAGCGGATAGTTCTGCTACGGAGATACAACTATAGCAGAGCGTGGACTGCTATAGCGGAAAAGTCAGGATTTAAAGCAGAAAACTTCCCCAAAATATTCTGTTTTCATCAAGAACATTTTGGGAGAAGCGCAAGACAATTTTGGGTGAACTTTACTCCATTTTTCACCATTTTTTTATCCTTAAGATAAGGATTCTACTTCCCTAACTTAGTACTATCTTTCCTATGGAGTAGAATTGCTAGTCTTGGACTTGGGGAAAGGTTGTGGTTAAACTATAAATGGAAGAATCTGGGGAAAAAGGGGATTCTAGGGCATAGTAGTTCTTGGGTCTTGATACTATTGTTGGGTTATGATCACTTAGCCATGATTCTCTAAAAATATCCGTAAAAATGATGAACTTAGGTGAATTTATGGTAGGAAAGCCTGGGAAAGGGGTGGAATGATCATAGTTTGTCCTGGGGATTGGGATTTTTGCATAATCTGGGTATTTTAGGCCATCCAATTTGATTGTAGTTATTGTGCTTTTGTTTCTAGACCAAGAACAAGCAAGGGATTCAGAAAACGGGAAGGCTCTGGTTCAATAGAGCTTTGAGCAATTCGAGGTAGGTGATGGTTGTTGTTTTCCCAATATGCATTATATGTTCATGTACTACTGCTTAGTATTGTATGAGTTGCATCCTTAGGAAATGTGTAGGGCCTCGAGAAATTCCGAATACAAATTAACACTTTAAATGAGTTTGACGCATAATCTATAAAGAATTACGTGGGCATATTTTAAAGGAAAATGTGCAATAGTACTGTAGTATGTGTACTATTAATAGGATAATACCCTTGCTTCCCCTTGAAAAGAGTTCAATGACTCTTAGGATTAATTATTCACAAATATTAAGTGGGACACTTTTGGTTTTCTTTTTCTTAGAAGTCATCAGATGACAATTTTGCTTGTCACTCTCTCTCCAGAGGCGCACGAAGTGCACTTGCTGTGTCTACTTTGTGAATTAACAAATAAATTGGGTCATAAAACTTCAATTGTTATCTCAAATAAGGAATATACAGTGATCCTAAATCTTAGGGAATCACTACATCGTTCAAGAATTTCAAGGATTCACCAAGAACCCAAGTTGGAGTTTAATTTTGAATAGGTAATTTCTCTACCCTATACTCGAATTTAATTATGGGATATGAAGTTGGGATGAAGTATAAGGAGGTAAGCACCTTTCGAATTGAAATTTTGCATTAGTTTATGGAAATGGATTTTGATAATTATATTAGGGTTCTTGAAGGTGAAAAAGATGAATAAGAAGGGATTTTTTTGGGGAATTCATACCAATTGGGTAGAATTGGTATTGAATTTGTTAAGTTGGGAAAATAGAGAATTGACTTCAAGCAATGGTTAAGGAATTTGATTAAACCTTGAACATGAGTAGAAAATATTGAAATAAATTGTTAGGTGAACCTACGGGTTATTGATGGATACATATATATGTTTTGTGTATGTAGTTGATTGGATTGATCGTATAGAGACTACAGCGAGGTGTGTTGGATTGTTAGAAGCTCGTGGTACCACTACTAGCTAGAAAAGCACCCGAGGTATGTGAAGCTAAAACTTCTTTCGCCACAAGGCACCAGCCTACGTCATATGTTCCTTCTATAAAGGGTCAAAATAGCTTACATGAAAAGTGAAAACAAGTTCTTTAGTTGTGTTATGTGTCGTTCCATTGTTTTAATTATTAAAGCCTATACGTACTTTTATTGCTCCCTTCGCATCAATTTTCTTAATATTTCACATGATCGTAAGTGTCTTTTCTTGAAATCCTTAGAATTTACCTGATATGGTCTTATATATATGTCACGCATTATAAATGAAATAAATGTCCATAGCATAATTACACTTGCTTAGGTGGTAACCTATTCGATATAGCCATAAGTTAAAGTGATAACTAGTATTTGGATAGTGATATTATATTCGGTAAGTTAGGTATCATATAGAGATATTACTTGAATAGTTGAATGATTGTTATCATGAATTATATGTCATAGGCCTTTAAGGGCATTACTTGATAAAAGTTAGCGACGGAAGGGTATTCATAGGTTTTACTTGACACATTTGTGCGACGCTGTTCTGTGCATATGATTGATACCAGACCCTTATAGTGAGCCTGAATATTGTGGCGTACCCGCCTTTGTGGCATTATTTGTATTTGGAGTGAGCTGGAATGTCATGCACTAGTTTCTCCTGACTCGAGCCAATACATAGCATATGTGGCCTGTGGGCAGACCCTTATAGTGAGCCCTAAAAGGGCGTACCTCGTAGCAGACCGCGATTATAGTTATATGTATAAAATCATAACAATAAGTACTTGAGCAACATATGCTTTATATGTGACTTGGATCACCTTCGATAGGCCATCACATGATTATTTGTATTGAATATAGTGTAAGTACATCACCTAGGCAAGCCATAGGGCTATATTATAATGAACACTTCTTTGAACGTAATATGAAGAACTTTAAGGTTGGTGCATAGGTTACAGTTTCATATCGTACATCTCTTACTTGTATGCTCATAATTCTTTCATTTTGTCATTTGATTCATATGAGCTTCCATATTTGTCTACTTGTTATTCTGTCTGTTTTTACATACCAGTACATGTTGTATATATACTGACATACCTATATACGGGGTACTGTATTTCCTTATAAATACAGGGTCAGGTTCACAGGAGAGTAGACACCCGCGTTAGGTCTATTTGCCATCTCCAACTAATATTTTGGTGAGCTTCATTTCCATCTAGAGCCAGATTATGTATAGACCTCTTGTTGGGTACGTCGGGGCCTGTCCCAACTAGTTATTAGTAGTATAGCATTTTGTAATCTTTAGAGGCTTCCTAGACATTATCTAGTGTCACATTGTACAGTTTTTGTTCAAATGACTCTATGATATATATATATATATGCTTCACATGTTAGTTTTACGCTGATTTATTGGTTTATGGCTTCGTATATGTCATAGATTACTCATAACAGGTGGTCATACGGTTTTTGTCTATCCCTCCGAGTAGGGGCATGACAAACTTCGTATCAGAGCCTAGGTTCAATTGTCTTAGGGAGTCTAGGAAGTCGTGTCTAGTAGAACCTTACTTATCAATGTATTGGGCGCCACATTTATAATTAAGGAACTACATGGGCATTTAGGAATTTGATCTTCATTTGTAATCTAGATCGTACGATAGAGCGAAGTCATAGAAAGTTACTTCTGACTCATATTCTGCTTATTTGTGATATAGATCATGTCTGCTACAAATAAGGATAAAGTAGTCCAATGGGTCACTACGAGAACAACTCAGGAGGAAGCCACTGTAGGGCAGTCTCCAGTATTGTGGGACCAGACTAGGGCTCAAGAGAGTTTGTTGAGTCCTACACCTCTAGGTTCTTAGGTGCCCAGGACAGAAGGACCTGCAGGGGTTCATGCACCTTCAGTGGTTCCAGCAGTAGTTCATGTACCACCACCAGGTGCCTTAGAGAAGGATCGTAGAGGATTGATACAAGTTTTTACACAGTTGGTAGCCACTCAGGCTCAAAGAAAGAATGTGGAGGTCCCTGTTGCTTCCCAAGGAGAGTTATCCGGATCTAGGATTCAAGATTTTCTCTGTATGAATCCGCTAGTGTTCACAGGCTCTAGCCTTGCATAGGATCTTCAATAATATATTGATGAGACTCATAGAATCTTTAAGGTGATACGGGTATCGAAGACAGATTCTGTTAAATTGGCCTCTTATCAATTAAAAGATGTTGCTGTCACTTGGTATGAGATATTGGAAGCTTTGAGGGGTTAGAATGCTCCCCCAGTGGTATGGATGGACTTTTCAAGGGCCTTCATGGATCATTTCTTGTCATTACAGCTCTGACAGGCAAAAGTGAATGAGTTTCTGCATTTAGAGCTGCGTGATCTCAGTATCAGGGAGTATAGTTTACAATTTACACAGTTGTTTAGATTTTCTCCAGAGTATGTTAGTACTCAGGCATCAAGGATTCATAAATTTGTGTGTGGCCTTGCGGGTCGCTTGAGGGACAAAGTTTCTATTGCTGCCCTAAATAGGGATTTGGATATAGCAAGGATCATGACATATGCTCAGAAGTTAGATGAGGATCAGCGTAATCGTGAAATAGATGACGAGAGGGAATAGAGCAAGAGAGCTAGGATGGCTGGCCAGTATCAGGGGAGCAGTGGAGCTTCCACTAATAGGGGGCCACCTAGGCAGACTCAGTCGGTGACACACTTCACAGCTAATGCTCCAGCTCAATATTTGAGATATAGACATGAGCAGGGTCAGACTTCTAGGGCACCAAGCCCACGACCTCAGAGGATACTAGTCGAGCATTACCAGCTCAACCTACATACAAACAATATGGCCGAGCACATGGAGGAGAGTGTTGGCGTGGTTCAAATTCCGGTTATTGGTGTGGTATAGAAGGTCATGTGGTATGACATTAGCTGTGGCTCAAAGATAAATCCAGAGGTGATAAATCACAGCCTACAGGGTCCGCATCAGCCTCATCATTATCAGCACCTTCTTCTTCTCGTGGTCCTCAGGCACCAGCAGGTAGAGGATCCGTTAGAGGCAAAGGGACTGGTTCTAGTGCCAGCCCAAATCATGTATATGGACTAGTCGATCGATAAGATTCAGAGGCATCCCCAGATGTGGTCACAAGTACTCTATCCATCTTCTCATATGATGTATATGCCTTGATAGACCCAGGAGCTACCCTGTCATATGTTACTCCATTTATTGCTAAAAAGTTCAAAATAGAGCCAGAGTTGTTATATGAACCATTTGTGGTGTCGACTCTAGTAGGAGAGTCTATCATAGCTAGACAAGTCTATTATAATTGTGTAGAGACCATATGTGGCTGTGATACATTGGCTAATCTAATTGAACTTGAAATGTTCGACTTTGATGTCATCATGGGTATGGATTGGCTATCCCCTTACTATGCTATAGTTGATTGCCGAGCTAAGATTGCCTGATTATATTTCCCAGGCGAACCTGTCCTGGAATGGAAGGGTAATACTATGATTCCTAGAGGGAGGTTTATTTCCTATCTTAAGGCACGAAATCTCATTACAAAGGGGTGTTTATATCACCTTGTCCAAGTAAGAAACCTTCAAGCTGAGAAGCAGGTGCCAACTCTTCAGTCAGTACCAGTGGTGAACGAGTATCCAGATGTGTTTCCTGGTGAACTTCCTGGATTACCTACCATTAGAGAAATTGACTTCGATATTGATATAGATTCTGGTACTCAAGTGATATAAATTCCACCTTATAGAATGGCGCTTGCAGAGTTGAAGGAGTTAAAAGAGTAGTTGAAAGACTTACTTGACAAAGGCTTCATTCAACATGGTATCGCCTTGGGGTGCGCTGGTGTTGTTTGTACATAAGAAAGATGGCACATTGAGAATGTGTATAGACTACAAGCATCTAAATAAAACAACAATAAAGAATAAGTATCCTCTTCCCTGAATAGATGATTTATTTGATAAGCTGCAATGAGCTAAATGCTTTTCAAAGATTGATTTAAGGTCCGGTTATCACCAGTTGAGGATACGTGAAGTAGACATTCCCAAGATAGCTTTTCGGACAAGATATGGGCACTTCGAGTTCCCTATCATGTCATTTGGACTAACGAATGCCCCAGCAGCCTTCATGGATATGATGAATAGGGTTTTCAAACCCTTCCTTGATATGTACGTGATTGTATTTATAGATGGCATCTTGGTATATTCACATGATGAAGAAGAGCATGCAAATCTTTTGAGATCAGTGCTACAGATACTCAGAGAACACCAATTATATGCTAAGTTTTCTAAGTGCGAGTTCTGGTTAAGCTCCGTAGCCTTTCTTGGCCATGTGGTATCCAGAGAAGGCATCAGAGTGGACTTTCAGAAAATAGAGGTTGTGAAGAATTGGCCTCGACCAACCACTCCTACAGAGGTACGTAGTTTCTTGGGGTTAGACAGTTACTACAAAAGATTTGTGGAAAGCTTTTTCTCTATTTCTGCCCTATTGACTAAATTGACGCAGAAAACAGTTAAGTTCCAGTGGTCAGATGCGTGCGAAAGAAGCTTCTTAGAGATGAAAAATAGATTGACTACAACACCAGTATTGGCCTTACCAGAGGGCACGGAAGGGTATGTTATATATTGTGATGCTTCAGGCATTGGCCTTGGTTTTGTCCTGATGCAGCATGGAAAAGTTATAGCATACGCCTCTCGGCAGTTGAAGAAGCATGAACAAAATTACCCCACTCATGATTTGGAGCTTGCAACAGCCACTATTTATACGAGGTGCATGTTGATGTCTTTATAGACCATATGAGTCTTCAATATTTATTCAAGCCGAATGAGTTGAATCTAAGGCATAGGAGATGGCTAGAGCTGCTGAAAGACTATGATGTCGATATTCTTTACCACCCAAGTAAAGGTAATATTGTAGAAAATTCTCTCAGTCGATTATGTATGGGTAGCCTAGCACATTTGTCACTTGTTCAGCGTGAAGTGGCCAGAGATATGCATAGATTAGCAAGCCTAGGAGTTCTACTCATGGACTCTTAAGATGCTGGCATTGCAGTATTAAATACGACAGAGTCGTCCTTAGTGGCATTGGTGAAAGAGAAGCAGTATGACGATCCCTTATTGCTTTAATATAAAGAAGGTATTCGACAACACCGGGTTACAACATTTGAGCTAGCAAGCGATGGCACTCTGAGATGTCAAGGTAGACTATGTGTACCTTATGTAGATGGCCTAAGACAACAGATTATGGTTGAGGCATATTTGTTCTCGTTATTCAATTCATTCGGGCTCTATAAAAATGTATCATGACCTTAAAAAGGTCTACTGGTGGAATGATATGAAGAAAAATATAGCAGGATATGAAGCACAGTGCTCCAATTGCCAGCAAGTGAAAGCAGAGCATTAAAGGCTTGACGGCCTAGCTCAGACCATAAGTATTCTGGTATGGAAATAGGAGGCTATTAATATGGATTTTGTCACAGGTTTGCCCTCTTCTTTTCAAAGACATGACTCCCTTTGGGTAATAGTTGATCGACTAAAAAAATTAGCCCATTTCTTGCATATTAAGTCTACCAGCACAACTGAAGATTATGCTAAGCTGTATATAAAGGAGAGTGTTTGCTTGCATGGGACCCCAGTGTTCATTATTTCAGATAGAGGTGCCCAATTTACAGCTCATTTTTGGAGATCGTTCCAAAGAGGCTTAGGCACACAGGTGAATATAGCACTACATTTCATCCACAGATAGATGGTCAAGTCGAGCACACTATTTAGATGCTTGAGGCTATGTTGAGAGCATGCGTGCTTGACTTTAAAGGTAACCGGGATGATCATTTGCCCCTAATAGAGTTTGCCTATAATAACAGCTATCACTCCAGCATTGTCATGGCTCCATTTGAAGATCTGTATGGGAGACGATGCAAATCGCCTATTGGTTGGTTCAAAGTAGGTGAGACACATATATTAGGACCAAATCTAGTCTATCAAGCCATTGAGAAGGTCAAGTTAATACAAGAGCAGTTGAAGACTGCTCAAAGTCGACAAAAATCATATACAGATGTTCGGCATAGAGATTTGAAGTTTCATATTGATGATTTGGTATTCATAAAGGTGTTACCTATGAAAGGCGTTATGCGATTCAGAAAGAAAGGTAAGTTAAATCCCAGGTATATTGGACCTTATAGAGTTATACGCAGAATTGGCCATATAGCCTATGAGATAGAATTACCTACAGAGATAGCTGCAGTGCATCCGGTCTTCCATGTGTCTATGTTATGCAAATATTTAGGAGAAACTTCATATGTCATCCTTACAAAGGATATTGAGATTGCGGGGGACTTATCCTATGAGTAAGTCCCTGTGGTTATATTGGAGTCAAGTCCGAAAGTTAAGAACCAAAGACATAGCTTCGATTAAAGTACTTTGGAGAAACCAGAACATAGAAGAAGCCACCTGGGAAGCAAAAGCTGAAATGAAAACTAAATATCCATAATTGTTCCAAGAACCATTAGAAGGTTCATAAACTATTTGTATCTTTTATATGATTGATAGTCTCTATTGTATTTGCTCTATTGTTATCTAATTTTCTCATGATACGTATAGGTGCCTGACGTACACTTATGATTCTAGAGACTTACGTGGATGCAGCTTCCAGATGCGGAGTATAAGGTGAGTTATGCAAATGATTATAACTTTTTGAGTACAAGGCCAAACGGAGCCTCACGTAGTACCTGTTGAGCATTGTATTTGTTGTGATGCTCTTTGAAGCGTAGTTGTATATATTCTGGCTTACTGACAGGTTCCTGATAGGCCTATTTACAAAGGAAACTCTGCCAAAATTTCTGGAAATTTTGAGAGTTAGCCAAATTTTAAGGCCTTATGATGGAAAAAGGTGAAGTGGATGAAGTTTTGGTGGTCTCACGAATATCGTGGATGGTTATGGAATTTAAAATAAGCTATGAGAATCATTCGAGGATGAATGATCCTAAGTGGGGGAGATTGTACGGCCTCGATATATTCTGAATACAAGTTAACACTTTAAACGAGCTTGACACATAATCTATAAAGAATTACGTGGGCATATTTTAAAGGAAAATGTGCAATAGTACTGTAGTATGTGTACTATTAATAGGATAATACCCTTGCTTCCCCTTGAAAAGAGTTCAATGACTCTTAGGATTAATTATTCACAAATATTAAGTGGGACACTTTTGGTTTTCTTTTTCTTAGAAGTCATCAGATGACAATTTTGCTTGTCACTCTCTCTCCAGAGGCGCACGAAGTGCACTTGCTGTGTCTACTTTGTGAATTAACAAATAAATTGGGTCATAAAGCTTCAATTGTTATCTCAAATAAGGAATATACAGTGATCCTAAATCTTAGGGAATCACTACATCGTTCAAGAATTTCAAGGATTCACCAAGAACCCAAGTTGGAGTTTAATTTTGAATAGGTAATTTCTCTACCCTATACTCGAATTTAATTATGGGATATGAAGTTGGGATGAAGTATAAAGAGGTAAGCACCTTTCGAATTGAAATTTTGCATTAGTTTATGGAAATGGATTTTGATAATTATATTAGGGTTCTTGAAGGGGAAAAAGATGAATAAGAAGGGATTTATTTTTGGGGAATTCATACCAATTGGGTAGAATTGGTATTGAATTTGTTAAGTTGGGAAAATAGAGAATTGACTTCAAGCAATGGTTAAGGAATTTGATTAAACCTTGGGCATGAGTGAAAAATATTAGAATAAATTGTTAGGTGAACCTACGGGTTATTGATGTATATATATATATATATATATATATGTTTTGTGTATGTAGTTGATTAGATTGGTCATATAGAGACTACACAACAGTGTTGGATTGTTGGAAGCTCGTGGTACCACTACTAGCTAGGAAAGCACCCGAGGTATGTGAAGCTAAAACTTCTTTCACTGCAAGGCACCACCCTACATCATATGTTCCTTCTATAAAGGATCAAAATAGCTTACATGAAAAGGGAAAACAAGTTCTTTAGTTGTGTTATGTGTCGTTCCATTGTTTTGATTATTAAAGCCTATACGTACTTTCATTGCTCCCTTCGCGTCAACTTTCTTAATATTTCACATGATCGTAAGTGTCTTTTCTTGAAATTCTTAGAATTCACCTGATATGTTCTTATATATATGTCACACATTATAAATGAAATAAATGGCCATAGAATAATTATACTTGCTTAGGTGGTAACCTATTTGATAGAGCCATAAGTTAAAGTGAGAACTAGTATTGTATAGTGATATTATATTCGGTAAGTTAGGTGTCATACAGAAATCTTACTTGAATAGTTGAATGATTGTTATCATAAATTATATGTCATAGGCCTTTAAGGGCATTACTTGATAAAAGTTAGCGATGGGAGGGTATTCATAGGTTTTACTTGACACACTCATTCGACGCTGTTCTGTGCACAGGATTGAGACCTGACCCTTATAGTGAGCCCGAAAATTGTGGCATGCCTACCCTTGTGGCATTATTTGTATTTGGAGTCAGCTGGAATGTCATGTACTAGTTTCCCCTGACTTGAGCCAATACATGGCATATGTGGCCTGCGGGCAGACCCTTATAGTGAGCCCTCAAAGGGCGTACCTTGTAGCAGACCGCGATTATAGTTATGTATATAAAATCATAGCAATAAGTATTTGAGCAACATATGCTTTATACGTGACTTAGATCGCCTTCGATAGGCTATCACATGATCAATTGTATTAAATATAGTGTAAGTACGTCACCTAGGCAAGCCATAGAGTTATATTATAATGAATGCTTCTTTAAACGTAATATGAAGAACTTATAAGGTTAGTGCATAGGTTATAGTTTCCGCCGTACCCTTCCCCCCTAAATGCCTGACGATATTCACTTTTCATGCATTATTTTAAGGGCCTTTGGTCTTTTCCTTTCCCAAAAATCGTCCCCCACCTATTCTAAATATTCCTAAGTCCCTAAAGCTACATATTCTGTCAAAACATATGCTACTTTTCTCTCCAGACATTCCAAAGATCAAGAGCGCTTAGGGTTCTAAGTTTAAAGGCAAAGCTTCAACTTTTCTTAGATTTTCTCCGTCAAAAAGGTATATATAACAACCCTCTTTCAACTATAACTATTAATGATTGGTTTTCTATTACAATAAGTTATTTTTATAATATTATTAATTGTGGATAGTTGAAGAGTTTTTGGAAGAATAATCTACTTGAAGTTACGAATGATTGTATGAAATTATTCTTTAGTTATTGATCATTGAGATTATTGTTTGATATACGAAACCTTATGTGCGTGAAAAGCTTGTTGGGGCATATTTAAGACATAAAGTCATGATTCTTTGTAAATCATTTTACTATTTAAATCTTGGCATTTTAATAAAAAAGAAAAGGATTTCTACATCCCTCTGTATTCGAAATGGTTGTTTGTTTATCATGAAATTATCAACCTTTGAGGGGTATATTAAATGAGTTACAAATCCTTTAAAATGGTGGGGACTAATGATGTATGATTATGGCATGACATGTACGACTTGCAAATCTTGGTATGACAATACCAACTTACGAATGCCTTAAGAATGTTAAGTGTCCCAAATGAATGATTTGCTAAATGTTTCAAAAAGATTAAAAAATAGGCTTAAATAGAATTAGATGGCTAACCGAGAAGGTATGAGTCCGAAAGGCTCACAACCCAAAATTGTGTTTTGCCAACACATGTATGGTTCTGTCCTGGAATATGGATAACCATTGTATGCTTTATTCACTCAGTAGTATACATAATATGGTACGATATGATATGCCTCAGTCCTTACGGTAAACTTGGATTAAGGGCTCCGTCGATCGAGCTATGGTCAGACCCATATAGCCCATGGTGATAATAATGTCAGTGATACCATCTAGTTCAGAATTAAATGTAAATAAATAATTTCGTTTGATGTTGAGTATTTTCCCCAATTTATTGTTATCATGATTTACGTTATATTTCTTATGACTTGCTTTATAAAATGTTATGTCCCTTCCCTTGGGTTGCATACCAGTACTCGCCGTACTGTCGTCTTCAGACGCTACATCATTTCATGATGTAGATTCAGAGATTTTCCCATGGCTCCATGTAGCACTAGGATTTCAGGGATAATTACAAGCAAGTGGTGAGCCCTCTATTCCTCTGGAAGGCAGTTGTTTTTCTTTCATTAGACTTTGGGTGTTCTACTCCTTTTCATGGTATCGTCGGAGCCATGTCCTGGCTTAGGAGTTTTTATTCATGATATTAGAGGCTTCGTAGACTATTTAGACAGATATTCTCCTATCGTATTTTGGAATATGTCATTGCTATTTTTTTTATTTAAGTTGAACTATTTTCATTGGGCCTATTTTCCGCAATTCTTTAATTAATATGCTTATGATGTATGCTAAGGGGTCTTCTCGGGCCTTCACTGGTTTGGGTTTCCCGTTACGTCCAAATTCCTGCCTTCGATCATGATAGTATCATAACCTTACAAATCATCTATTCACGCTTCCAAAACTGTCATTAGTACCAAATACCCTTAGAATACACAATGCCACTCTCAGCAACTTTGAATTCTGACTTTTCATTTCCCCAAAAAGGATTTCTGCTTGTTCCGAGTCCACTCTAAGCATTTTCTGTCAGAAACTAGCCTTATCCAAGGCTGACAATGCTAATTCCAAGTCTGATAGTCCTATTTCATCGAGCTGAAGCTACTGAGTCAAAACTGATATCTAATTCCACTTAAATTTTCAAGTGTTATACTTTAACCACTATTCCAACAATCATATTCTCATTTCAACACTTGGAGAAAACCACCAATCACCCTAAAAGCTTCTTATACCATAAGCATATACCATATATACATCACCAAATGTCTAAATAACCCATCATACTAATCAATATAGTTTCTATAGACAAGGTAGTACCAATCCAACCCGAAATCCTCAATAAACCTGTAGAACTGTAAGTATTTTCAATAATACACCTATAACCCACCTGTCATAATGTAAATAATTCAATCCAGCATAGAATTTCAAAATCACCCCCATATCACTGATTGTTAGTCAAACTAAAACTAATCTTCAGAATAGTCACTACTGAGCCCTTCATAAGTTTGTGCCAAACCATTCCACCTTCCACTAACGAATGTTCCATCAGTATTGTCATTTCTGAAGTCGAAGGCTAAAACCTCACAAATCTTCAACTTTATACCAAGGATTTATATATAATGTCTCACATTTCTCAACTTAGACCGATCATGCAATGCTTATAGAACTTTAAATAATTTTGAATACCTCCAATTTTCCAATATGAGAGCCTTTTGATCTTTCCTTTAACTAGTTCACCACTCTAACCTCTTCGACAACAAACCCATGGCCTATTACTGTCACGTCTCGAGCCTACACTCTGGACGTAACCGACACCCAAAATCACAAATGGTTCAAGAGAATCACTTGATTTGGCATAAACTTAATAAAGCTAAATTTTTAATGAAACAAATGGCGGAAGCTGAAAAATATGGGCTAATCCAAAAAAAGATGAAATAAAATAATATAAAATTTTATTAACTGAAACAATAAAATGTTTTAAAAAAGACTGGTTACAACTGACTTGACTCTGTCTATGAAGCCTCTACTACATTATAAATATGTAAATATTTATGTAACAAAAGAACTAGAGACTGGGATAGTGATACGTCCTCGGAAGAATGAGAAATCCCTCGAGCTGATATCATAGCCTACTGAAGAGCCTGTACACAAACTTGCGTATCTAAAATCTAGACACTACATCGTCAAATGATGTAGCGCAAAAACAGCGTCAATACTTTGAATGTATTGGTACATAATAGCGGAATGAAAACTGTAGTTGACTAAACTTTTGAATTAAATCATAACATATGACATGAGTACATCGATATGGGACAAGAGACCCACTAACCTTCTCTTGCAAAGCTGCGGGGGTTAAAGTAGTACAATGAATAAGTTATTTAAAAACATTGAAAATACATAATAACTTAAATAATAAACTTCGTGAAAAGTAAGCCCGACAATAATTTGTTACAATATTGTAATACAACAACTTTAATACAATCCGTCAAACTAAAACTGAGACTAGAAAATAAATGACTGAAGTCTGAAAAAAACTTAAAAATAATGCTTCATAAAAACTCTCTTTAAATTGGTAGCCTCGGCCAATCATATATTTTCTCAAAATAAGTAAGTTTTTCTTTGGGGAGTTTCTTTTAACCGACATAAACTATGTGAGCATCATGGAGTACAATGTCTTGTCCACGTTGCCAGAACCTAATGACTTGCCTTCATTGACAGAGCCATCCTATACCTTGTCGGGGTATAAGATGAAACGTAATCTGGGGATCCCAAAGCTGAGCCCGAAGGCTATAAATAATAGAGGAGTCGCCCTATTTGCAAATGATCCTATCCTACGATGGCAACGTAGTTTTGGGGCATGAGTTGTCTAAACTCATATATGTCTCGGTGCTAAATAGTTCTTCCAAAACATACTATATGCTCATAACATAAGTCTTAAAATACTTTCTAAAAATCATGCCTTTATCTAAAATATCGTATCAAGAAACATATCTTTCTTTGCGAGCCTTGACTCTAAATCATCATAACTTGCTCAAACTTTTCAAGATACGATAAATTCTTTCACTTTTCAAGTCATGGAATAATACATAAGGGCTTTCATAAACTCTTCATAAATTAACTTTCTTTGAATATACTTTATAACAAGACTATGGTTAAACCTATTGAAGCATGAAATCAACTTTCAATACAAATCCCCAAGTCATAAACTTTAAGTGAAAACTAATTCTTGTTTGTGGAAATTAATGTAAGTTCAAGAACGACCTTAACTCGGAGAATAAGTCACAATACGTAAAGCATATAGAAGAAAGTTATAATAAAACTCAAGAGCAACACTTAGAATATCTGAATCTTAAAATAACCCTAACTTGAAATCATGACTCAATATGGAATTCTTGACTCACTTATAGGGATGAACAAGTTTCCCTTCAAAGGGTATTGCTCTTACGTACCTTAGGGATGAACTTTGGAGAAGAATCATTTGGATTTGGAGCCCTAGCTTGATTTTTCTTGATGCTTGAATGTTTGAAACCTTGAGAGGATTTGAGAGGCTGCTTTTAATCCTTGTTAGGGTATATAGAGAAGTGGGAGACATTTTAGAAGGGTGGGGGATGGATCTTGGATGAGGAAAGGACCGAAACACCCTCAAAATAACTTAAAAGAATTAATTCCCATAACAATACCCTAGGAGTCCTATTTATAGGCAATTTCAATTAAAATCCGGATTGGTCTAGGAGGAAAACGCATCCTACAACGGTCACCAAAATAGTCCATTTTAGGACCATTTTTGAAAGCATTTTAACTTACGGAATTTGATGAGCTTCTGCCTTCAAAAATGGTCAGAAGAATGGACTGTTGTCTCATAAAATGGTCCATTTTCTCTTTCGTTTTAACTTCCGAAATTCGACGGGCTTCTGGTCAAACAAATGTCTTCTTGGTAGACTGATCATAACTTTTTACTCCAGACTCGGATTAATACGCGGTCATTGGCGTTGGAAAGAAGACTCGAAGACCTTTAATCTGGTGAGTAATAGGTCACCTAACTCTTTATATTCTAGGAGCAGTGATTGTTTGAAGATGATCCAAGTTAGAAAGTTATACGAAAACTTAGTCGGTAGAGAAGCTTTCAACTTAACTTGTTCTAGAGGTTCCTTAGGACCTTAATTCACATCCAACACTCTTCCCACACATAATACTTGACCATGACACCTAGTTACAATATAATCTTCCACGTTCAGGTTTAATTACACGCGAAAAATAATTAGAATTCTAGCTCAAAATTTCTGGGGCGTTACAATTACCCTATTCTCTAAACCAAAACGTTCGAGTGCAATACTTTATTATGCCTTTTAACATTTCAAAGTAATAAATTATGAAACTTATGTGCTTTTCCATGCACAATTCCTTCCAAGTTCTTCGTAACTGACATGCTCAATCTTTCCTACCTTACAAATCCATACCCTAACATAATCCTCGACCACAAATGTAGCCTTACAGCAGAAAGCCTGAATTCTAATCTAAACCATCTAGACAACTTCTTTTACTGACCAATATCAATCTATTCACTTATGGATGCTATAAATCAAACACCTTAGTACACCACCAATCATTTTCTCGTTGATCTGATCATGCCCATGATATGAAATCTGAACTTTACTAGTTACTAAACCCAAAATCACCATGGAACTTATCATAGCACTTGACTCGAACATCTGTAGACTTCCTTATCTAAGCGTACTCATCTGAAAAACACATGATAATATCACCATAACTGAACAAGGTCCAAGTAACCATGTCGTTCTGAACCCAAGTCTCACTTCCTGAAGATGAATCTTTATCCTTTTAAATCAAAATAGATACCCGCATCTTATTTTTCAAATGCCATATTCCATTTCCAATTACTTTTACCATTGTAAGTTTAAATTCCTTTAAGTCTACTCGAGGAGTATTTCAAAACACCATAAGCCTTTTCATACAAACTAAGGCAATCACCAAAGTAGTAACAAACTGCAAATCCTGAACACCTGAAACTCTTTCCTACCTTACTAGAATCTTTTAACCAAAAACCCTTCCAAATTAGTCTCATCATAAGTACATCCCATCATAAAGTCTTCCCATCAAAATTACATAATAGTCTTGATAATTCCATAAAATTGATCTTGTCATCAATATGATACCTCAAACCATAGATGTACTAGTTGAATCTCGTAAACCAATCAATTTCTACATGCACATCGTTATTAACATTCTCGGTTGATTTCATATTAGCATACCTGTTGAAAACTTCCTTTATCCACAAGATCATTATCCCAATACTGGTCACTCCTCTTGGTCTCAGTTAATATCACTAGCCCTCAATTAAACCTCTGAAATGCATCTCACAACCTGAACATGTTAATACTTATCATTAATCCACCACTATAATTTCTCTTATATATTGATGCCTCACTCGAGTATCCATAGTAAAAACTAGTTGGTTCTTCGAATTTGAGTGTAGTGTCGAACTCTATTATCTGAATATGTGAAACAACTGATAGCTCCTTAAGTAATTAACCTTTTACACTTGTTAACCGGTATATCTATTTCCATTCATCACTTGCTCTACCTTAGTAGTGCCAATTCTTGAAATCCCAATAGATCCACCACTTTTCCATAACATAACTATCGAGAAAGTCATACCCAGATCACTCCAAAGATTTCCACCCATCAAGTAACTACAATACATCACACAAACCACTCAGTCTTTAGCCCCAAAATAACATGTACCCTTGTCTTCATCTCACACAAACAAGTAAACATGTCCTTTGCTAAACAAATATCTCTACATAGTCTCATAAAATCCAATCATGAAAGAAATTTTCCTACTCTTGGCTTGAATCCGTCAACCATCCTCCTATAAGAACTCTTAACCCCTGATCTTCACTCATTAATCATGTCACCCCACACATAGTCAATTTACCCTTTTATAAATCCCAGTTGAAAGAAAAATTAACATACCTTGTGACCTTAGCCAAGTAACACAACTCCTACTATGAAAGTCATATCCTAAAACTCAAACCATTCAAATTCTCTTTATTGTACCGCTACTTCACAAGATAGAAAACATACTCTTCATAAGAACCTCAAAACTAGTCATACCACCTCAAACCTTTTTATATGACATCCTTTCTTATGCTTAGAAACATGCCCTCTTACCCGATCAACTGATCCTTCACCAATTTAACCTTTCCTTAATATATTAGTGTTTTATATCGATCCTGCCACTAAATTGACAAATCGTTATTGATATATTTATGTCATAAGGCTGCAGTAGAAATTGTGATGTCTGTTGACGCATCTTCGTTCTTATCATACACCGAGCAACCCATTCGTGTCATGAAAAACTTCTTTAACGATAGTTTTCATAGTCACCATGCTTATTACTAGGTTATTCCTTTAGCCATACCATTTCCAATTATCAAACACTATTTCAGATATGGACTATGCCATATATATACTCTCCCACTGTTGAATAACTAACCATAGAAGATAAGGAGGTCATAAAGTTCTTCAAACCTTTGTTTACATTTCCATACGAATATCCCAAGCTAAATAATCTAAACCATGACCTTACACTATCTTTCTTCAAATAAATGCAATCTATATCTAGCTACACATCCTTCACACTAGCCTACCACTTCCTCCTTAGTACCAGGTCTTGCACCATACCTCGCGATTTCACCCCCAATAATTTGTGTGCGAATCCAATAACATGTCTTATCTATAAGTGAAAGAATGAAATAAAGAGATTTTAAGAGTTAGATCAGAACAAGAATGCACGATAAGGAATCAAGAAATAGAATTTTCTAAAGTTCTATAGCCTCTTGAAGATAGATAACAAACGTCTCACACTAATCCATGAGACTTCACTAGATATTTGCTCTTGTAGTTATGAGACTGGTGAATCTGGCTCCGATACCAACTTTTCATGAACCCAAAAATACAAGGGTTGTGATGGCACCTACCCCAACCTAATCATGGTAGGTAATCCAAACTCAACAAACACAAACAACTAAGAAAGAAGGCAAGCAGTATAACATCTATACGAATACTTAATATTTACTCCAAACACCCTCAAGCAGAAATAAAATAGTACATCAAAAATTCCATGACTCTGCTATCACAAGTACAAGAGCGACCTCTAAAATTGAATGTTAAAACTGAAATACAAAGCTGTCCAAGAGGTAAATAAGATAAATTTAAGAGATAGAAGAATCCGGGTCGATCTTTGAAGGTAGGAGCTCACCATAGCTTTGAATAAATAGTACAGTTCATCTCAATCACAACAAAAAATCCAAATGATAATGTAACACAATGATATGGAATAATATATAATAGCCAATGCCTATTGATATACACCCTCTCCAGTCATGTACTATGGGATGGGACCCATGAGAGATTCACGAGATCCATATATCATGCCCGAACTCGAACAAAGGACTTTCAAGTATCATGCTCGAACTTGAACTGGGACTAAAATCAAGATCAATAACTCGGATTTGAATCGAGACTAATAATCAATATCAATGACCCACACTCAAACAAAGACCAAAATCATGTGTTTCTTTCAATCTAATTCCTTCAAATTATTTTTTTCAAATCATTTCTCAATCAATTGTTTCCATCTACCATGATATAATTGAACACAAAAGTAAAGGTAAGACAGTACAACAGATATGTCCAAAATCTCAAAGTCATAACAAATCAATGAACATAATCTACGAGCCTCAATATCAAGCCAAGAATCTAAGTTCCTTGTCACCTAAAATAATATAAATGTCGATTTGGATATCACAATGATAATCCATCTCATTTAGTACTTAAATGCACAAACTCACCCCACCCATAGCATGTTTTACATGATAAGTCCCCACCCAAGTAAAGTCTAAAGAAAGTTAAGCCATAACTTGCCTCGAAGCCAAGCAAATACGCCATAAACCACCACCAAAATGACTTCTCTTCCAAACACAATCTCAATTTACCTCAAATCTATCAAGAACAAGTTCTAAAGATAAGTACGAGTCAATTGATACCCATATTGCTATACTTCTATTCTGGGTCCAAAAAGTCAACCCGAGCCCATAAAGGCAAACCTGGAATTTTATTTAAAAATCATGTTATTCATAACATAAGGAGTTCAAATATAAAATTTTATAAAAATAGAGTTAAAAGGCGACCTTGAAAATCATTAAAATTCAATTTCTTAACTTTAGGATAAAACCCCCCGGTTTCTATGTTCATACGTAGTTTAAAATGAGAAAATAATTAATAATTTGATAAATTTATGCAAAAATAGTTTATCCATACTACCGGAACCTTAATTTCCAAAAATATAAATGAAAATCCATCACAAATTAATCCTAAGACGAAAAACGTTTGATTTCATAACTTTGAGGTTTTAAATCTCAATTTTATGAATTAAAATCATGAAAAATGAAATAGATATTATTGTAAAATTAGCAAAATAAAGATAGAATCACATAACCAATAATCATATGAGAAAAATACATCAAAAATCACCTCAATCAGAGATTCCTAGCTCCCAAAAATTGATTTTTAGTGAAAGAACGATGTCTGAACTTTAAATACTTAGCGATCTTCGCAACGGCGAACCATTTCTTGCAGCAGAGACTGGATTCGTTTCCACGGTCCTTTTGCACCTGTGGACCATTTCTTGCACCTGCGAGTCTGCTGGTGCGGCCCTTTTTATGCATCGGCGATGCACCAACACCAAACTTCACTAAGAAGGGCATAATTTCCTCATACGGATATGAAATGTGATGATTCTTTTTGTGTTAGTTATAAAATTATGATACGGATCTAGTAGTACCATTAATACATCAAAAATAGTTTATTTTAATCAGGTGATACTATTAAAACTCAACAACGAAAAACTCCAAACTTCATACAAGTACCCAAAACTCATTCGAGACCTCCCAAATACAAACCAATAATGCAACCACTTGTAGAACACATTCTTGACCTGATGGAATCATCAAATATCCAAATTAGGTCATCTTGATTAAATATTGATTGAAATCAACTCTTAACTTAGAAATCATCAAATTTTCAAAACAATGATTCAAAACTCATCCAAAAACCTTGGGTACTAAGCCAAACCTTTAACTAGACTAAAAATTACCCTCCAAACTCAGTGGAATCATCAAAACATCAAAATTACCTCTCTAATCTCGAATGTTGACTTTGATCAACTCATTTAAGTTTCCAACTTTCAAAACTAAAAAACTCTTTCAAAACTCATCTGAGTGCCTCGAGACTCAAACCAATAGTTCTACTAACCCAAAAATCATATTTCAGAACTGATGGCGTAGACAGAATTTTGATATGAGATCAATTTCTACCGGTGTTGACTAAAGTCAACCGTATCAACTTTTCAAAATGAAAAACTCATATAATGCTCAATGAACCACCCCGGAAACTGTGTCATCCACTCTGACGGATAAAATATACCATAATATAACTATGAAAATGGGTAAAATGGTCAAAATGCACCAAAAGTCAAAAATCACTATGAGAATTGTTAGATGTTCTAGTTTGAAGTTAGAACATTGTGCTGCCAGAAATGTCTATAATAGTTGATTTGATATAAACACCGATATTTACAAATAAATATTTTTTGGTCATAATGGGTTTATCTCGCAAGTATAAAATTTATACACACTAAAAATTATATATACTTTCAGTTCATACTTTTTTTCAGAACCCTTCTTATCTTGGCTGGCCAGTTTCAAGCTCAAATAAAAGAGGGTTCACCATATGAATTCTCATAATACAGATATTATTGGAATATGCTCACCTCGTAATGCTGACTTTGGAAATAAAAGAAACATAAATCACTTATAAAGTGTAGAGTTTTTCATAATGTCTGAGCCAACTTGAACGCACTTCAACTTCATTATCACAACTTTGGGGGAGAAGTCATAATAGAGTAACGGGTTTAGTAGGACCCATCAAATACATAAAAATTGAACAAGTTAACATAATGATAAATTTAGAAACAAGAGCAACATAAATCACTAATGAAGTCTTAGAGTTTTTATTAATGACCATAATGTCAGAGCCAACTTGAGCATACTTCAAAGCCATAATAGAGTTACAGCTTTGGTAGAACTCAACAATTATAGCTCGAATTCCATGTTTATATTAAGAAACTCAGTTAATGAGTATAAATAATGTATCTCAAATCAAGAAAGTAAAAATAATTATAGTTCAGAACTCATAAAACTTAAAATCTCTGATCCGCCTTTGACGACTTATTCAATTATCTTAGGACGAAACTCCATTCCTCCAACAATGAGGACACCTAATTTGTAATCAGGATATTTTATCTCAATCGATCTTTCTACAACATGAACAGCACTAACTTCCTTGCTATTAAAATATCCCAAATCTATTTCCATCCATCCATCTCCTCTTAGTTTGGAAAATGTTGCAAGTTGCACGGTGTTGGCTTGTTCTTCAGTCGCAACTCACTTTTATAATTAAAAAACATGATAGTTGAATTAGCATATTCATTTCCACGTGAGATATCTACCAATTTGAACACCAAATAAGCAGCATAATCTGTCTCCGGTGACAACATTTTTGTTTCTATTCTTCCACAAATATCCAACCAATGTACAAAGCCAAGATATACTACTTCTGAGAATCTGCAAAATTATTACAAGAAATATTGGTAAAGATAATTTTTATAAAAGAATTAATGATATGTAGGGATTTATCTCCTTAGTAAGTACCAGATGAGAATTTGAATTAGTGGGATTTGGATACTGGATGGTTGATCTAAAAACCAATAACTTTTAAAAGATTGAGTTATATATTTGTATTATCTATGAAATTTAACTTGCTATAGCATAGTTTTATTTTTATGATCAAATTAGTGTTGACAAGAACAGGTGCACCGTTTGAGTTCGCATAGTGTAAAGACCACTATTGGTGGGGGGAGTTAAGAGATTTCTATTAAAGGTGACTCTTTTCAAGGGCGCAAACCAAGTTTTCTTAACTGCAGAGGAACTTTTACCATCTTTGTTGTGTGTTTATTGACCCTCATTGATTAATAAGAAAAATATTAAGGGATTTATAGGCTTGAGTCAGCTCTCCCATAAAACAAACTAGTTTCTAGGGTTGGGACATCTTATTCAGTCTATAATAGTTGGTATTAGAGCAAGTTGATTAACGCTCGAGGTCGCAACTCGAAGTAATAACTTGGTAGAGAGACAAGAGTGATGGCTTGGACCAAGGAGGGGTGCTAACTATGACCAACCAATAAGAGTGGTAGTCTTCATCCAAAATAAGTGTTCTTTTGGGAATTGTTGGGCACAATTGGTTGCTCACAATTTGAATTTTATTATTCTGAAGTAAGAACCAACTTTGGTCTTACAACTCTTTGCACTCACTCCTTTTCTTGACTACACATTTTTCTTACTTCTTTCTTGAGCACACACTCTTTATTAAGTACCTATACAACTCTAACCACCTCTATTTATAGGTGGTGATGAAAGGATCTTGTGAATGTAATATTCTAGAACTACACCTTCCACTTATTTCTAGAATTGCAGTTTCTAGAATGTTTTTAGACTTTGCACTTTGGAACTCTCATTCTAAAGTTCTTCCTTCAATTCTCTACAAGTCTTGACTATTCTAGATTTATCTTTGAAATACGTTAGATATTAATTAAGTTGGAGATGACTTTTTAACACTCCCCCTCAACACCAACTTAATTTATTCATTGCATATATTTTTTGAGTAATCCTCGAGACCTTGTAATCATCTTGATGTCCAGAAACTTTATGAACCTCTTCCTTCTTTGAACTTCTCCACTCACTATTCTTTGAATCTTCTTCAAAGGTAGTATTCGGCTTGATATGGATCACCTCTTCTAGTGTTGAATCTATATACTTGACACTTCATCAAATACCACATTTCTTGACACATGTTCGATTAGTAGTAGAGACACAACACCTTTATCATTTTCTTTGTTCGTCGTCACTGATAAAGATGCAACAAACAATCTTCTTATCGAATTTGTTGCAAAGATGCACCACAAACCGCAACTAAGGAGGTCTACATGACTAAAACACCCAAACACCAAGTTTATAGATGCAACATAGCAGAGGTTGTCCAGATCAAGGAGACAACTACATTTGAAGAAGCTTCAAAGAGTAGTGAGTGGAGAAGTATAAAGGAGGAAGAGATTCATAAAGTGTCTGGACATCAAGATGAATGCAAAGTCTCGAGGGTCACTCAAAATGGATGCAAAGAATAAATTAAGTTGGTGCTAATGGGAAGTGCTAAAAATTCATGTCCAACTTAATTAATATTTAAGATATTTCAAAAAAGAATGTAGAATATTCAAGACTTGTAGAGAATTGGCGGAATAACTCTAGAGTGAAAAGTCTAAAAGAATATTAGAAAGTGCAATTCTAAAAATAAGTGGAAAGTGTAGTTCTAGAATATTACCTGTAACACCTCGGAATTTATTTCACCATTATGTTGTTCCTTATGCCTTTTTGATATTGAAAACTGAGTCGTATGACCTTAGACCAATTAGAAATCATTTGGGATGAGTTTTGAGACTTAAACAAAAGTTCTGGGCATGAAAAGGGCATGTGTGTCACGCCTGAGGGTCTCCATGTTGAGGCCCACGCCGCACCTGTCATTAAACTTCAGAACGATTAAAATCAGACAAAACTCCGCTATGAGCTCTACGGCGCGCAGCCAAAACTCCGCTAAAATTGAAGTGAGATTAATTAGTTAGACAACCAAGTTTGACCATTACAGCCATTAATACTTCAGTTATATGTGGGCAACTAATGCTGGGAATCTCCACCAGCTTCTAAATTCACTAACAAATACTATATGGAATCTACTTTAACAGTGTGTTCAATATACGAGGGACAGCTGCCTCCACAATACTCCCTCACAGATTAACAAGTCATCTAAAACTTGAAACTGATATTCAAGATAAAGAAAAAAGCTGCATTGTTGCTTTGATGTAAAAACTTTTTAATTTGGAAGTTAATGTAGCACCAAAACAAGGGGAATTTTTTTTGAAGTTGATTGTTACAATTAACAAAAAAGAAAAATCAGTGCCATGAACACTAAGACATGCAATTTGATCCCTTTATTATCACTACTCTTTTGGTGTTAGTTTTATTGTCATTGTCAGTTGTCACTGCTACAGGGAATTAACATTGTCCTTTTCCTGGTTCAATTTACTAAGTTTGGCACTAGTTAAAAGGGAAAAAAAACAAGAAGAAAGAAACTTTAAGTTAATATGTGAGTTATTTTGTGATACTCAGTTAAACTGCTGGACTGGGGGAAAGAGGACCACAAAATGAAAGCTGAAATAGCATCTCTAAAGCAGCTTTTACTCGAGAAGTTTCAGTGTGGCATAAACTTTGACCATCCTAATGTAACCAAGGTGACGTTAAACCTCTTCGACTTATAATCAGGAGAAAGTGTTTAGAGCTTGTTGGATATTACTGCTTGTACTTTAAAGCTCATAGATATATACCTGAAGTACCGTCTTATCTTAATTGCTTAAACTGTTATGTAAGAGACATTTTTATTTATGTACTTGAGTTCTCAACGTCCGTCACGTGTGTCTAAATTACTTTTCTTGAGGAGATTTTGTGAGGAATGAATTGCCAGGCTGCACTGATATTTTTTGAAAGGGCGGATACATCATTACACCCGCTTTTAGCTGTTTTGATATTAAGTTAGTTCTTCTATTCATTAGTTTGCTACCAACTACATATTGAACTCAATACTTTTAGTCTCTAAGCTGTCATCAGCAAAGTTACTGCCCATTTTTTTTCACTTTTTTCCTCTCCTTCAAAATTTACCAAGTTTATTCCTCTTCATTTTTATCTTTATCTGGTGAATGTGTTCTTTGGCTTTAACATCAACCTTCTTCATCTCTGTAATTGATCTATTTAATTGATCTATACCTGCTCAAATTTCATTGATCTTATTTTGCAAGTACTAACTTCCTACCTTGTTTATATTATGTAACAGGGCCAATGTTCTTGTTGAAGATCCCAGAAAAAATGAGACTACAACTTTGGCTGACCTTCAACTTTGCAAATTGTTAATATGTAAATAGAGTGTATATAGGTACAAGACCTTCCAGTTAGTATTATGTTTTTTTAAAATAAAGGGATAATACATAAGTACCCCTTAACTTGTCTTGTTATTTTAACTACACACTTAAACTTTGCTAGGATCCTAGTACCCCTCAAACTATTTTGGAATGAAATTAATACACCCTTTTTGCTGAGGGCATAAAATGTGTAATAACCCAATTTCAAGTGCGTGTGGAATGAAAAGTAAGAAAAAATAAAGCTTATGTGGCTGGAAAAACACCATATTTTCTGGCCAAACAACATATGTTTCGATCAAAACTCATTTTCCAATCAAGAGTTGGTCAAACGCCATTTCTCTTTCCCCTCCAAATTCTTTACCAGTACACTGTCACCCTCTTCCACAGCAACTCAATTTATTTGCACCCCTCACTCCTACATTCATATTTCAACCACTTAAAATATCCACAGTTTGCAATTTGCATTGTCATCTCTTCTTTCTTTTCTTTTTTTCTAATTTAAGTTTCTATTTTTTCCCCTCCAAATCTGTTTTCTTTTGTACAAACACTCTCTTTGAAGAGAGAAGCAAATTAAAACTAAATATATCATCTTTATTTTTTTTTAAAGAAAGGGTAATTGTCAGTCAAAATTCACTCAACTTTACAAATTTGTCTTATTTTCTATAATTTTCAGCATAGTATAATTATGAAAGAAAAAATATACAACAATTTCATTTTGAAAAGAAAAAAGGGAACAACGACTGAAGAAAAAATGATGATAGGAAGATTACGGGGGAAACCAACAGGAAAGCAAAGTCACCTTTTGTTTTAAAAAAAATGATGTGGAAAATTTGGTGGCAGTGCGTGTGTTACACTTGCCAATTGAAATCTGGTATTTGTTCCACACGGTGGTAATAATTTGGTTAAACTACCTAAAAAGACATATCTTTTTATCATATTTACTAACTCTCGCACTACTTTATTTTAATTACTTAATATACCACATGTTAATCAAAAAATCACTCGGATACATCACCTCAGGTCGTGATACATCGCCTCACCTCGGATACATCTCACCCGATGTATCAAAGGTAAAACCAAAGAATGCAGATGTATCAGAGTGATTTTGGAATATATCCAATGGGATTCCGATGTATCCGAGTAGTTTGGGGATGTATCCCGAGGTGAGGCGATGTATCCCGAGGTGAGGGATGTATTCGAGCGGAATTGAGGTGGAAAAAAGAGTAATTAGCTCCCAAAGATGTGTGTTTTATGTAAGTTACCCTAATAATTTCATCTTGGATAGCTTAAAGGGGTAAAAGGGCCTTTGCAAAGTTTAAGTATGTTAATTAAAAAAAAGAGACAAGTTGAGAGGGGTATTTATGCATTATCCCTAAAATAAAGCTAACTTTATATACACCTCTAGTATTAATACAAAAGTTCGACTCTAACTTTCTTTTTTGTAATTCAGTTATTATGTCTGTCCATTGCTTGTCTGTATTGACGTTCTTTCAATTTAATCTTATCAATACAAATGTTCAACTCTAACCCTTCAATGAAAATATTTGCAAGATCTTGGCCCTACAATGAAAAAAAATACTCTCTTCGGCTCAATTTTATGTGGCACACTTTCTTTTTTAGTTTGTTCAAAAAAGAATGTCACATTTACTTTTTTGACAAGTATTTAATGACACCATCCCCATTTTATCCTTAGTGGGTCTCACTTAATACTTTAGTGGGAAGAAAAATTCAACTAAAAGTAAGTATTAAAGTGACTTTTAAAAGGATAATTTGGTAAATATAACGAAGTCTTCCCTTATTTCATAAATTTCGTACTCAATTAAACGGTGACACATAAACTAGGACGGAGAGAGTAATAACTTTAGTTTCAAATATGAAGTATCGTTGTCATTGCTTTAACAGAGATTTCAAACACATATTTATAATAACTATTTAATAAATAGATTTCAAGAACACAATGCACAAAAGATTTGGTTAACGACAAAATTCTTGGCACGATCTACAACCAATTCTAGATCATTAGCCATAAGAGAAAAAA
Organism: Jaltomata sinuosa; assembly: GCA_003996215.1. Taxonomy (NCBI): domain Eukaryota; kingdom Viridiplantae; phylum Streptophyta; class Magnoliopsida; order Solanales; family Solanaceae; genus Jaltomata; species Jaltomata sinuosa. The sequence goes on from QJPP01000980.1 coordinate 306,301, forward strand.
GGGGTAAGACTGTAATATATATTATATAAAGCCAAACATAAAGTATAAGAAGTGCCTTGAACCATTTGCATTAAGTTAAAGGCAAAGATATCATATAAGTAGAAAATAATGCACACTTTATATGAAACAAGAGTCTTTGTCCTCTCAGTTTCTAAGAATTTTCACGTGTTTTTCCTGTCAAGAACACAATTCGCAAAAATATTGAACAATCAACTCTGTCATCATCTAATAACTAGGGTTTGTTTTTAAGAATTTCCACATATTCTTCTTGTCAAGAAGGCACAAAAAAATTTGATATCGCAGTTCCGGAATTATAGTATTTGGCATGCATTTTTTAAAAAAAGTTAGTACGGTATTCAATACTTATAAAAACAATACTGAAAATTGAATATCATACTAAAGTATATAGTTACATATAAAAATCATATATATTATTATAATACTAATAAATATATAAAATAATATTAGTACAAAACTAATAATTTAGACGTTTGGAACTTTGGCTACTCTATCTTGATTGAAATGCCCTTATGCATGATTGATTAACGAAGTGAATCGCTTGCACTTCCTTTTGAATGTTTTTACGTGTAAGGTGTTTGTATGATAGAATTGAGACATTTCTTGAAAAGTCAAAGTCACAATTCTCTGTTATATGAGTATATATAAGTTAAAGTCGACCAAACTATGGTTAACGATTTACTGTACCATAAAATATTAAATCGAACTTTAAAATATCAAATCATACCAAATTAATTTGATATGATAATGATATAGTATTTTTAAAAATTTAAATCAAAATTTTTAATATTATACCATACGTTATCATGTTCACCCCTAGTATTGAGTCTGTGTTAGAGGCAAAGACTACAGTTGTCCACTTTTAGATACATAGGGATGTTTTATATTCCTCCTATGTATAAGGAATAAAAATATTCCTTCTCCTATAATTAAGGGATCATTTAAGTTTTTTTCCTGAAAACCTAATTATTTGTAACGACTCTTCTAGTCGTCATGGGGTGGTTAGGGTCATAGTACTCTGTTAGAGTCCCCATAATAAGTTGAGCTAATAAAAATTCAAAGATGGGGTGATTTAAAATTGAAAATTCTTGTGTGATCGTGATGAATTGTGTTATTTTATTGTGTTGTGTTTCGTTAGAAGGTGACCTAGTGATCTAGACCTCTGTAGGAAATTCTAAGACTACGAGTTAATTCATAGCAAGTATTTATAGTGATTGTCGCGTTGGATTTGTTTCGTGATGTCTTGAGAATGAAAATTGTGTTGTGAAATGGGGCTAAGTGCAATTGTTTCTGAGCTACTGGTTAAGGGACACCACTGCAGCGGTGCAATTTCCGTTGCAGCAAGACCACCATAGCGGTCAGAGTGTCACTATAGCGATAGTTGGCGAAGTTGCCAGGACTCGCCATAGCGGGTCCTTGGTCGCCATAATGAGTTCGCTGCAACGAAGAATGGTCCATTGCAGTGAACGATGCAAATCAGAATACCTGGTTTAAGTCACTTATTTCGAATTTCATCTCATAAACTCTAGGAATTCGTTCCAAAATTTCAGAGAGACAATTTTTCCAAGGCTATGGGTAGATGTATGGAATAACCTATGGATAGATGTAATTATCATCTAGAATGCTTCTAAGCTGTAAATTAACACTTCCTAGTATGAAATTGATGTTCTTGAATATGAATTGTGGTAATTGAGGACCTAGAGTCCAATTAAAACAGAACCTTTATCATAAAAACTGCTTTAAAGGGGATGAAGGGAGTAGAAACTCTATGAATTAAGATAATGTGTGAATATTGGGGAGGTAGTTTAGGATGAATTGACCCTTGGGTAATGAATGTAACCTTGAAAAGGGTAGAATTAAGCGGGTTTGGACTCCCAAAGCTAATGTTTGAAGAGTAGATGATTGAAAACTCTTGTATTTGCTTGTTTTAGACTTTGAGCATTCTGAGACATTAAAAAAAGGAAAGGCTCATGCGAATCAGTTTGCTTGATCAAGTTCTTCGGTTGAGGTAGATTATGATTTATGTGGAGTTAGACTTTAATTAGTTGCTTGTATGTGTTTATGAGTTGATAAAGAATGTTTGATTGATCTTCGAACATAGTATGTAAGTGATATTATTGGCTTGAAAATGCTTATATGAATAAGTTATTTAATTGTTGAGACCTGTCTTAAATGACAAGTGATTGTGATGTGCACTTGTAATATTCATTGTGTACCTGCGGAGGAGTCACAGCCAATGGAGTGGATGGCATCACTGTCAATCGAAGGTTTTGCAGCAAGCTGAAGCTCGAAGCACTCATTGACAACCGCCTAGCAACCCCTTCGACTGCTTGCAGCTCACCGGAGCTCCAGCGATGAAGGAGACCACCGAAGAGTCAAGGGTTCTAGCACTTTCCAAAAGTGACCTTTAACCCTTGATATTTGTTTTTATGTCTGAACCAGGTTGGGCTTTTTGGGGCCAATTCTGCTTTGCTTTCTTTCTTTTATTTTGGGCCAACTTTGATCATACTTTATTTTCCTTTACTCGTTTGTACAGATTTGCTTCAATAAAATTGTGGCATGTCCACTTTGATCCAAAAATAATTTTATCTTGGGAGATAATTGAAATGAGAACATACATAGATATGTGATGAGGATTGAGAATATACATACTATTTTGGTGATGAGTGGCTCGAGTCTGATGTGAGCTTATGGATGAGCGATTATGTGATGGATCGAGTATCACGTCAATATAGTACATGCACACCTAGGGTTCCCTATAGGTCATGACTAGTTGGAAAAAATTAAAGTCCCTTTAGCATGTGTGTACAGATGAGTGTCAGTTGTAAGTGTGGATATGGTACAACATGAGACTGATGAGATACAGAGGTTATACAACTGTAAAATTAGTGTGGAGATAATTCCATGATGTTGTTGTGACTGCTTATTATTGCAGCATTCTGTGATGACTAATATGTCTGTTTTGGAGACTTATAGGTCCTGTATTGTTTGGCATTGACACGTCTGGTTTGGGTTAACTACTTGACTGTTGTGACTACTTGATTATCTCAGCTTTTGGTTATGTGTTGTTGTACCTGTCTACTTATTTTATTGATTCATGATATATATTTGTTACTAATTTGAGTCAGGATATGATACCTACCAGTACATAGTGTTTGTACTGATGCTACTTCTGCACTTTCTTTTGAGTGCAAGTTGTGTTCCAGAGACTTCTACGCGACCTTGCATCCAGCTCAACCAGTTGACCGATCTGAGTGTGATCTACTCATATTCAAGTTGTCGCAGATCTAATTTAGTGACAGACGTATATAGTTTCAGACATTATTTCATTTATTAGATATTTTGCTATTCTTAGACATTGATAGTTAGAGTCCTTGGTACAATGATTTTCGAATCTTAGAGATGTAATAGTTAGTTTTCCACATTATATTTTAGTTGATATTTGATGACCATTATTTCATATTGGAATACTTAATATATGTTAAACAAATTGGTTAAGGTTGATTTGGATTGGTAAGACATGGTTCGCCCATCGGTGGATTAGTGTGGGTGTCACTCACGACGGTTTGGATCATGACATTATTTTTCAAAAAAGGAAACATTGCGTACCAAACACAATAATACCTAAAATCATGACTTTCGGCTATAATTTGAGAAATCTTGGGTTGTCGAAGAAACAGAAAGTGAGAGTGCCTCTTGACAAAATCAATGAGTTGCCAGATCCGCTCCTAGTTCAAATTATATCATAAAGGATGCATTTGTAACCTATGTTATCTATAAAAAGTGTCACAATCTCTCGACTAAGGAAGAGGGTTACCGTGAATGCTTACCCTAAAATTGATACAGTTAAATTTATAGGAGGTCAAGAGCAAGTGTCTCAGTTTAACTCTTTTTGAGATCAGTTTACCAACAATTTGATTATTAAGTAGATTGTTTAAAAGGAAACAAATCGATATAAACAGTAAGAAATAAGCAATATTAAAGGTATATCCTGATATTTTGGTATGTTTGCTATCGCTCCGAGAGTAGGAACCATGTTCATGAGTGCGACCCAGAGAGTGATATGGAGCTAAAATAGCAAAACAGACTACATTACCAAGAAAGTGTACAGTAGCTATTGTATTTCTCATATTCAGAATGGAATTACAAGTGAGGGGAATCAAATATTTATAGGCTACAATAAATGGGCCTCATCCACAGAAGGTTCCACTAGAGCCCGAAAGTACTTAAGCCAATGGCTCTGTGCCATGTGTCAAAATCGTTGATGATGCCAACTAATATTCCTATACCGTCCAGGTTCATACGTGCTTGTCCACGCACCTGATGTTCCCGACACTCGTATCCTCTGTTTATTTATCTATGTCACCAAGAATAGTACGATCTTAGGCGATACCCCTTTTTGAGGTGCCTCCAGGGAACCTACTCTCGGGACTTCACTTACCCATCGAACCTAGATGTATTTTTCCCCATCAGCAATAACATCAAGCATGCAGAAGCCCACGATAGATGTATTTTACCCTTCCACTCATTAGATAACTAATGACTAAATTGCTTGGCTCGCAATCTAACTCCCCTTTCTCCATTACATTGGCAACCAAGTCGTTATATGAACCATTGCAACATAGGGCAATGGGCATTGTCACCTTACTGACAGATTTCTAATTTCAATAGTTTGGAGTCTCCTTCCATTCACCCATGTAATCACCACCTATAATAACATATTCCACAATAAACATTATAAAAGTACAATGGTCGATCCTAGACTAAGGTTGTGGTCTATAACTAATCGATGCGTAGAATGTGATCTTCCTATTTTAAGTTTTGGCAAAATAGGCACTTTTGAATACTTCTGACATATTAAGTTTTCAAAAGTGCCTATTTTGCCAAGAGACTCGGGTTACACCATGTCAAAAGTATCTTTGGGCTCTTGATCTTTAGCCTAACTATTGATATCAGAGTAAATCTTTCCGTCAGACGGGTATGGAGATTATGGAGAACCCAACATAGTGCAATTACTCGTCTACATGCCGACTTTCTATATTTACTCGTAAATTTAAAGATGTAAAAATTTCATAGGACAATCTGCTTTGACTATACTCTCTTTTTAAATTTTTGTACATATATCCACTTCAAATATGTGATGTCTAAAATTAGGTCTGACAAAATGAAACTTCAGCCACGATATCTGAAGTTATATATAGGTAAAGTAAGAAATCCCATTCATACTCGTTAATTAAGTGGAAATAAATAGTTGGCTTAAGCCACATTAAGTTGTTAGGAGGCTTTTTGATGATGGAAAAATTATTTCCCCTTTCATATCTTATGAAAAATGGTTTCCTCAAAAATGTATTTTCTAATAATCAAATACAAGGAAATGACTTTCTCATTAACTTTCTTTTCTTTAAAAACGTATTCTATTTAGAGCCCCACCTTCACCCCTTAAATTAAATACGATATTATACAATTTACTTCTCCTTGAATTGAATAAAGTAATCCTCCGTTCGGTGCATTATATTATTAAAAATAATTGCTTCAATATATTTGTTATTTGAGTAATTCAAGATATACTTTTTTTAATCTTTTCCCTCAATAATTTTATTCTAATAAATGTAGAGAGAGATTAATGTGGTGAAAGAAAGAGTATTATTAAATTGAGATTAAAGAATAAACAGTGATTATTTATTTAAATTATCCTTTTAGTTAATATTTTCTCAAAAATGTGCAAAAGACAAACATGACAAGTAAAATGAGATGGAGGGATAAATTTTTTTCATTTATACGAATACAAATTTCAAAAACATATAAATGAACCACTTAATACATAAAATTTTAGGACAACAATAAACAATTAACTTTGTGACAATTCTTCCTATTTCGCCCTTCAGCACGTAAATACATATTTAGTAAATAACTAAAATTTTCAGTTAACTTTGCGACAATTCTTCCTAATTTCACCCTTCAACTCAGGTAGAGGACTAATATTCCCCATTTTCACCATAGCTTTTGCAAATTGATGAAAAAAAAGTGCCTCATTTTCAGCATAGCTCTTCACTAATTCCTTAGTCTTTTTTACATTCCCAGTTAGAAGCACTTGATCTGAGTTCAAAAGACCTTTGCCCCACAACAATGATTTGAAGTATGTGTTATCAAATCTGACTGGTGATGCAACATCTAGAGGAGAAATATTATTGTCTCCACCACTTGTTGGACAAACTGATTTCAAACCATTTTGGTAAGTTTTCTCTAAAGTTGCATCTGGTAAATTGTCACCATTTTGATTGTATAGCCTTTGCCTAAATGAAACACATCTTGCCATCCCTATGGTGTGCCCTCCTGTTTAACATATTGAGTGTAAAATACTAGCAAATATGAGCATTTTTTATACAACAGAATTTATTTTTAATTTCGTGTAAAATATTTTGCGGTGCTCGATAGATGAGTGAAAAAAAATTACTTTTCATAAAAGTATGTTTTAAGGATTAATTTGTTGAAATTGAGTACTACAGATTGAATAATACGCAATCCGGTCCACAATAAGTAATTTTCTATCCTTTCAAATTTGATCATTTTAAAAAAATCAAGAAAATAGTATTTTTTTTCTTTTAAATTTACTCTGTCTAGTAAATGATCTAAACAAATTTTTAAACGTCTTTCAATACATCTTTACATTTTCATATGAGTAGACTAGGGTAACTTAGTCAAACAATCCTCTTAATTAATGTTAAGTGATCTTTTTAATTTGTCTATCATAACCTTAAAAATCACTTGTTGTGAATCGGTAGGAATTACCTCTAAGTATTGGTGTGATCAAGTAATGTGAAGTTAATATTTGAGACAGATGTAAGGAAAAATGTGCATCCATAAGTTGGAAAGTCATTTCTCAACGGGTAATCAAATATGAGAAAATTAAATGACTTTCCCATAAAAAATATTTTTCCGAAAAATGATTTGCTAGTATCAAATACGCCTTATATGATGATCAAATAAAGAAATATCTTTTGATGGACAAATTAAAGTTGCTTACCAGAAAGAGCAACAAGGTCTTCTTCAGTAAGTCCTTGTCTATTGAATAGGCTTATGAGATTTTGGATTGTTGAGTTTGGTGCTGGAATATTTACATTTGCTTCCTTGATATTTGCTGTCTTTGAGTCCCTTCTTCCTAATGGCACTTCCCAATATGGTCCACCACTCTATTCCACCAGATTAAGTAACATATATTCCTATTAGCAAAAATCTTGAATTGACAAGTACTTATATACTACTGGCTAGTATGTTACTCTTGTTATTATTGAGGTAGAATTCAGTTGTTTTAACGTGACAAAATAATTATGTGATAATATTATAATAAGTAAAATTCAGTTACAATTTATGAGAGTAACCCGATAAATCTTCGTAAAAGTTTTGCTTCAAGACTAAAAATGATTGCAATCTATGTTTCTCATACTTTTAAAAATTGTTGTCGTACTCATTTAAGATCCTCCAAAAAATGTACTAACTTTAGAAAATTCGACACGCACATGTTGCCAGATTTTTCAAAAATATTGCCATATATAAGATCCTCCAAATATGCACGAACTTTGGAGGATCCATACACACATATTGTCACCAGACTCTCCAAAAATATTGACGCACTAGTGTAAGATCCTCCAAAAATATACTAGTTTTGGAGGATCGACATTCACATGTTGCTCAGATTTTCAAAAATGTTGTTGCACCTGTATAAAATCTTCCAAAAATGAATTAACTTTAAAGGATCCAACTCGCACACATTGACATTTTTAAAGAGTCCGAGCAATATAGGTTGCAGTCCTATTTTAAAGATGAAATGAGAAAGAAACTTTGAAGTTTAGGTGCTTACTAGGACGACAGAGTCACGGGCAGCAAGGGCCACAATATCAGCACAAGAGACAGTGTGAGGACAAACTTGTTCTAATCTAGCTTTGATCTCATCAATTACTTGAAATCCCCTTAGAGAATTCTTGTTTGGTCCAGCATCCTTTTCACTTTTGAATGCACTACTCTTATCCAATAATATGGATGCATCACACCCCTACAACACAAGTAAAAGAAATTAATATTGGACTTATTGCCAAATTCTTAATTACACCTTAGAGGAACAAGGTCCAAATTACCATCTTGGATTTTATCATTTGTTATATTTTGGAGTTATTCATACCCTTGTCATTAGCAAATTCGTCTCATTTTTGTTCTTGACTTTGACAGAGTTCTAGTGTACACAGGATGGATCAAAATACTTTGGCAAAAATTCTCATAATTTACACCTTTACAATCGACTATAGTTTAAAAATTACTTTGTAAACTTCATATTGGAGCTCCGTTACACTACTAAAAAGACAAAAAGAATCCCGTTGGAAATTGTTTAGTCGGAAACGTGACAAAAATTGCATATCTCTGTCGGCATTCCAACGAGAATATCCATCGGACATTTGCCTTTTTTGAGTAGTGGTTAGCATCAGCAAGGGCGGAGCTACATGGAGCCGAGGGGGTTCATCCGAACCCCATTCGTCGAAAACTTATATTATATATATAAAGTCAAATTTTCATTTTAAGTATATATATTATATGTTGAACCCCTCAACACAAGCAAAGTTCGCAGTTCAGCGGTAAAGGGGGTGCTGATTTCCCCATTTTGTCCAACATCGAATCTTGGTGAACACATTTTGCTGACTTTTTTGCTTCAGGCGTCTATGTCCCTACTGCAATGCCATCTCCTTCTTTCTTATTCCCCTTTTTTAACTACTATTAAACTTTGCCAATTTTTTCAACAAGCTTTATACTATAAATTTATGTTTTTTATTAAAATTTTAAATGAATATATATTAATAATTCAATCAATAAATTGATTTCAAACTAAAAATTATTATATATTTAATGAACTTTTTAACATAAATATTAAATTTAGATAAAATTATTGAATATACGAGTAGTTCATTCAATACTTCAATTCATTAATCTCTCTATATACTATTGATTGGTTTGAGAACGATTAAGGGGTCATTTGATTGTTTGTTAAGAAGGTGTTTATACGCTTGCTCATATATGATCCCACCTGTTCATATCTAGTCCGACCCGCTCATTTGCCAACACTATTAGCATGCTTACTTTTTTCCGAACCCCTTTAATGGAAATCCTGCCTCCTCCACTGAGCATCAGGAGTAAAAATGAAACGAATTGCTTACGTCAAGGATATGAATAAACCCATAGTATATTATTAGAATATTTCGTATAGTAGAGAGTAGTTTTGAGCCTTCCTTGAAATTGTGTACAAAAGTTTTATACCTGGACAAAGCAGTCATGGAAGTGAAGTCTTAGCAAAGAAGCAGCCATTCTTGGATCTTTAGCAATGGCCTCTTCCAAAACAGACATTACAATTTCATTTGCTTGAGGACATGAGAACTGGTACAGCTCTGGAAATAGACCACCATAATTGGAACTAGAAACTGGGAAGGCTTGGGATATGGCACAAGATAAAAAGAACATTACTAGTCCAAGAGAAGCCATATAATTTGTGACTGAGAAATTAAAAATCAAATTCTTGTATGATGAGTTTAATTAAATACAAAATACAAATGCATGGAAATATTTATAGGGAATTTATGTGACCAAATCAACTAACTAACTAGTCCACTGTTACCAAATCCTCTAATAATAATAAGTCAGATTACTTTTCATAGTTATCAACTCATTTTTTACATACCTTATAGGAAATTAATGTCTGTTTTATTAAGTGTTTCTGGTTTCAAGTTTTAGTTCTACCTGCTCCAACCATGAATAATATACAATATGTCAACCACGTTTAGAGTTTGAACAACTTTTGAACTTTTCTTGTCCTGGCTATTTCTTCAAAAAGTTGCAATTGCAATTGATTGCTTAAATAAACTGTCTTGTTAAATTGAAGATTAGTTCGAATTTGGATAAATTTGTAGGATCTTGCTAATCCACTCACATAGCATGAAATAAGTAATTAGTTACTAATGCTTTGGTCTTATTTGGAAATCCCAAACTCCAATCACTACTACATAAATTGGGTTATCACATAAAGTAACGGCTTGTTTACTGTTTCCTCAACAATATTGGACCTACTGTAGTAGTTGATATTGCTCCACTCCAACCAAAAAGAAAGCAACTTCATCATCAATATAATTCAGGACGGAGTCACCCATTCGGCAGAATTCAGTAACTTTGACTCAAATTGCATTTGTGTAAAAGAATTCATTTCATATATATACAAATAATCTATTCAGAACCCAATAAACAAAATGAATTGTGATTCAGAACCCATAAAAAATTATTGCAAACACATTAAATTCAAATTACAACAATAAGATAATTGGAAGACTAAATAAGAAATACTCTCCCTCATTTCAGTCGGCATGTACAGTAAAGTCAGTTGAGCTCTTTCAGCTCCTAGCTGATCTAGTTGTAACACCCCAAACTTTCGAGCTAGGATTCCAATCATTTTTTGCGTATAATTAGACTTGAACTCGGAAGATTTCATTATAACTAGGTGTTATGGTCAAGCACTATGTGTGGAAAGAGTGTTGGATGTGAATTAAGGTCTTAAGGAACCTCTAGCACAAGTTAAGTTAAAAACTTCTCTACCGACTAAGTTTTCGTATAACTTTCTAACTTATGTCATCTTCAAATGATCATTGATCCTAGAATATAAAGAGTTAGGTGACTTATTATCCACCAACTTAAAGGTCTTCGAGTCTTCTTTCCAACGCCGCCGACCGCGCATTAATCCGAGTCCGGAGTAAAAAGTTATGATCAGTTTACCAAGAAGACTCTGTCTGACCAGAAGTCCGTCGAATTTTGAAAGTTAAAATGGAAGGGAAAACGGACCGTTTTCTGAGACAACGGCCCGTTCTTCTGACCATTTCCGGATACAGAAGCTCGTCAAATTCCATAAGTTAAAACGCCTTCGAATACGATTTGTTTGTGGCCAAAACGGATCCTTTTGGCGATCGTTGTGGGACGCGCTTTCCTTCCTAGACCAATCCGGATTTTATTTGGAATTGCCTATAAATAGGACTCCTAGGGTATTGTTATGGGAATTGCTTCTTTTAAGTTTTTCTGAGGGCGTTTCGGTCCTTTCCTCATCCAAGGTTCGTTCCCCACTCATTCTAAATATTCCTAAACCTCCTAAGACACGAATTAAGTTCAGAAAAGTGTGTTATTCTTCTCCTCAAGGTTCGTTGAAGCAAGAGAGCTTAGGGTTCATAGTTGGAGGGCAAAACTCAAGGTTTTCTTCAATCTTCTCCGTCAAAAAGGTATGTAGAACAATCCATTATGTCTCTACTATTAGATATGAAATCCTATACTAGTTTTATACGTGAATGATTGAAGGGTTTTCGAAAGGAGAAATTACTTGGAGTCCCAAATGTTTTCTATGAAACCATTCCTTGTTTAATTATCAGTTTGAGATTATCGTTTGAAGTATGAACTTTAATTATGTGATGTTGATGTTGGGGCAGATTTGAGAGTTTAAGAAATGTTTCTTTCGAAATTTGACTTACTACTCAAGTATTGATTTTGAACGAAAAGCAAAGGATCTTCTTAAATCCCTCGTTTTGAAAATAGTTAATTGTTGAACTATGAGACATTAAACCTTGAGGGATTTATGTATTACATGAGTTTGAAATCCTTTAATTGTTGGTAGAAATGACGTATGAATGATGATGGCATAATATATTTAAGTTGACTTGCAAGTCTTGGTATGACGATACCAAACAAATGGATGCCTAGAGAATAATGAACGTCCCTTATGAAATGATATGCTTAAATGTTTGAAAAGGTAAAAGATGGGCTTAAGAGAATTAGATAGTTAACCGAGGAGGGGTGATGTCGAAAGGATCACTACCCGAAACTTACGTTTTGCCGACGTAGGGTATGATTCGCTCCTTAAGGGAACAACTTGATGTTGCTCCTCTACGAGGATGACTTATGAAGGCCTTTTATGCTGTTATATATAGAAGGATCTCAATTCATGCGGCAAACGTGAATTGGGGCTCAGCCGGTCGAGCGTTGATCGGACCCACATAACCCGTGGTGTATTATGTATGACATATCGGTTAAACTATCTAGTTTTTTTTATCAACAACCATCTAGTTCAGAAGTTAAGTAATTAAATGATCTTGTAATGACGTAGAGTATTTGCCCCATATTTCTTACTATGATTTACGTTATGTCCTTTATGACTTGCTTTATAAAATTGTATTGTCCCTTCCCCTGGGTTGCATGCCAGTACTCATCATACTGACCGTTTCCGGACGCTACATCATTTCATAATGTAGGTTCCGAGGCTTTTCCCCGTGGTTCTGTGCAGCACTAGGATTCTCGGGACAATTGGATAGCAAGCAATGTGCCCTCCTTACTCCGAAAGGCATATGTTTTCTTTTCAATAGATGTTGGACTACTCAGTTCTGTTTTATGGTATCGTCGGGGCCATATCCCGGCTTAGGAGTTTACTCTTGATGTTAGAGGCTTCGTAGACTGGTTTAGACAAGTGTTTTCTTTCGAAGTATCATATTGGTATTTTGCTTTCAGATTGAACTTTGATCTTTGGGTCTACTTTCCGCAAACTTATGAATTATATTTACTATGCTTATGATGTATGCTAAGGGGCCTTCTCGGGCCTCCCTTGGTATGAGTTGCCCGTTACGTCCGGGGCCTAGTCTCGGATCGTGACACTAGTTGTCCGAAATCCAGGAGCATCTCTGACCTGGATTGGTTGTCAAGAATTAAATCATCTGGATCTACATTGTATATCAACAAATTATGATTTCGAAAGTCATCCATTATGGAAAGACCTTCTGTTTAACAGATATCATCCAAAGAACGTGTGATTTCTGAACTAAAAAAGAAAACGTCTTAATTTCAAGTGAGTTAGGATCAACTACATCATTTCTAATTATGTCGCTTTATTTAAACTCATCTCATACTAATATTTAATTCGTAAACTTACTAATATATAATTGAATCTCTGACGGGACTAAAAGACTCCTAAAAGAATAGGAGCTAAAGTAAATATACTAATTAACACGACTTAGACACAGAAGAAAGCTACTACAAAATTAATCCTCTTGTTGAAAAAAGTGCAAATATTCTCATACAGCTCACAAAGACAAACCAGGTAAAACTGCAGGTATCAGGCGATCAACTTTTTAATTAGGAATATTAGGTCAATTTGTACAACTGGGAGAAGGAAAGTAGTTACAATATGTGACGAGATATTTCTATGTACAGAAGCAGCAGTTAGAACAGAATGTACATTAGCACAAATTCCTTTGAACAACGGACTACTGAGTGAGGAGATCGATAGATGACTTCCAAATAATTAATACTGTTTAGTGCTGTTATGCATATTGATTTGTCTAAAGCCACAATCTGGAGACTCTTGTGCTGGAGTTTCACATGCAATCAACATGAGCTTCAATTTGTGCAGCTGGCCATAATCATGTGGTTGGGTCGCCCTTTCAAGAATATGTATTTTGGTGACATGATTTGCCTCATAGCAAATCGAAGGGGAACATGATGTGCTCTCAGAAGTGAGGATGATTACATACCAACAATCTTTATCAGCAAGCTATATATTAATATGGTAAATGGGAAAGAAAGGGAAGACGATATATACCAGTTCCAGTTTACTCCACAAGACGCTCATCTATGCCCACATTCAATCCAATTATAGTAAAATCTGAAGTTAGTCATAGAAAGGTGCGAAAGCAATACAAATGAAACAGGGAAGAGACCCGATGAAACAGGAAAGAGTAGCTCCAAAAGCAAATGGAATATATACTATAAAAATGTGACAAAAGAGGGTTAAAAATAGAAGGAAAAAGCAGGTTCACAAAGGCAATGATGACTGATTGATTTAATCTTAAAAACAGGGAACAGACCCGATGCAACTAAGCCAAGGAACTTCATTAACTTTTGGCATGGTCAGATAAGCAACAAGAGGAAGAAAAGCAATACCAAGAGCTCAGTTCTGCATTAACACATAGGTTTTCAACTAAAGGAGTAGATCTGTTCTCAATTAAAGTTTCGGCTGTGAACTTTTAGTATCTCATCTCTATGAAATTTGGTGTAGTGGTGCTCGTGCCCGGAAGCATTTTGCTGCTGAAACATTGGAAAAGGCCAAAAGCATGTCATAGAAAGGCCACTAGAAATAGCACTAAAACCAGTAACGTATTGAAGCTACCACAGGCAAAAAAAAAATCAGATTTGAGAACCAATGATCAAAATATTATTCTCACCAAAACCAAACCTCTACAATTGTCACGAAAATTAATAAATATAGATGGTTAATATGTAACTCTACTTCAATGTGAACTGAACAAGAAGTTACTTACTAATACAAGTGTACAGAATTTATGATGAATAAGTGAAAATTGCTTACTTAAGGTTTTGAGATTCATTAAAAACAAACAGGTGTGAACCAATTGATTATAGAGACAGATTTTTTACTACTAGCAGGAGTGTAACATTGACACATACTCTAAGGGAAGGAAATAAAATTGTTAATTACCTAGGAAATTTAGCACTAGATCAAGGAAGGACCCTGATTATCTCATTTCAACAGATGGAGGTGAGGGGGAAGACGATTGATCAACAGTGACAAGTTATAGGAGCCTTATTTGAGAAGAATACCATACAAATGATAAGACACCGGAAAGGAAACTGGAGGAGTAATTGGAGTCTCTATGTTCAAGTCCTAAGGGAGGAGAACATATGGATCATTTTGACAAACTGTTTGCTTATTGTTGTAGGTTTTAATACTTTCAGGAATACAAGCACATTAGAGGACAAGGCTGGGAAGAAGAACACATCAGGTAGACTGGCAAAGGCTATGCAGAACCAAAGCTCTTTAAAGGTCACCCTTTTTTTGCTCCCTTGGTGACTCGAACCCACAACAATAGGATTGGAGGTAAAGGGTGTTTACCATCCGAGCAACTCCCTTGTCGATGCTCATTCTGTTGAATCAATACTTTTGAGATTTATACAATTGGAAGAACATCTAGCACATCAGATGGATTATCGTCAGAGGACATGATACATAGACTGTATACAAAATAGTGCAATAAAGAAGAGGCAACAGGGTGTACTAGGAATCAGGCAGCATGGAGTAACTAACAGTAGAACAATCCAGTATCTTAGGAGCAGAAAATGGTCGTGAGACTGGGACAGTGCAACAACATAAATAGGAGAAACAGAAGCTACTAGCACAGGAAAGGACTATTGTTTTCTGCAGCATACATATTCAATTGGTAATTGCTCAATGTGTGGTATTAGTGTCATTGGGTGCTCATTATATTGTGCAAAAACCAGATGGATTATGGATATAGTATGAGGCAAAAACAGAAAAGTACAGAAGTGGCTCAGAGGAAAGAAAAAAGCAGGCACCCCGCACCAGGACAGAAAAGTACAAGGGATTCAACAATATTCAAAACTATATCAAGGCACTTATCAGGATCAAAAGACACCATAATACACCAGGCTTACAAGAAAAAGGAAAAGAAATAGAAGGTCAGGATTGATTCAAAATAGCAGCAGGCAAAAGAACAAGGCACAAACAAATTTTAGATTAAAGATAAAATCTTATTTAGGGAAAATTGGACATAATGTCCATTGGGTTAAATTTCTTATACAAAAAATAGCCCACTTTTTTAATATAACCCATTTATTATATAAACTGATCATTCAGCCAATTTTAATTACCCAAACTGGCCATTCGGCCATACATATTACTGGTTCTTCTTTTTCCTTCTACTTAACTCTTCTTTTTTTCATGTTCAGTCATTAATGGCTTCTTCTTCCTTCCTCCTCCTTCTTCTTCTTCTTCTTCTTTTTCCTTTCTTTGCTACTTTCAGTCTTCCTTCCTTCCTTCTTCTTCTATGATATATCAGTCATTAAAGCTTCAAAGCTCGATTTGAAAATTTGACGTGCCGCAAATTTGAATCGTTTCGAGCGAATTATATATCAAAAGACTCAAAAACATCGAGAGGAGCTCATATCTAAAATTTGTGACTGTTTAGAGGAGATTTTGAGTTGGCCGAGATTGAAAGACTCCACTAGCTTTAATTTTCTGAAACAAATGAATGCGCAGTTGATCATGCTACTTTGTATGCTCTGGAGATACTGTCAATTTATTTCTCTAGCCGCATGTGGGGTAAAAACCACAAAATGTACTTCCTCTTCTTCGTTCCAGATGGTCATTAGGGCTATCCAAAGATTGTTTGAAAATACATCCTCATAGGATTTATACGCAAAATGTAAGATGTACTTCCTCATCTTACGTTTAACCAATGAGTGAATATACTAGATAGATACATATGTTCATATCGTTGATGCATAGTTATACATCATCTATACACGATTTATACATGATAGATACATTATATATATGCGGCTATTTTTTTTTATTCAATATCGTTACATAATTATATATCATATATACACATTTATACAATATCGATACATTACATAATTATTTATACAATATCGATATATTACATATACATTATGTATACATGCGATACAATATCGATACATTACATATACATTAAGCATAACTAAATACATATGCGGCTATTTTTATTGAATTTTTTTTGTCACATGTACATTTATGTAAAATTCTCTTTTTTTTAATGCGAGAAATACGTTGAGAATCTGTGTATATAATAGCAACACTCACTACTAAAAATACAGTTATTACCCACGGTTTTTCTATCATTTAGCCATGATTTCACGTGTGGCTAAAATCTCCATTTTGTAGTGATTTTTGTGCTATTTTTTATGTAAAAAAAATGTGGTTATATTTGTTGCAAACTAAGTACTTTATTGTATATACATGAAATTATCCCTCTTATTTACTCGTAGTTAGTTCTAATTTTTTACATTCTATTTTACTTGTAAAGACTCTTTGCTTTTATTTTATTTTATTATTACTAGTTAAACGTACGTGCTTTGCATGTGTTTATCGTGTTAATTAATAATTACTATGTATAAAAAAACTGTGTTGAATAATTAGTTAATTTAATAAAAAAAAAATTAAAATACATTAACAAAATTATAATTGATTTTGATGGTAAAACTCAACCACAAGATTATTTTTAGCACTAACTCAACAAAAATCACAAAAAAAAGCTTTAAAAGAAACCTACAAAAACAAACAGGTCTTATTTATAGTAGCAAAAATAAACAGGAGAAAACGTAGAAATTTACAAACAAAATAGTACCAAAAACAATTTTTTATGGCACTCGACCAAGGATTCTTTTATAGCAAGAAACGTATATACTCTAGGAAATATGGGACACACACTCAGTAATTTCTAGAAAAACATACAGAATCTTCAATTCCCATAAAGTAACAAATATGATGAAACCATAGAAGAACAACATTTTAATCAAAACAATGGATGCTCAATATCCAATTTAAAGCGAACATTGGTATCTAGATTTATATTAGAATACCACAATCGTGAAAGGAAAAAAAGACGATTATATTAGAACATATGTGATTTGTATTACGATACAATTTTAGTCATTTAAAATCTTAAATATTAGGATAATAATTAAATAATAATTATTTGAGAAAAATAGTAAAAAAAAATAATTTTATCTATTACAAAGTGTTTTAATAAAGAAAAAAAAGTTCAAATTACACCTTTTTAATATAATATATAGATTAATACATTAGTCTCTGAGCTACAACTCAATCACCTTGTTTTATTTTTTATTTTTTAAAAAAGAAGAGGTTGAATAGTTCACTACTAGGGTGTTAAATATGACCCAAAAATTGATGATTCGTTCAATCAGCTCAAAATTTAATGGGTTGGGCAGAAAATACTTTTATAAGGAATGATTTTAGCCCAACCGAACATAAGCTATTTTTAGATAGATCTCTAATTTAGCCCAATACTAGACCAATTTTAGCCTATTTTTAAGATTTACTTTAATTTGAGTTTACTACTTGAAATTTACTTTGATTTTTCTATGGGTAGGACTTGGATCTCGGGTCAAGGTTGTATCTCGGGTTCCTTGTCAAAGTTAGGTCTTGGGTTTTGAGATCCTGCTCAGGATTGGAATCGGGTCTCAGGTTAAGGTCTTATGTCCCGAGTCAGGGTTAGGTCCCAGGTCTTATGTCTCAAGTATCAGGTCGAGGGCCTATGCTCGAGTGTCGAGTCAAGGTCAGGTGGGTCAAGTCTTGAGTCTCGAATCAGGGTCGGGTCGAGGGTCTAAGTCAGGCCGAGGTTGGACTAGGCGGGGGTCGGATCAGAAGGCTCGAGCCTTGATGGGTGGTAGGGGAGAGGTGGGGGTTGGATGGGTGGGGTGGTAGGGGAGAGGTGGGGGTTGGATGGGGTGGGGAAGGAAGGTAGACCGTTCAAAAATATTGGGTCAAATTAAACAGGTCACTCAACCCATTTGTAGTCCAAGTAATTTTTGACCAAATTTTAGCTCAATTTATTTATTAACCCAACTCATTTTAATTTATTCAAATACAGCCCGATGCATCCATTTGAAACCCCTATTCACCACCTTGAAGTGTAAATGAAAAATTATGACGAATTTGAGGGGCTATCATGTACTTGACCTGTTTTAAAATGAAGGTGCTATACGCGTAACTTTATAACTAGTGAACTTCTACGCGCCTCGTGCGATTTGAATGCTTATTTATAGATTTCTTATTATTTGAAATGTCAAACGTATTTTTACTACTATGATTAAAATAAATTGTCGGGATACACATTATATACCTGTCAAACGGGCCGGTCCGGGTCAGACCGGCCCACATAAGTTGCAGCCCGCCGGGTTCATGGACTGGGCCAGTCCGGGTCCAGAATAAATGGGCTGGGCCGGGCCGGGCCGGGCTGTTTTGAGCAAAATGCTCAGCCAGCCCAGCCCAGGTCCGTCACCCATTTTTGGACCGGGTTTCACGGGCCGGTCCGGTCTAATTATGTGGGCCTTCATGGGCCGGGTTTGGGGGCCGGTCCATGGGTTTCACCTTTTTTTTTTTAATTTTAAATTTAAAAATTGAGTTCTAATCATGTAATGTAGTGTTATCAATTTTAAAGTGTGATATAATTTTAATCGTTTTAAATTTAAAATTTCAAATTTGAATTATATATTTATATTTTATAATAATGTAGTGTACTAGTGTAGTAATATTTTATATTTTATAATCATGTAATTTGAAAATATGAAATTTAAAATTTAAATTTCTAAATCCAAACACTCCAAACTTCAAATTTCAAAGTTAAAGTTCAAATTTTAATGCATTGAAAGTTGTAATTTCAATTTTCAAAGTTGAAATTTCAATTTTCAAAGTTGAAATTTAAAATTTGAATTTTGAAATTCAAATTTCAAAATTTCCTATCTTCTCAAAATATTCTCCATCTATAAATAATACTACATTCCAAACACTCCACCTTTTTTTTTTATTTTAAATTTAAAAATTGAGTTCTAATCATGTAATATAGTGTTATCAATTTTAAAGTGCGATATAATTATAATCGTTTTAAATTTTAAATTTTAAATTTGAATTATATATTTGTATTTTATAATCATATAGTGTACTAGTGTAGTAGTATTTTATATTTTATAATCATGTAATTTGAAAATATGAAATATGAAAAATTCAAAATTCTAAAATTTAAATTTCTAAGTCCAAACACTTCAAACTTCAAATTTCAAAGTTAAAGTTCAAACTTCAATGCATTGAAAGTTGAATTAAAATTTAAATTTGATAATAGTATAATATTCACAATATGATATACTTGTGATGTATATAGAATATTCACAATATGATATACTTGTGATGTATATAGAATATTCACAATATGATATACTTGTGATGTATATAGAATATTCACAATATGATATACATATGATGTATATAGAATATTCACAATATGATATACATATGATGTATATAGAATATTCGCAATATGATATACATATGATGTATATAGAATATTCACAATCTGATATACATATGATGTATATAGAATATTCACAATATGATATACATATGATGTATATAGAATATTCACAATATGATATACTTGTGATGTATATAGAATATTCACAATATGATATACTTGTGATGTATATAGAATATTCACAATATGATATACTTTTGATGTATATAGAATATTCACAATATGATATACATATGATGTATATAGAATATTAACAATATGATATACTTGTGATGTATATAGAATATTCACAATATGATATACATATGATGTATATAGAATATTCACAATATGATATACATATGATGTATATAGAATATTCACAATATGATATACTTGTGATGTATATAGAATATTCACAATATGATATACTTGTGATGTATACAGAATATTCACAATATGATATACATATGATGTATATAGAATATTCACAATATGATATACATATGATGTATATAGAATATTCACAATATGATATACATATGATGTATATAGAATATTCACAAGATGATATACTTGTGATGTATATAGAATATTCACAACATGATATACATATGATGTATATAGAATATTCACAACATGATATACTTATGATGTATATAGAATATTCACAACATGATATACTTGTGATGTATATAGAATATCCACAATATGATATGCTTGTGATGTTTATAGAATATTCACAATATGATATACTTGTGATGTATATAGAATATTCACACATATGATGTATATAGAATATTCACAATATGATATACTTGTGATGTATATAGAATATTCACAATATGATATACTTGTGATGTATATAGAATATTCACAATATGATATTCATGATATATAAAATATATATGCATATAACAAATATATACTAATTATACAAATATATATAAAATAGATGATAGACAAAAATTAAAATTAAAATTTTATGAGAGAAAAAAATTAAAAATGCAAAGACTCAATGCGCCTTTGACTTTATTAAAAATATATTGATTGAAAAATAAAGTTGAAATTCAAAGGTTACAAATACTTTTCTCCAAATTCATAAACTAAAACAGTAAAACTAGAAAATGAAAATTTAATAGATAAATTGAGAAATCTACATATTTCGAATCATTTTCTCTAATTCTTCCGTATTAACATGGGCAGGAATGAGATCATAATTTTCAAAATCAACAACTCCATACGCTGGACTTGATTGTGTTGAAGGATCTCCAATTGACATTATTTCTTCAAGTGGTTCTTCTTCATCCGGTTCAATTGTCATTCCTTGATTTCTTCGCTCCGCTCTAATCCAATCTCTGAGACAATCTAAAACATTCATGGCATTGCTTCTTAATGAGTGTCGATTGTCTTCGAGCTGCTGCCTTCCTTGACTAAATGCGCTCTCTGATGCAACAGTTGACATTGGAACATTTAACACATCTCTAGCCAATGTTGAAAGTACGGGATATTGTCTTTGATTGTTCTTCCACCACTCCAGTGTTGGAGTTTGATTTTTATAGTCCTCCACGGGTGATCTCAAATATAAATTAAGCTCATCGCAATTTATGCTTCCTTGCGCTGTAGGCTGTAATCTTGACCAAACAGATAAATTAGTTACACCATAAGCAGGCACACCTTGTGCCTGTATTTTGGAAGATGATGGTTCGTCCGAAGGATGAGATAAAGAAGCATTATGAGTCGGTGTAGCATTATTAACTAAGGTAACATAATGATTAAATAAATTTTCCATGTAAATATTCGCATTAATAGTAGCATCAGATATAATAGGTACTTCATCATTCTTAATTTCTAAATTTTTATAAATTATAGCAACAAATTCACATATATTAACAAATTTCATACATGGATTTAAAATAGCACCAACTAAGTAAATAGGTGGAATCGGAAAAAAATATTTTTTGAATTTTTCGATCATTTTAGTGATAGCTTCCGAGTAACCTCTTTTAAGCTTATATTCACTAAGCAATATAGAGAGATCGGCTATATAAGCTAAAATATTAGAAGCAGTAGGATAATAAGCACCGGAAAATTCAACAGTAGCTAAATAAAATGAGTTTAAAAAATCAACAACATCTTTAATTCTTCTCCAATCGGCTTCTTGTAACATAAGTTCAGGAAATTCGCTAGCATATTGGTTAAAAGTCGTAGTAATAGGAACTTTATAAATATAGCAAGTATTTAAAAAAATTAAAAGTAGAATTCCACCTAGTGTCTATTTCTTCAGGCATTAATCTTGGTCTAAGATTATTGTCCTTACATTTTCTTTTAAATTCAGTAAGTCTAAGCTTTCTATTATTTCCTTGAATAAAGCCAACTGCATGCCTAATTTTTTCAATCATAGGTTCAAAAAAATCAAGACCATTTTTTACAATTAGATTGTATATATGACAAGCACACCTAACATGAAAAATTTCTACACACGGAGGAGTAAGCATAATTTTTAAATCATCAATAGCAGCGGTGTTGTTAGATGCATTATCAAAAGCCATACATAAAACTTTTTCATTAAGACCATAATAATCTGTAAGCACTGAGATAGATTTAGAAATAAAATCCGCAGTATGCCTATGATCTTCATCATATTGAAATGCCAAAATACGTTTTTGCATGAAAAAATTACTATCTATCCAATGACAAGTAATTGTTAAATAATCATTTTTATTAACCGCACGACCAAGATCAGAAGAAAGAGAAACTCTACATGAAAGATTTGTTAATAACCAACGTAAATAAAATGCATATTGTCCATGTAGTCTAAAAATATCTGATCGACAAGTACTTCTAGGAATACCGGTAAACATTGGGTTATAAATAGATTGTATGTAATGAACAAAAGCATCAGAAGAAGCAAACGTGAAAGGCAAACAACCCAATGCTATTATTTTCGCTAACTCTTCACGGTCTTTCTTTTTATTATACGTCCCAACTAATTTACCGGTATGTGGGTTCATTTTAGTTTGTCTATGTGTTCCACCAGCCCCACCTTGTTCTAAAAGTTCTTCCCAACCTACATGATCGGTTCTCAAATGTCTCATCAATTGACCCGTCCCTCCGAAATTACCCCCGGTCTTATGCTGATATTGTTTATGACAAAGATTGCATTCAACAAGAGTTGTTCCTTCTAATTTAGTATAAAATTCCCATGCAATACTAGTTAATTTACGGGGCTTTCTAGGCCGTGGAGGAAGATTAGGAGTACGAGATTGAGCATTATCAATAACAGGACTAGTGGGTTCATCATCATCACCATCATCATCATCATTATTATTATTATGTACACTTACGTCAACTTCATTTTCTTCTTCAATTCCATAATTTTCTTGTGCCTCAAAATAATTCATATCATGTGCACCCACAGGAATATCTCGTTCTCCTATCTCACTAGGTGATGGTGGAGGCACACGAGAATAATTATCTCTACCGCTTGTACTACCTCTACCAGAAGTGATTTTTTTCTTACTACCACTACTACTTCCGGGACATAAATTTTTAACACTTTTACCAAGTCGTTTTACTTTATCCATTTTATAAATTAAATTAATAAATATTAAAAACACAAAATTAATACAAAAAGATATTCAACAAACAATATACTAATTAAAAGTAAGAGATAGAACGATTATACCAAATTATCGGAGACAAACAAGTAATTAAGCAACCGTAAATTGATGAATTGAACACTTGAACTTTTTCCAACTTGATGTTGTTGATAGCAAAATAATAAAGTAGATATTGCTAGAAATCAATAGAGAAAATCAAAAAATTGAGAGAGAATGAGAA